>CM053566.1:28545525-28702935 GCA_028646485.1 Cryptoprocta ferox | reverse complement strand
TACAATTCACTCACTTAAAGTACACAATTTGGTGGGTTTTAGTATAGTCACAGTGTTATGCAACCATGACTACAGCTGTAGAACATTTTCATCATTACAAAAGAATCCCTATTCCCATCAGCAGTCACGCTCCATTTTCTCCCAATCCTATCCTCTTTCCCTCTTGTGAATGACCATTCATCTACTTTCTATCTCTATAGATTTACCTATTCTGGATGTTTTAAATAAATGGAATCATACAAGATGTGATCTTTTGTGACTGGCTTCTATCACTTAGCAAGCCTTATTACATGCTGCATTCATGCTATAGCAGATATCAGTACTTCGTTTTTTTTTATTCCCAAATAATGTTACATAGTGTGAATGCACCACATTTTATTCATTAGTTGATGGATATTTGTTTCTAAAACTGCCTAATTTTAGCAGAGAAAATAGAAGATTAGGTTAACAATTTTTGGATTAAGATTTTTCCAGGTAGGGGTGCCTGGCTGGCTCAGTCAGAGGAACATGTGACATTTGATCTCAGGGTCATGAGTTCAAGCCCCATATTGGGTACAGAGACTACTTACTTACTTACCTACTTACATACATACATACATACATACATAAACAAACAAACTTAAAAAAAAAGATTTTTCCAGGTAAATATTTCCACATACACAATCTGTTCACTATAATAAATCTTACTACAATGTATGAAATGTATTACTTATGGTTAATAGCATGCTTTTATATTTTACTGATATTAAAACAAACAGGCTACCAAAACATGAATATGATCATCACATGTTTAATAGTGGAGACTTTTATTTCTAAACCAAATCCTGTTTCTTTCAAGCCAGTTGTTAAATCCTGACTCTGCTACCAGAGGTTATGGCTTCTGTACTGGAAAATTACCGACATCACTTTCCAGTTCACAATTGCTCTCCTTGTTTCACTTTTTTTTTTTTTTAACCTCTGTGGACTTGCTCCAGTCTACTTCACAGACCTTATTTCTTTCTACTCCCTTTCTTACTTGTCTAGTGCTGACCTACTAATTGTCTTTACAGGCAAATCTGTCAGCTTGTGAAAGCACTTCTATTCAAAACTCTGGAAAACTACACTGATTTTCCTGAGTATTCTTCTTTTTTTTTTTTTTAAACTTCAGAGTTCTTTTATTAAGTTCTCAATTTAATACTTAACCCATGTTTCAACTTAAATTTCTTTCCCCACTTTAGACTGGGTCAAAGTTTTCTTCTAATACTTAACAAGTTCCAAGACATAAACACCTTTCCCCTGACTCAGTGTGGTCTGGGTCACACCTATTTTGGTCACTGTTGTATTCCCAAAACCCAGCAGAGAGCATGGGTACTTATTCACATGCTATTCATACTCCTGTTGAAAGACTGAATAAAAAGAGGTTACTGGGTGGCTCAGTTGGTTAAGAGCCGACTTCAGCTCAGGTCATAATTTCATGGTTCATTGGTTCGAGCCCCACATCAGGCTCTGTGCTGACAGCTCAGGGCCTGGAGCCTGCTTCAGATTCTGTGTCTCCCTCTCTCTGCCTTTCCCTGCTCACGCTGTCTCTCCCTCTCTCTAAAAAATTAATAAACATTTAAAAAAAAAGACTGAATAAAAGAAAATACAGCTTACAGTAGACTTTTACAGTAATAGCTAACATCTGTTGAGCTCACTTATGTGTGCAGGGCTTGTGCCAATAAATATTTTCATACATTATTTACTTAATTCTCACACAGTACTATTTTTTTAAATTTGAGAGTGTGAGAGGGAGCACGAATTGGAGAGAAGGGGAAAGGGGGAGACAGGAGGAAGGAGAGAGAGAGAGAGAGAGAGAGAGAGAGAGAGGGAGAGAGAGAGAGAGAGAGACAATGAATTCTAAGCAGGCTCCACATTCAGCACAGAGCCTGATGAGGGGCTCAATCTCACAACCCGGGTACCATGACCTGAGCTGAAATCAAGAGTTGGATGCCCAATCACCTGAGCCACCCAGGCACCCCTTATCACAGTACTATTAAACAGACATTATGCATATTACCCTTTCTCAATACTAAAGAAGAAACTGAGATTAACTAAAATGATCAATGATTAAGTTAGCAAGGGAGATGGAACTCAAACTCTGGTCTGCCTCAAAGCCCATGGACATAACCAAATGAACAGCTCTATTCACACTGAGTCAAAGGCAACAGAGGGAAAGCCCAGAACAGAAAGTCTGGAAGCAGAGACACTTGTGACCACAGACCACACCACTAGGGTGGTAGGCCAAGGGAAGAGGTCCAAAGGCAGCTTAACCCTCTGGGGTTTCCAGTAGAGAAGGCAGGCATCCTCTATCTACAACCTTTCTTCAAACATGCACAAAGACAGGGCACAAAAGGCACCCAAACTGCCAGTATACATAAAATGTTCCCCTCACCCCTCCCCTCCCACCCTGTTGCTAGCGAAGTTGCTCTTATGTAAAACTAGCTCATTCTGAATAGTCCACACCTCATTATTTCTGAAGTAAAAAGCGTCTGTGCTAAACTGAAAAAACAAGCAGAAAGGCACAACCTGAGAAGAGTCAGGGCAAGGACAGCCACTAATAACCAACTGCCAGTTCCTTCTGGTTCTAATCCAGTCACAGCCACCACCTCAATGCTCACTTTTATCTATGTCAAAACAGGGAAGCAGAGAACAAGTTTTTTAAGGATTAAATTGCAGAGAGTAATATAATGCAACAATGATATTAATCTATCAAAATATGTACTTTCCCACTGCCCATATACAATTTGTCTTCACAAAGCAAATATATGTTGATAAATAACACAGGTTTACAATTTTTAAAGGCTTAAATACCTAATAAATACACTCTCAGGAATAGTTGGGCTATGAGGATATTTTAATCTTGCCTCTTTCAGTAACATCTTTCCTACACAGCATCTGAAATGCCATTCTAAAAGTTATCTCCTAATTTCTGAATGGGTTACATTCTGAAGTTCCCTTTCAGTGTGGTCTGACAACCGGAAATGACTTTTTCTACAGAAAAGCTATAAAATGTTCCAATCATAGGCCACAATAGACTATTTAAATTGAAAATACAGTGCAAAAGTGGTTTGAGCCCCATGCTCACCCTATAACCCTCTGATCCCCAAGAGGGGAGAAGGACACACCAGCAACATGGAGGTCTTGAGCTCACTGTGAAAAGCAGCAATGAGAAAAGAAAGACATGAGGACTCCTGAGGAAGTCATTCTCAACACGAGCAGGCAGGGCCAGGCAGGAGCGCCGCAGTGTCCTTGGCCAAACTGGGTAGCAGGGCACCCTTCTCGAGTCAAGGACCTCTGATATGCATAAATGATTGTAGTTTGTGAAATGGATTTGTAACTCTCATGATTTCTACCACGTAAATATAAACTCACTGGAAAATACTTAGCCAAAATAATATCTATAAACATATACAACCACTTATTATCATCTTCATTTTTAGAGATGGGAAAAGAGATTAACTTATTTGCCAAATACTACAAAGCCAGTGATACAGCAGTGAACCAAATAGACAAAAGTCCCTGTCCACCACAAAAGTCCCTGTCCTAGAAGAGGGAGACAGACAATGAACAAGATTAATAAATAAATTACAATATATCAGAAGGTGCTATGTACCATGGAGGAAAATAAAGCGTGAAGTGCTGGGGGTCGGAGTGGCAGCAGTGTGCAATTTTAAATCAAAGTAGATACTCACATAACATGGTTACACAGGAGTAACTGGAAAGAGGTCAGAGGGCAGGTGTGTGAATATCTGGGTGTTTGAAGCAGGAGGGACAGCCAGTGCAAAGGCCCTAAGGAAGGAGTATGCCTGGAATGTTCTGTCTACAGTGAGGTGGCCAAAGTGTCCGAAGAAAAGTGAGTAAGAATATGAAATGAGAAGTACTGGAGCACCAGATCACACAGGACTTTGTTGACTAGTATAAGGGCTCTGACTTTACTCTGAGGGAGATGGGGAGCCACTGAAGGTTGTGAACAGAGGAGTAACAATGACATGACTTATGGCTAAACATGAACGCTCTGGCTCTTGACTGAGCACATACTCTGGTAAAGTAAGAGTAGGAGGAAGGAGTGCTGGTGAGGACTGGGCACTTCCTAATTATAGTCTGAAAGCATTTGCTAACAGACTGATGGTTAAGTATTAGAAATCAATGATGACTCTGAGGTTTCTGTCTTGACTAGACATGGAAGACTTTAAGAACAGCAGTTTGGCCGGAGTGGCGGGGGGGGGGTGTTGGCGGGGACAGGAATTCAGTTTTAGGCAGATTAAGTTTGATGCCCATTATGTATCTCAGAGGACGAGTAAATTGGCAGTCAACTTCAGGGGAGCAGCACAGGTTACAGATATCAAGCTGTAAGTCGTCAGCACAGAGATGATATTTAAAACAATGAGGACAGATGAGATCACTGTCCTAGATTCAAGAGCTTCAGTAGAGAAAAGAATTCACCAGGATTTCCTTTTTCTGAGATAATGAAGAACTGCCCACAATTTGAAGACACTTACTGAAGATACTTGAAAGGCTCTTTCAATGTATGATAGTAACCATCTGTTAAACTAATAACATTTTAGAAAAATGAATAATCCCATTTTTCATTCACATATGTCTTCTTTCAAGAACAACATTCTTTTTGATGTCTGATCATCAGAAAAATCAAATCATTTCTTTCATTCTGAAAGTGAGTTTAAAGATCATCTGATCCAATTGCTTTGTTGTACAGAAAGGAAGATGAAGGCAAAGAGAGGTTAAACCACCTGCCTAACTCCACACAGCTCATCCATAGCAGACCGCAGTACTGGTCTCCAAACCCAGCCTCCCTTCCACTCTACCACCATGGCTTTTTCTGATGGAGAAGTTCCAGCTGGTCTTCCTGCAAAACAGTGGTGCCCACAGTCCTCGGCCTGTCTCCACCTTCACACACCTGGTCCTCAGCCACTCTCACCACAGGTGGAGGTAACTGCTGATGCAGGGAGAGGGCAAAGCAGCTGAAAAAGCGCCTCAGGGGATTCTACCACAACTGCCTTCACCCCACAGTGTGTCCAAGAAGGAATCACTGCTGTAAGGCGTTATCAAGACCAACAAAGAAGGAAAAGGGAAAAAAAAAAAAAAAAAAAAGGAATTGTCACTTAATGACAATATAGACAGCTGTGGAGATTTCAGTTCTACTACCTATCTTATTTTTCTGTCACTATTGGGTTCTCTGATCCCTGTCCAAGATTTGTTGAATGGTTACTCTTCTTGTTACCTGTTCAAAGCCCAATTACTATGAGCCATTAGCTAACAACAACAACAACAACAACAACAAAACACATTAGCTTCATGTATAGTTTTAAATCAATTTAAACCATAATTACAAAACTCTCGTAAGAGTTAATGACTAAGGATTGGGAAGGAGAGTAAAAAAAAAGAAAGAAAGAAAGAAAAAAGCATTAATAATTATTACTTAAGATGGGCTTAAAATATAAATAGAAAATATCATCTTTTAACTGAAATTTCCTTAAAAAGCACATTATCCACTTAGAAAAGCTAAGACCACATAATGAGAATTATCACTTAACTCTCAATAAAGACTAATATAGTAAACAATAGATCGATTCATTTAATGCAAAATACTAAAAATTAGTCAAAGTTTAACAATATGAAATAATAGGTTTTTTCTTCCTTTTTTCTTTTTATTCCAATATAGTTAACATACAGTGATATATTAGTTTCAGGTGTACAATATAGTGAACTATACGTATTTTAACAATATGAAATAATAGCTTTGAAAGTATTTTGCATACTCTAAAGCACTTTACAAATAAAAGATTATTTATTATGCTTATCTGATAAATAAAAAACACGAGATTGTTAAAGATACACACTGGAAACTGGGGGATGTTTCATGCATTCTTTCATTCAAAAAAATATTTACTAAGTTTCTGCTATATACCCAGCACTGAACTTAGGGCTGGAAAATACAACCGAGAATAAGACATAGTTTCTTTCCTGAAGGAGTTTATAGTCTACTGAGAGATGCACACTTAAGAAAGCATGCAATTAAAATACAGCAGATTGAGTGCTTCTAGGAATAAGGACAAAATACTACCTATGAAGCACACTGGAGGGGCATCTAATCCAGTCTTGGAAAACTTCCAAGAAGGAATGGCTAAGCTTAGGTCTGAAAAAATGTGTATTAGCTAGACAAAGAGGGAAGTATTTTACAAGCAGGAGGAAAGCCATGGCAAATGTGTGGAACTTAAAGAGAAGATGAGTTTTTAAAGCCTTAACAGTGAATCAATAATACCAAAGTAAAGAAATAGGAGGGGAAAAGGGATGATACTAGAGAAGTATGTATGATCAAACTTTATTAAATGAATCAATACACAGTCTAAATACTGAGCAATGAATGATCAGTTAAATAAATTATAGTATATCCATACAATAATAATACTATGAAACCATAAAAAATGATGCTTAAATATCTGGTAACATGGAAAATGTTCATTAAAACAATATCTATTGAGCATCTATTATTGCACTGAGCTAATTAGGTGATAAAATTAGGTTACAAATCCCCAAGTGTCCATCAATAGAGGAATGGATGGGCTTCTGGGTGGCTCAGTTAGTTAAGTGTCCAACACTTGATGTCAGCTCAGGTCATGATGTCATGATTTGTGAGATCAAGCCCCACGTCGGGCTCTGTGCTGACACTGTAGAGCCTGCTTGGGATTTTCTCTCTCTCTGCCCCTTCCCCACTCTCTCTCTCTCTCTCTCAAAAATAAACAAATATGTAAAAAACAAAAAAATTTAAAAAAAGATGAATAGATAAAGGTGTGTGTGTGTGTATAATATAATATTACTCAGCCATAAAAAAAAAGAATGAAACCTTGCCATTTGGGACAACATGAATGGATCTAGAGGGTATTACGCTAAGTGATATAAATCAAATAGAGAAAAACAAATACCATATGATTTCACTTATATGTGAAATCTAAAAAAAACGAATGAACAAAAAGAACCAAAGAAGAAAACAGACTCAAATATAAAGAATAAACCGGTGGTTGCCAGAGGGGAGGTAGGTGGGGGGGAATGGGTGAAACAGATAAAGGGGATTAAGAGATACAAACTTCTATTTCTAAAATTATAAGTCACAGAGATGAAAAGCACAGCATAGGAATATGGTCAATAATATTATAATAACACTGTATGGTGACTATACTTATCATGGCGAGCACTGAGCAATATACGGAATTGCCATACCAGTATGCTGTACACCCGAAACTATACGTATGTCAATTATACTTCAATAATAAATTTTTAAAAATTAGGTTACCAACCAGTATGTTCACATGTAACATAACTCTTAAGAAAAACACACATGCCAACAGAGTAAAAATCAAATGCCAGCAGCTATTACTGCTGGGGAAACGGGTTTGCAGGGGAATTTCCTTCTTTTTTTATTTATCTTCATTTCCTAACGTTATCTCTTTATCGTGAAAGTTGGTATAAATAATCCAAAGTAGATGAGAACCTTTTCCATAAGGCCAAGTTTTATTAAAAGAAAACTATCCATGTGACTTACTCACCACAGGGTCTGGCAAAGGGTAGACATTTAGAGTCGGGTCTGTGGGGTTTTTTTTGAATGTTTATTTGAGAGAGAGAGAGAGAGAGAGAGAGACAGCGCACGAGCGCACATGCGCATGTGTGAGCAGGGGAGGGGCAAAGAGAGGGAGACACACAATCCGAAGCAGGCTCTAGGCACTGAGCTGTCAGTACAGTACCCGATGCAGGGCTTGAACTCACTAGCCTCGAACTCACTAGCCGTGAGATCATGACCTGAGCTGAAGATGGACGCTTAACCAACTGACCAACCCAGGCGTCCCTTGTGTCTGTTTTTTAATCAATTATCTGACTAACCTTTACTGAATACCTGCTTTGTACCAGGCACTGGAATATGGATGCAAAGATAAATAAGACAAAGTCTTTGCTCTGAAAAAGCTCACAGTCAAGAGGAATAAACAGATATGCAAGCAGAAAGTAGGACGAGTGTGGGAAATGCCAATAGAAACATGAGAAAGCACCATGGAAGTACTGAGGACAGAGGCTTGTGTGCAAATGTCAGAAATGTGTGACAAGAGTACCATTTCAGGTATTACAGAAGCTGCTCTTTACTATCTGCCTTATGTACTCCAGTGAGTCACATTTATCCCACATCACCTTGACCTACCTGCCACAAGGAAAAAAAGTGGGGAGGAGCTGGAGGAGACACTACACCAGTTATACAAACTGGGCTCACAATGCAGGGCTGATGTACTAAACCTGCACCACAAGGAGCCAAGTGCTGGAACGACCTGACTCCATGTATTATCAGATAGTCCTCTCCCGTTCTTTAGCACGCTGGGTTGTCAAGGGCAGACACACAGTCGGGTTTGTACACAAACAGAGAGCTCTCAAGGAAAGCCAAATAGCTAGAAAAGAGGAAGACCCGTATTAGCAATCTCACAGAGAAAGAACACATAAATGAAGGGCAAAATAAAAACCAGGAAAGAAAGCTAGAGCCTGCTTTCTTCTTTAAAACTCATCACCAACCACTGAAACAGCTGGTTTAACTTCCTACATTTATTTTGATTTTTTCATTTCAGATTTCATTTTTCTCTTTCACCGTACTACTTCCAGTTTACTATTAAATACAACAGAACAATTAAATATAAAATATCAGTCTGGCTACTCTGCGTATTAAACCTTTATTGCACATAAACTTAGGAAAAAGTCTTTTTCCTACAAAGTTAAAAGAACAGGAAATATCCAGACAGTGTAAATCACATAAGCAACTGTCATTTGAGTTATTACCCATGTCAGATATTCACTGTGAAATTTCATGAGAAAGAGAAATCCATGGCTCACATAAAATCCATATACTGTAATTACTGTGGCACTGGACCTACTGTCAAAACACTGTCTAGTTCACAGGTGGTTAATCTTAATAATTAAAATAATTGTGTCAAATAAGTCACAAAATATACACTTGGGAGATACGACTTTTGTCATTTACTTTATACATTACATGTTCCTTAAGAAGAAAAGTGTAGATATGAGAACCTAATAGCATAGTTGCACCAATAATGCACTGCCTTATTAACCCTTTTCCTGTTTCCCCTCTACCTGTAAGAATGAGCAGCCTACTCAAAAGCCTGCTCCAATCCTCACCACTACATTACTTTATTCTAGTCAATAACAGCTCTTAAAAAATGCTTACCTGCCTTTCTTTCTTTGCTTCCCTATAAAACCAAAGTATCCCATTTTCTTCATCTCTTACCTCAAAATTTTATTCACCATTTTACTTTTCCAACTTTCCTCTAGTCTTTCTATCACACACACATACACACACACACACACACACACAGTTACTCTCAACCACTGGCTTATTTACAACTCCCAAGTTAAAAGAGAGCCCACCCACTGCAGCCATGCCCTCTGTCTGGGCCTGTGTACCGGAGCAAGCATGAAAGAGGGCTAAAGCTGACAGGCCTGAAATCCCAGTGAGCCAGCTGTCACCCAGATACAAGCCAGCTGTCACCCCAGAGTCTGTGGTGGGAGAGTGGGGACTAGGTACTGCTGGAGCCCTGTGGATAGACCTTGAAGACTCACACTAACAGGTAGGAGCCAGAACAGCTTTCCAATGCTGAACGGGTGCCAAAAACTAAGGGCAAACTGTATTGTTATCTCCATATCTCTGAGCCTGGCACTTCTGAACATTTGCCAAATGAATGGTTTCATCCCAGGGCCTCCAAAATAGCTCAACTGCCAAAGGAGTGTTTGTAAAAAAGAAAAGGAAACTCTGCATAGTAATAATTTGCTGAGAATTAAATAGTAACAACCTCAACAGCTGGCTTCTCTTGCACTAGAAGTATTAAAAAAGCACAGTTGATATGGTCTCCACTATTTTTTTTTTTTAAAGATCTGCCCAGTTGCCCGAAACAGCCACTTAATTTCTTTGCTCTACTTTCTAGCGGGCATAATTAAATATGCAGGCTGGAGGAAGAAGAGAAGAGTGGACTCAAATGGCACAGATGAGCACATGATCGCATAGCTCAATGTGTAGGCCCCTTCTCTGCCCCCAGCTCAGTGCCATTCACTCGTAGCCAGACGATCCCGAATAACACTTGAGGGGAAACGTGGGTGAGGAGCTAGCCGTGACAGCGCTGGCCCGCGGCGCGTGTGCAGAGGCAGCAGAGATTTCACATACTTTGGATTTTTACACAAGAGACTAGCTTGAGTCACTGAACTAAAGGGTATATTATCTTTGACATTTGAAAACTGATATAACATAAGAAAACAAAGTATTATGTATATCGTTTACTCCTAACATGTTTTTCTTACATTCACTTGGTATAACTGTGTCTCCCTAAATATAGTTATTTTTTAAATTAGAATTGTACAATGATTGCAAGATACCTCAAACCTAAAATTCCTTTCAAACTATAATAATTCCTTCAAGAACACTGCCCAAATTTTGGGTTCTTTAATAAAAGCAGTATTGTGAATTCTGTTAAGATATCCTTTAGAGAGGATATAAAATACACATTATATTTTAATAACCACACAGAGGAAAAAGTATACTTCTTTCATCACTTGCTTCCAGGCTGTATTTATCCTGACATATTTTTAACATAAGTCACTTTTCATGTGGTTTTTTCTTCCCTTACATAACAATAAAACTTCATCAAACCAAATTAACTAGCAATTTAACAAAAGTTTAAATAGAATAAGCTTTTAAAATGCAATTATTGTATAATGTTATCAATTAAAATCTGTTTTAGTGAAAAAATAGTTTGAAATTATCATAATTTATATGTAAATAGATGCCACCAAAGTAAGGTTACCACTTTATGATCAACAGGGCAATAACAAAAATAAGCCCATAAATTAACTTTGGTACACACAAAGATATAGTAAAGAAACTTTCCATTTCAAATCAATGAAGAACAGTAGAAGAATCATTAGTTAACGTCTTAGAAAACAATAAAATAATATCCTTCACATTATCCATCTCCGAATTTTCAGGTAAAGACTAAAATACATCTGTTTTTTAAAGTACTAGAGGAAAAGGGGAAAATTTATCTGCTATTAGTATGGGAACAATTTCTCTCATGCTTAAGAGCAAAGACCAACTTTTTTAAATTCTGTAAGACCAAAAATACCATATATAATGTAAAAAGGCCAAGTAACTGATTACAAACATCGTTAACATATTCAACAGAACAAAGAGATAAGACATAATAAACAATGGGCTCTTAACCAATATGAAGGTGAGTATCACAACAACAACAAAAAAAACAAGAAACAGACAGTAATAGATAGCTCACACACAAAAAATATAAATAACCCAAAAGATGGTTTTTGTTGTTGTTAAAAGGTTCAATTGCACCGGGGTGCCTGGGTGCCTCGACTGGTTAAGCGTCTGACTCTTGATTTCAGCTCAGGTCATGATCTCTTTCTGGTTTCAAGCCCCACATTAGGCTCTGTGCTGACTGTGAGCCTGCTTGGGATTCTCTCTCCATCTCTCCCTACTCCTCCTTCCTCTCTCAAAAAACAAACAAACAAACAAACAAACACAAATTAAAAAAACACTTAAAAAAGGCTCAATTGCATTAACAGATTAGTGAATTTTTTTTAATGAGATGCCATCTTTTGCCTATCCATTTAGAAAAATATTTTTAAATGTTAACGCTCAATTATCACCGAATGTTCAGGAAAATGAACATTCTTTCTTGTCACTGGTAGGACCATAAATTGGCACAATCTTCTGGGTAGACAATTTGGAAATATGTCAAGTCTTAAAAAATATGTATACCCTTTGATCTAGCTATCCACTTCTCTGAGTATTTCCTTGTGATAAATTCCTAGATATAAGATTTAGTTTGTTTACCCAAGAGTTACTTATAATATTAAAAGAACCTGAAATCCTCACCTTTTACTCCATATGACTGGTAAATTGTACGGCCTTACAACACAAGGCCATATAATTACATAATCAAACATTTAATGTCATACAAAATAGTCATAATGAATTAAGTGAAAAGGACATGGAATACATTTTACACAAACACACATTACTGGAATAATATACACCGTAATTCCATATCCATTATCAGGGATTGGTCCAAAAACAGGCAAGTCATAGTATTTGAGTCAATTAGAGACAAAAAAAAATGTGCTGGAAGACTTCTGGAAGTGATGTTCTTCAATGGATAAATCTGGGTAAAGAATACACAGGACTTCTTAAAACTGTTCTTGAGACTTTAATGTATGTTTAAAAGTATGTCAAAATGAAAACTTCTAAAAAAGCTTAAACTGACTTAAATGGCAAGGGTATTTATGGGCTCAATGAGAAAGCATGCCGCCCTGATCATTATAGGCAAGCACCTACAACTGCAGGAGGAACCAGCATTAGGATGAAGCTCACCCTGTGAGCTGTTGAGGAGAAAGACAGACAGAACCTAGGCATTTCATAAGATTGCTGAGCTGCTATATAAAGCCCATCCTGAAAAGCCGACCCCTCTGGACTTCTGGCTTTGGAGCCAATAAACATCCTTGAAATTGAAGTCAGCTTAAGTTTTTTGGAATTTCTCATTTCAATATAATTAACATTCCACCTTGTTTGCTTTACATTCTCTCTCTTCCCCCTAACCTCACACACACACACACACACAATATCTTTGGAAACCACTTGAGAGTAAATTACATACATCATGCCCATCTCTTCTCCAAATATTATAGTGTTTATTTTTTTAAAAATAAGGACATGGCTTAGATGACCATAGTACAATTATCAAAATCGGAAACTTTAACATTGATACAATCTAATCCACAGTCTATACTCAAATTTCACAAACTGTCCCCAAAATATGTCCTTTGTGGCTATTTTTCCTAACTCAGGGTCACCCACTGAATCTGTTGTCATATCTCTTTAGTCTCCTTTAGTAAGTTCCTCAGCCTTTGTCTTCCATGATACTGACACTTTTGAAGAGTACAGGCCAGGTTTTTGGTCTGCTTCAGGTGTCCCTGCATTCTACATACTTGGCAGGAATACCTCAGAAGTGATACTGTGTCCCTTTCAGTGCGATAGGGGGCACATGATGTTGGTTTGTCCTAATACTAGTGATGTTAACTTTGATCATCATAGCAGACAGATTCTAAGGTGCCCCTGTGATCGCCCCCTCCTGGTGGTCATGCCCTGTGTGACCTCTCCCTGAGTGTGGACAGAACCTGCGACTTGCTATTAACCACCAGAATATAGCAAAGGTGACAGGGTGTTTTACAAGTGTAGGATTATGTTACCTAAGATGTAGGTTCTGCACTGCTGGAGCTTCCTCTCCCTTGCTGGCTATGAGGACACCAGTGGCCATGCTGGGGAACCCACATGGCAAGATAAAATCACATAAAAAGTGGTCCATGGGGTCTGGATCTTGTTCACATAGCATGTTTTTGAGGCTCATCCATATTGGAGCATGTGTAAGTACTTTGTTCCTTTTTACTGGCAAATTGGTGCCCACTGTATGAATGGGAATGTGTACACAATGCTCTGTGTACTTCCTTGGTTCCTGACCTACCAAGATGTCCTGGGTTCATCTTGTACTTCCTGCCCCAGCCCTGGAATCAGCCATTTCTCCAAGGAACCTTGGCTACTTGTACCGGGGAAGGCTATTTAGAAACCATGATCTGGATGGCTAGGTGTGCTCAATGCTACAGAGGTGTCCCTACCGCTTCTAGACCCTTTCACAATGTGTGTGTGTGTACATATGTTTCTATAAACACACACACACGGATATACATACATATAAACATAAAAGGTTGAGCTACTTTTTGCTGCTTGCAGTTGAAAACATCCTAAATGACACAGATAGCAACATCAAAGATGAGATAATAATCCCTTCCTTTCTCTAGTTAGGAAGGAAACAGCAGTGAAAAACAGATTAGACGTTTAGTTTCATTCTGTTTCATAACTCTGATACATATTCCTAAAAGGCTTTCTTGAACCTTTTGGCAAAGAAATCTTTTCCAAGCAATGATCCCAAATGTTTGATGTTAAATTTATTTTTACTTCTCTCTCCAGAATTTTGCATACTAGGTACAAAAGTACTTCTATTAAGACACCCCATACTTGGCCCCAACCCCTATCAATTCATACAATCCCTCTCTATTCATTCTTAGTGAATAGTCAGTGAAGGGTAACTTCTCAGTCATGTTTTACTGTGACTTCACTCTCTGAGACTGTCATTCCACAAATACACTCTAAGAAAATGACAGATAAAATTTTTAAAATGTTTTTGAGACAGCCATACTCAAAAGAAGATGAGCATCTCCAGGTACCCGAAACAGAACAGAAAACAATAAAGGTCTGCAGCTATGGTCTCCTGATTTCTGTATCCAGAAGCAGCCAGGAAGTAGGGACTTGTACACAGCTGGAGATGCGGACTCAGGTAAGGCTGGGGAAAATCTGTCCTGTCATGAAATAAGGCTGATGGAAATGGCAAATGCTGTGTAGCCTACAATTTAGAGTAAGTGGCACTGCTGCTCCGTGACTGAAGCTATGATATCTCAAATATCACAGCAGGATAAGTGCTCCAAGCCACCAATATAAGCCAAGAATATAAGAACAGTCAATGCCCTAGTTATGCATAAAGTCTTTCCATGGGTGTCAGGAGTTCAAGAACCCATTGGCATTGTAGGTAAACATGTTACTATATTTGTGTGTTTTCTTTTGAGGAAGATTCCATACTTTTCATCAGATTTTCTTTTTTTTGTTTGTGTGTGTGTGTGTGTGTGTTTCATCGTATTTTCACTGAAGTCTAAGACCCCATATAGTAAAGGACCATTGTGCAGTACATGTGTGAGTTAACACATTGTAAACCACATGATGGCCTCCAGAATCTGCAGGATAGTATGTTTAGTTCTGTCATTTACTTCTTCAAATGTTTGACTGCCAAACAGCGTGTGAGCCATTAGAAACACAGTAGAAACAAAGTCGCTGCTTACCTATCAGCGGGGAAAGGGTCCAGCCAGAGTAAAGCATTTCCTGAACAAAGCCAGAGCAGATCACGTCACTGCTCAAGTCTCCCGTGGCTGCACACCCATGTTCACAGCAGTACTATGCACAAGAGCCAAAGGGGGGAAGTAACCCATGTGACTACTAACACATAATTGGATAAACAAAACGTAGTACATACACGCAACGTAATATTATTCAACCTTAAGAAGGAAGGAAATTCTGACATATGCTGTAACATGGATGAATCTGGAGGTCATTATGCTAAATGGAACATGCCAGTCATAGAAAGATAAATAGGATCCCACTTATATGTGGGAACTAGAGTAGTCAAATTCATAGAGACAGAAAACAGAATGGTGGATGCCAGGGGCTGGGAGAGGAGGGGGTGGGCAGTTGTTTAATGGGAATAGGGTTGGTTCAGTTTTGCAAGCTGAAAAGATTCTAGAGATCTGTTGCACAACAACATGAATAGTAATATTTAACACTACTGAGCTGTACACTTGAAAATGGTTAAGATGATAAATTTTATGTTTAGGGAAGGTGGAGGGGAAAGGAAAGAGGTGTTTATGTGCCTACCTAGCTCAGGGCTACTCTCCTGGTCTAGCTTGTTTCCAAGGCTGCTCACCTTACTAAAACAAGAAAATTATTTTCTCCCTTTAATTACCTGATTTTTATAATTAACAATGTAATGTTCCCTTTTATTAGTACTATACACATAATTAAAAGGCTGACTTACCCTCACACCTGCTGAACAATAGAATAAAACATAATTTTGTTAGGACATGCAACTTGCTTTTTACTTAGCTCAAGGTAAACAAATTTCAGAAACTATTTCAATTATCTCAGCAGTCATCTGATATAAGAACAGCACTGGATCTGACAGCTCCACTACCAGACTGTAACTGTGACTCATGAAGTGGCTTCCACAAGAGTAAATTTCCGAGTTTCTAATTGCCTGAGTAACTTGTGACAATCACAAGGTCCTGTTTCTTGAAAATGGATTGTGCTAATTCAACAATATTCACAGAAAGGCTTTAAAAGCAATAGCAGTTCATCTTTTTAGAACAGCCTGTAACAGCTAACTTTCCCTTACATCCTACATTTCTTTCAAGTCGCCTTCAATAGATACTTCCCAGTTCAACCTGATTTCACTTTTCTCTCCTGGCTGAAAACTGAGATCCCTAGAGACTAAATGTTATGGGAATCAGCTACCTATGGTTCTTGAATTGTGGCCAGGCCCTAAGGCAATGAGCACAGCTCTGGCTTCCCCACCCCTCATCAAGCTTAATCATGGGACTGGACTTGGGTCTGGACGGCCAAATGGAACCAGACTGCTAGAATCACTCGTGACCAGTAACAAAGCAAAATGTGTGTTTCCACTTTTAGTTTCACCTCATTGCACCCTCCCCCTGACAAATACGTCTATGATATCTCTTTTACTGTTTTCTTATCACAAAAGCAAAACATACTCATTATAAATCCTAGAAAATACAAGCAATGTAAAAGAACATAAATTGCCGGGTCACTGTTAACAGTTTACTGTGTTTGTCCTTTGCATATTTTTTTATAAATATTGGATCATTCAGTACCTATTTTTTTATAACTCATTTTATACTATAATGGATCATCTACATTCCTCTCTTCTAAGCCTGTGGTCCACCCTTCCCCAACTCCTGAATCCCTACCATTGTGCCCTCTAACCTAAATCTAAATCTCCCCAGAGGGCAATGTTAGTCCTGACTGTTCTTTCTTTGATAATCCTCAACACTGGGACTGAAATTGGGGAAGATGCCCTTGCTTACCCTGGATGTTTCCTCACACATTCTCCCTCCCTCCCTCCCTTCCTCCCTTCCTCCTTCCACCTCAAAGATTTTCCAGGTTTGCCCCTTACATCACCAGACTATATACACATACCTACTCTCCCTCCCTGCTGGTATCATCTTTAAAGCCCCCAGCTATCCCAGCTGGGGCCCCCAGCTTGATGATTTTAGCTGCCAGTTTCCTGTCAGTCTCCTCTCTTAATTCTTGGGTGATGTTAAATGACCCTCCCAATATGTGAGCCTCTCACTTGTGTGTACTCCTCTCCTGTAATGTTTCCTCCACCTGACCTCAGGCAGTCCCTGTCCCAGCAATAACCCAGACTCCCTTACCAGCAGCAACCGTAACTTTCCATCACTTCAATTTCAAGGGTCCCCCTCTTTGACAACCTCCCCTAATTTTCTGGCTCATCCCTTCTAGTATCTGACTCTAATACTCTTTCAACCCCACCAGGACCTACAATCCATTGATCCTATGTTCTTTCTACTCTCCTGCACCACTCATCCTCATATTCCAACTTCTCCTTAAGAAGGTTAAATTCCAAGGTCCATCATTATAATAATAAATCTCTCTGTCCCTTCCCTTTCTAGAATCTACGCAGTATACTTGAGAATATGCATCTACTCTTTACTGTCAGCTAGCTAAGACCCTCACCATGCTGTCCTTATTCCCCGCTAAGCCTCCTGGATTTTTGTTAAAGATAATTCAGGACCAAAACTTCTCTTATCCCTTCAAGTTTCTCATTTTTCAAACATTTCTATTCTTTCTTCTCCCTACTCCTTTAACTAAGTCTGATGAGAAGCACTTCAAGTATGACTAGCCCAAACAGAGAAGTGAAGTAAAATATATCCCAGAAAGATTTTAGCATGAAAAAATATATGAAATAGTTCATTAATAATTTTCATATTTTTTAAAAGTTTATTTGAGAGAGATAGAGAGACAGAGTGCAAGGGAGGGGCAGAGACAGAGGGAGAGAATCCCAGGCAGGCTCCGTGCTGTCAGCACAGAGCCCATCACAGGGCTTGAGCCCATGACCCTGGGATCATGACCTGAGCCAAAACCAAAAGTCTGATGCTCAACTGACAGAGCCACCGACGTGCCCCAATAATTTACGTATTGATCACATGTTGATATGTTTTAAGTATACAAGTTTAGATAAAATATATTGTCAAAATTAATTTTACCTGGTTCTTTTTACCTTTTATTTTTAATATCTTTAATTTTTTTAATGTTTTACTTATTTTTGAGACAGAGAGAGACAGCGTGAGCAGGGGAGGGTCAGAGAGAGAGGGAGACACAGAATTTGAAGACAGGCTCCAGGCTCTGAGCTAGCTGTCAGCATAGAGCCTGACACGGGGCTCAAACCCACGAACCATGAGATCATGATCTGAGCCGAAGCTGGATGCTCAACTGACTGAGCCACCCAGGCGCCCCTCTCTTTACTTTTTAATGTGGCCACCAGAAACATTTAAATTGCATGTATTCCACTACTGGATGACACTGCTCACTGCTCTAAATCAGTTCTAAACAGAATGGTTCCTCTCTCCCTGAAAGAATTTCTTCCCTTGGTTTTTGTTTTAATAACAGGAGGCTGGGAAAGAAGATGGGGGGATACAACACACAATTAAAAGCAGAGACTAAACAAAATTTCTGTAATGCTTTGAAGTTATTACTTTGATCTTCACATGAAATTGAAATTTCTAAGATGACATTTTTCAAAGATATATATATATATATATAATAAAGAATACTTAAATGGAATTAAAACACAACATTATCAGGGGACTTGGGTGGCTCAGTTGGTTAGGTGTCTGACTCTTGACTTCGGCTCAGGTCATGATCTCATGGTTCATGAGTCCGAGCCCTGCATTGGGCTCTGCACTGTCCTTGGGATTCTGTATCTCCCTCTCTCTCTCTGCCCTTCCTGAGTGTGCATTTTCTTCCATTCTCTCAACATAAATAAAAAAAATATATACAACTTTATCACTATCTGTAAAAGTTTGGCAAGCTGTAACTTAATGATTTGTGCTTTTTCTCAATGCCCTGTACAGCTATGATGTTAACACCATGTAAGTTTATTGTATCCACACCAAATGATTTGTGTTTAAGGAGTCTTGCTTTGCTTGCTTCCTAAAATGTTAACGGAGTGAAATAAAGCACCCTCCTCCTTTCATTTCCTGCCTTAAGAAGTCAGAGTTCAGTAACAGTTCATTTAAATACTGCTCCTTCTCAAAGGAATCTCCTTAGCAACCTTTTACAGCTTGCCATGGGTTACAGAATTCTCTCCATCTCCCATTCTTAACCAGGCCTGTATCCCTTCCAGAACAAAGAAATTTAAAACAGGAAACGTAACTAGCTCTTTGAGTAGATATTTTAAGGAGGTTTCACAATCTCTTTCAATTCTTTTGCCAGCTCCTTCCTCTAAGCATTCTGTTTTCCTCCCTTCCCTTCCCTGCCCAAAGTCAAGTCAAGTCTGGTAACCATGGCCTCTCCTCTAATGCTAACTGGCAGTCCTTATTCAAGGCCGTACATACTGGCCCAAATCATGAAATCCCAGGCCCATGTCACAAATACCGATTGTTGATTTATTTTTAATTATTCTATTGCTTTCTTTTTTTAACTTTTTTATTTTATTTTAGAGAGACAGACGTTAGCAGGGGAAAGGGACAGATGGAGAGAGAGAAAGTCTTAATCAGGCTTCACATTCAGCACACAGCCCAATGACCCTGGGATCACAACCTGAGCGATATCAAGGTCAGATGCTCAACCAACTCAGCCACCCAGGCACCCCTTCAATTTCTTTCTTGTGTAAGCTACAGGAGCAGTAATAGAAGAGTATATTTGAAAATAATAAGAAAAGCACCAAATCATACAAATGATTATCTTGCTCCTTTTAATTACTTTGGTATTAACCACCTAGTTTTATTAACTATGCATAAAGAAAAAATAAGATTCCAAGTTTAATAAGCCAAAATGTATATAAGTAACAGTTTAAGGAAATAGATATTATTGCCTCGAAAGAGGGAATATTTGTGTCCAATATGCCAAATTAGAGCCAGTGCCCATAGTCGTTTGTTTTATGCCCTACTCAAAAAGGTGTCTTTTTCTCCTATCTTTTCTTTCTGAGATGGACAGTGAAATATGGGGGCAGCCAAGGAAGTAAAGGGAAGGAGTTCATCTCACAGCAAAAAAAAAAAAAAAAGAATTGAGACTCTCATAAAATCAACATGATCACCAATGCAAAATGAAGAGGCTTCACAGCAGGGTCTTTCTAATATGACCTTAATTATTTATAAGATACAATGGAAAGAGACACATTATCCCATTCCCAATCATCTACTCTCACCGACTACCAGCTTCTCTCCCTCATCCACTACCCAAGGAGAGTTTTACTTTGCCAGCCCAGCCAGACAGTTCTGAGCTGTCCACAGTATAGAATGGAGACTAACAAGAAGACACAGGATCAATGTCAAGGAAAGGAGGATAGGAATGGGGCAAGGAAAAGGACATCTCTGTGATTCTGGACTCTTCATTTGGAGTGGAGAATCGGGTATTAGCTGAAATGGAAAGAGCCAAAGGCAGAGAGAAGAGATAATTACAGACAGGTGAACTCCAGGAAAAGTGTGGTGGGTAGGATGGCTTTGTTTGATGGTAGGACTAAGAGGAGAGTTCCAAAGTAGCTACAAGGGATGAGGAAATTGAAAAATAAATCTTTTTTTAAATGTTTATTTATTTTGAGAGAGAGAGAGCACACCTGCATATGCACACATGCAAGTGGGAGAGGGGCAGAAAGAGAATCCCAAGGAGACTCAGCACTGTCAGTGCAGAGCACGATGTGATCTCATGTACGATGAGATCATGCCATGAGCCAAAATCAAGAGTTGGGACCCTTAACTGACTGAGCCACTCATTCTAGAAGATGATCTAGAAGATCCTTTGAGAGATACTTTTTAAATACTTCTGATTGCTACAACAGTGTTTCTTTGCTGCTCTACTGTAGCTAGTGGGCAAGTGTTTGAATTCAAAAACTATGGGAAGAAGAGAGTGAAACTAGATAAGAGCATGGCTTGATCAAACAAGCTCAAGTTCTAATCTCTTATTCAGTTATGTTGTACCATGTGCTACTTTTTGTTAAGATTACTAATAAATCAACAATTCTTTTTTAAAATATTTTATAAAAGCAGTACTCTAGCAACATATCTATTCTTGAGAACAGCACTACATTCCCTACGCTTAGCACAGTCTGTAAATGTCAAGTGCCTGACAAACGATGTCTGAATTAAGTTTTTACATTTGTACCCATAATTTCTCCTCCCTTTCACAACTCTTTTCATTTACCTAAGATCTCTATTTATCCATGATAATTTCCCCCAGATAATAAATTCAAATTAAAAAGCAAGGGGTTTATTAATTATATTAGTTATGCACAGGTGCAACAACAGCCATACTCTCCAAAACTGTTTAAGAACTTTTCTGTTGAAGAAAAATAAGCAGCCATGTCAGATAAAACCTCAATGGATAAAAACATGAGAGTTTAACAAATAAAGTCAGTCATCAACTCCTAGTCTGAAAGCCATCTATGCCTTTTAACTTTATGTTCTAGAAAGTACTCTTGCAATAAAGATGATATTCTATATATAAAATGATCCTCAGGGGAAACAAAAAACAGCCCCAATTTCAGTTACAATGGGCCAAACTGAAGTCTGTTTCAACACACATAAAATTTATGTATCTACTTAAAATATACATTATATAAACATTGTCTCAAAAGTCTCTGATTTAACATTCAACCATTTAAGTATTCTCTCATAAAACTGATTTGAAATAAATTATTTAAACAGTCGAGGATTACTATCCCCTCCAACTCTGAGTTCCATAAAAACAATTTTTAAAAAGGAAAGAGCAAAAAAGATGAAATAAAAGGTATCCAAATTAGACATGAAGAAAGCAATCTCTCTATTCACAGATGACATGATCTTGCACATAGAAAATCCTAGGGCATATACTAAAAAACTACTAAAACTAATGAATGAGTTCAGCAAGGTTGTAGACACAAGATCATTATACAAAAATCAATTGTACTTTAAGTTTATTCATTTATCTTGAGAGAGAGAGAGAGAGAGAGAGAGAGAGAGAGAAAGAGAGGGCATGGGAGGAGCTGAGAGAGAGGGAAAGAGAGAATCCCAAGCAGGCTCCACTTTGTCACCACAAAGCCCAATACAGGGCTCAAACTTGCGAACCATGAGATCATGACCTGAGCCGAAACCAAGAGCCAGATGCTCAACCAACTGAGCCACTCAGGCACTCCTTTACTGTATTTCTAAATACTTGCAGTGAACAACCCAAAAATGAAATTAGGATAACAATTCCATTTATAATAGCATCAAAAAGAATAAAATACTTATGAATAAATTTAACAGTGTAAATGTAAAACTTACACTCTGAAAACTATAAAATATCATTGAAAAAAATTGAAGAACATCTAAATAAATGAGAAGACATCCTGTGTTCATGGATTGGAAGGCTTAGCACTATTAAGAAGCAATACAGGGCGCCTGGGTGGCTCAGTCAGTTAAGCACCCGACTTCGGCTCAGGTCATGATCTCACAGTCCATGGGTTTGAGCCCTGCATCGGGCTCTGTGCTGACTGCTCAGAGCCTGGAGCCTGCTTCAGATTCTGTGCCTCCCTCTCTCTCTCTGCCCCTCCCCCGCTCTCTCTCTGTCTATCTCTCAAAATAAAATAATACAGACATAAAAATTTTTTTAAAAAAAGAGGCAATACTACCCAAAGCCATCCAAAATTCAATACTCTCTATCAGAATCCCAGCTAGCTTCTTCATAGAATTTACAAGCTGATTCTAAAACTCATATAGAAATGCAAGGGACCCAGAAGAACCAAAATAATCTTGAAAAAGATCAAGTCTGGGGGACTCACACTTCTAGATCTCAAATCTTACTACAAAGAAGTGGAAATTGATTAAGACAGCATGGTGCTGGCATGGCAATATAGAACTGAAAAGCCAGAAATAAACCCACAGATCTACAGTCAACTGATTTTTGACAAGGGTGCCAAGACTATTCAGTGAGGAAATGAATAGTCTCTTCAAGAAATGGTGCCAGGACAACTGGATATCCACACTTAAAAGAATGATGTTGGTTCCTTATTTAATTCAAATCATATACAAAAAATAATTGGAAAATGGATCAAAAACCATCAAAGTATAAGAGGCAAAACTATGAAACTCTTAGAGAAAACACAGAGGTAAATGTTCATCATCTTGCATTTGGCAATAGACTCCCAGAATATCAAAACAACAAGCAAGAAAAGAAAAAACAGACACATTAAAACTGCATTAATGTTAAAAATTTTTGTGCTTCAAAGTATACCATCAAGAAATAAAAAGAAAGCCCACAGAATGGGGGAAAATATTTGCAAATCATGTATCTGATAAGGAACTCGTATGTAGAATATATAAATAACTATCACAACTCAACAATAAAGAGATAAATAACCCAACTTAAAAAGAGACAAAGATGAGCAGAAAAATGTACAAATAGCCAAAAAGCACATGAAAACATGCTCAACATCATTAATCACCAGGGAAATGCAAATCAGAACCAAATGAAATGCCATTTTACACCCACCAGGATGGCTAGAATCAAAAAGGCAGAACAACAGGTATCGGTGAGGATGTGGAGAAATCAAAACCCTCATATACTGCTGGTGGGAATGTCAAATGATAGAGCTGCTTTGGTAAACAGTTTGGCAGTTCCTCAAAAGTTAAAACACAGAGTTACCAGTTGACCCAAAAATTCTACTTCTAGGTATATAACCAAGAGAAATAACTTACATCCACACACAACCTTGTACAGGAACGTTTATAGAAGCATTACTCATAATGGCCAAAAGGTGGAAGTGACTCAAATGTCCATCCACTAATGAATAGGTAAACATAATATGACATATCCATATAGTTGAATATTCAGCAGTAAAAATGAATGTAGTACTGATACATGCTATCAGTATAAACCTTGAAAACATTGTGCTAAGTGAAAGTCAGGCACAAAAGACCACATATTATATTAATTCACATTAATTAATCCACATATTAATTCACTTATATGAAATATCCAGAATAGGCAAATCCATAGAGATACAAAGTAAATTAGCTGTTGTTTGGGAGTAGTGGTAGTGGTAGGGGTACTGGGAAACGGTGGATGATAGCTAAAGGTACTGGATTTTCAGAGGTGACAAAAATGTTTTAAAACTGAATGTGGTGATGGTTGCATGATTCTGTGAATATACCAAAAACCAATGAATACACACTGTAAATGGGTGACTCGTATCTGTGAATTATATCTTGATAAAGTTATCACAAAAAGTTAAGAAAGCACGTGCATCAAAAGAAATTAGGGAACTATCACAAAACCAAGTAAATTACCTAATCTTACTGATAATGAGTTTTGTACTTCGTATTTTTATAGTATCTGCCAAATACAGTAAAAATCTCTACCAAATGGAGGGAAGATGTCAAGAGACACCATACTAAACAATGGAAGCTCTCTTAATCAGCCTCTCTCTGACTGTCTATCTCACATTCCCCAGTACCTCTCGATTACACTGACTGGGCTCCATGACTACTACTAGCCATGAGTAGACAAGCTACTCTTTAGGTCACCAGTGCATTGTTACAATGCACAATTTAATGAAATGATGCATAAATTGATGAAATATGAATATATAAATATTACACAGAAAATATAAGCAAACAGCAAATGAAGAATACACATCAAAAGAAGAATGACCCTTAAAAAAGAAAATTTCAGACAAAAATGTTTCTTCTCTTAAAGAGAAATTGGACAATGTCTAATCTTTAATATGGTCTATAAGACCCAGCACCACATTGTCTTCCCTACATTTCCTACAACTCTCCCTAACATTCTCTATATGCTTCATACAGCCTGGTGTTCTCTCAGTTTTAAAAACAGTTTGATTTCTTAAGAGTCCTCACTGTGATTTCCTTCTGCCTGGAGAGTTCTACCCACATATCTAAAGCTTTCTCTCAGTCTGGCTAACTCCTTAAAGCCAAGTTTATCTTTTATGCAGACACATGTATCTCTGAGAATAGCATACAATAGATGCTTAATGATTAAGTCAAGTTTGTTATGTAAATATGGGAAGATGTCCAGAAGAAGAAACAGCCATTACCACTAGATGGTAGGGTACGAGTGTTTGTTACTTTCTTCTTCGTATCTTTCTGCAATGTTCTAATTTTTACAACAAACGTATACCATTTCTACAAAGAATAAAGGTACTTTAAAAAAGGCAATAAAGGGGCGCCTGTGTGGGTCAGTCCGTTGAGTGTCTGACTTTGGCTCCGGTCATGATCTTGCATTTCGTGGGTTTGAGCCCCGGATCAGGCTCTGTGCTAACAGCTCAGAGGCTAGAGCCTGCTTCAGATTCTGTCTCCTTCTCTCTCTGCCTTTCCCCTGCTCATACTCCCTCCCTCTCTCTCTCAAAAATAAACAAACATCGAAAAAAAAAAGAAAAGATCAGGGCAACAAAAAAATCCAGCCCCTTCCCACCTTGATCCATCAGCACTGTAGCCTCTGTGCTGAAAAATACTGTTTTATTAAAAACTTAAACTTTTCATTAAGGTGATTGATATGGTTTCCTGACAAGGCAAAATATTATAAAAACTTTCTAGTCTATTATCAAAGTACTTACAGGGCTTTAAATACCTGTAGTGTAAACTTTCTACTCAATCGGTAACACTACGTTTACTTCCAGATAACCTGAGCTAGTCTGAAATCCGTTGCCAGGCATACATATATAACTGCTATTGGTCTTCAAATACAGTAAAAACTATACAAAGGAACATTACTTGTATAAATTTTACATCCTATGGTTAAACCATGTGCCCTGTATTTAAGACATCTATGACTACTATACAGAAAGACATTTTGGTAATAAATGTTATGAGAAGAGGGAGGGTAGAGGGGAAAGAGAGGCAGGAAGAAAAAGAAAGGCAAGGAGAAATGAATTTCAAATGTAACAAGTAACTAACATAATATGCCAGTCTCTATCTGATGACACATGTAATCCAAGTGAGAGTATTTATCACGCAATTCATACGTCACTACCAACCTCTACTAATATTAATACTCAGAAGCAACAACTCAAAGGTAGACACAATTTACTCTGAGGACACACAAACCAATTTCCCAAGCATGTAAGTTGAAGTCAACCAAAAGGCTATGTAAATTCAGGCATCTTTGGGTTTTAATCCAAAAGCACAGGAAGTAGAATGTGAACAGCTTTCCCATTCCTTTCGCCTCCTGACCAAGGAGAAAATGCTGTTGTTACCAGCAATTAATGGAGTTTATTCTTCCAATCCTTTTACAGAAAATGTATCATTATTTTAACTTCTTGTCATGCAATTCCATTTATAAAACCTTTAAGTAAGGCTTGAAATCTGCTGAAAGAGCAGACCTGACAGTAATTGTCTTTTTGTTTCTGCTTTAAGATTAGTTTGGTATCAAATACTAACTTCACAATTATTTAAACAAGCTCATTATGCAGCTGAAGTTATGCACAATGCAAATATTTTCATGAAAATATTACAGCTAATCCTTGAATAACACAGGTTTGAACTGCATGGGTCCACTTATACTGTGTTTTTTCAGTTAAATACAGTACAGCACTGTAAATATATTTTCTCCTCCTTATGATTTTCTTAATAACATTTTATGTAACTTACTTTATTGTAATAAAACAGCATATAACATAAAAAAGGATCTGTTAATTGACTGGTAAGGTTATTAGTAGTTAACTTTTGGGGGAGTCTAAGTTGCTCAAGGGTCAACTGAACATACTTCTTCAAGTTACATTTTTAAGTTACTTTTGAAGTTAACTAAGGGCTATCAACTGTCAGTTAAAAGAGGCATTACTCATCCAACTGTCACCATGGGTCTGCATGAGCCAGAGGTGAAATCAAAGGTCAGTGGGCTGATTTAGCCAGACACAAAATGGGAATTTTTAAATATTATACTCTGTGTTAAAGCACCCAACTCCCACATGCTACCTTTGGCAGTTTATTTTAGGGTGCTCAGGAAACATAAAAAAATTTCCTATAATCCTGTTTGTGTCAAAAACTGTATATAATCAAAATGGAGTAAGTCCAAGGAACTAACCCTGATATATTTCTTGGCTCGTTCTCAAGATCTTTGGGTTCCCCAACAAAGCAGACTAATTCTAGGTCTGGTTTCCCAGGAGGTTCAAATATATAGAACAATTCTTGAGTTATTTTGAGTAAATTAGAATGAGACTACTTCACAAATTACCACAGTACAGAACTCTATGTTCATCTAACCAACAGGGTTGAAGGTTCAATCATTCCTTTGTCCAGGTTACATGGAGCAGCAACACAGTCCCTGGCTACACAATGCCAGGAACTGTAGTCACAGGTAAGAGACATGATACAGAATAAGGAGACAGTCATTTCACTGTCCCGAATGGGACACTAAACTAATTATCAGTATTATGTAGGTGCCTTACACTGCAGATAAATACAGGCTGGATAAAGACAAACAAATGAAAGGTGAAGGGAAGTGGTTCTACAACACACTGGCTATATGGCCTTGGGCAAGTTACTTAACCGCTCTGCATTTTAGCTCTTATTTCTAAAATTTGTTTCTAAGTTAGTTAAGAGGATAAAATTAAGGTCTACAGTAGTACTTAGCACACAGTTAGCTCTAAAGTATTTTTTTAAAAATTCAACATGGGAATGAGACAGAATAAGTATTTATGTACAGTATATATCAACTCTATTCCTAAGATGTGAACATGAATCTTTTAAAGTTTCCCACAGTAAAGACTACATTTTTCTGCTACGCTACGATTTTTATAAACTAGCTTTATCAAAATTAAAGTACTGACAAAAGTTAATTTAACTTTATATAATGTTTTAACCTATTCCACTTAAAACAGCTAATCTACCAAGAGAACAACAACAAGATTGTTCTAGTTATTCATTTAACCTTCTTTCTTGCTAAAGGGAAAGCGCCTCAGTGCTTCATAATTAGTGGTGGTTAATAGAAAACAGAGACGTGATGAAATTTGGAAAGCTAAAAACAATGAAAACGCCTCAATTAAAATACTTGAAAATTCAAATCCTTTATGTTTTAGTATTAAGTGCTTAGCAATTTTCTTCAAATATAAAAGTACAACCCACAAAATTATTTAAATAATGGCAGTAAGAAAAACAAAGAAAAGTTTCCCCAAACTGTGGAATATAACTGCCTCTTGTATGGGCAAGTACCCACAGGAACAGGTCAGTCATCAAGAGTTTATAAATGACCAGGCTGAGCTGGGAGCACTTCTAGAGACTGAGAAGCAGGTAATGCACTGTTGAAATTATATGCCCATGAGTTCAAATGCTCAAAAATACTAGTATAATCAAGTTCACTAAAGAAATTTTCCAAAAAAAAAAATAAGGTACACTACTTGATCTTTTAGAAACATTGTTATATTAAGATACAAGATCACATAAAAGTTGACTGAATACCTATGCATGGCCTCCTTGCTTTTTCTAAACTCATAATTTTGGCTGGTTTTTCTGAATACAAGGAAAAGTATTAAAAAGAGAATTATAAATAAAACTAGAAAACAATTCATAATATGATTTCTATGTGCTACAAAAACTATTAAAATACACAGTTGAACACTTTAAGTTATATATCCTGATGACGTAAAGGGATTCTGCTTTCCCTAGCAGTCACGCTGAAGGCCCTAGTAGTCCATGAGCCTTGCTTAAGAAGATGACTTTCTCTGTCCCAAGAAATCATACACCTCCCAAGCTACATCCATTAAGCTGGGCTTTATGCTAAACTCTCTGAATTCACAACAACCCATCTTTCAGATGAGGAATCTTGAGGCTGAGAAGTGCTGGGCCCAAGCACAAACACCCAACATATGGACTCCTGGGGTGTGAACCCGCACTGCAATGTGGAGCAAGCAACATGCTACTCCACCTTATCCAGGGCCCTTCACAGTTCCACTCGCCTACAACTTGTTAGCAGCCCTTACCTTGGTCGCACTTAATGCCAGAGCTTGACAAGCATCTCCTTTCTCAACAGAGGAACAACGTAAGGGCAAAAGAGGCGCTAGCGATCACCGTTCTGATCCAGGATAACCTCGTTCTCAGAAATGACCCTGTCATCTCACTGACAGAAAAGACTGGCTTAAATCCTTATTATCAAGGATTCCCTCAATTTCCCATGGTCTTCCTCAGGACTGTGGTTTTACTGCTCTTGGGCTTCAATTCTGTTTCTCAGGAAAAAATACCCACTCTAACCACACACCAGAGCCCAGAAGCTCTCACACTGTGACCCTTGTACACTCTAAAAATTACTGAGGAATCCAAGGAGGTTTTGTGTATGTGAGCCATAATCTACCAATATCTCCTGTATCAGAAATCAAAACTGAGAAATTTTTTAATCATCTTAAATCATTTAAAAATATTAAACATGTTAATATAAGTAACATTTTTATGGGGGAAAAACTCTATTTTCAAAAAAAATAATGAGAAGGGTGATACTGTTTTACATTTTTGTATATCTATTGAAGGTCATGCTTAATAAAAGCCGGCTAGATCTTGCCTCTGCTTCTAAGGTCTGGTATGACAGTCATAGGTGGCCAAGGAAAACACCATTGTGACCTCATGAGAATCAAAGTAAATAAAAGGGCAGGTAATGTCTAAGTATTGCTTCAAAAATAGCTGAACCATGAAAGGATGTCAGGAACACCACCCTCCCCCGAACCCTCCCACCACACTTGGTGAACCACCACTCTAGTCAAGCCAGATGTAGTCCTACATCTAATTACAGCATATAACCACTCTCTAACTTGGACTCCAGCCTATTCCCTCCTGCTTCCTTACCACCGCCACCCCCCACCTCCCAAAAGTACCACCTTCCCTAAAAAACAAAACTTCCTACTTAAGCTGTACCCTCTTTCTCTCAAGCCACCAAACTTCTTGAAATAATTCCCACTGCCTCTACTGCCCCTTCATTTTATTATTTTAATGAATTAAGATATTCTCATTTTTAAAAAATTCAAACAATATAGATAAATCACCACCCATAATGCCAGTCTCTTCGCCAGATGAAGCAACCACTGTTACCCCTAGAAAATACCCCAAGCCTATTTTGTAAACTAAATTAACCAAATTGAACTTATTTTCTTGTGATTTTCCCCTCTTTAAATGATTATAAAAAATCCTGAATGAGAGTTCTGTTTAGATTCCAATGCTTTTGGTTACCCAAGGTATAGTTCAAAGAATAAGTGCTACTAATTAGGAGACAACGGAGATAAAATGAGGGACGTTCCTATACAAAACGAGTACTAAACAAAATGCTACAACCATGCAGATTTTATGGCAATACAACATAATAAGACAGAATAATGAGACTTTTACGTCTTGACATATATAATAGTGTCTTCAGAGTTTATATAACATTTTCACATATATTCACCCTTTAAAATTTCACAACCCATGAGGTTAATAGAAATTATGATTAACATTTTATAGATACAAGAAAGCCAAAGTTCTAGGAGAAAAAAATTACTGGTCAAGATTACATAGCTGGAAAGACACACAGAGAGAAATTTTATCTTCTGACTCAAATCAAGTCCCACTCCTTTATATTACTCAAAAATTCTCACAATATAAAAAAATTTTTTTAATTAAGTTCCTGCCTATTTTTTGAGCTAATTTGGAAAAAAAATTATCTCTACTCCCAAAGCTAAAGACACAAAAATAAACCATAGGAGTATCTGGGTGGCCCAGTCAGTTCAGCGTCTGACTTGATTTAAGCTCAGGTCATGATCTCACAGTTGGTTGAGTTTGAGGCCCGAACTGGGCTCTGTGCTCACAATGCAGAGCCTGCTTCAGATTCTCTCTCTCTCCCTCTTTCTCTGCCCCTCCTCTGCTCACACACACTTGCTCAAAATAAATATTTTAAAAAATAACTTCTGAATGCAAAAAATAAAAATTATTTTTGCTTCTTTATTATACAATGCCTTAGAAAGGTTGCATTTTACTTAAAATAACATTGAAATTTACTAACACCTACAACAACATGTAGACATATTATCAAATTAGAAAAAATAACTTCTTAAATCCTTTATTAAGGTCATTGTCACTAACAAAGACCCAAGATTCCTAATGTAAAGATGATACAAGTTTCCAAAAAAGAACACCACATATACATACTTCCTGGATGCTACCTTATATTTCAGTGTTACCCTTGAAATTCCTGCAAGGAATCAACGTGGAAATTCCTTAAAATTCACAGTCAGAATTTTTAACTAAATTATTAAAAAGTGCTAAACCTGTTTATACAAATAACAAAGCATTTAATTCATGATTAATCTTACGAGAATACTGTTTCCAATCCCGTTTTTTTTTCCTACACCAAGACAGGTCCAGAGGAGTCCAACACAAATGATTATGACACGTTAGATTGGATTATGGGAAAAAATGACTTAAACTATTTGTTATTAAGGGCTCTGAATCTTAGTATCTCAATTTCACAAACAGTAACATGAGAACATTTTAAAACCCTGATTAAGCTAACCTTTTTAACACACCCTAGAATTTTAAAAATATGGGCAAGAGGGGCACCTGGCTGGCTCAGTCAGTGGAGCATGCAACTTTTGATCTTGGGGTTGTGAGTTTGAGCCTCACATTGAGTTTGGAGATTACTTAAAAATAAAATGTTTACAAAATATATAAACGGGCAATATAACTGATTTTTCTCCACATTTTAACTCTTCTTAAATGTAAAAGATACACACCTGCTCTCAATACATCCTTGTCAGAAGGCCAAAAATCCATGATAGTTCAATACTTAAGTTATTCTAAAGAACTGCAAAGCTGCTTTACTAATAAATTTTTGAGCATTTCTCTTACCTCTGTTTCTGTACAATGTGAGTATCCCAATTTACCTGTAATAAAAATACAAAAAGTTACTTTCAAAGGATTTTAGTTTTTTCATACTGATAAAAATATGTGAGTTACTACTCTGGCATGGCTTCATTGTATCTACGAAAAGCTATGCAAATAAAAGGTGCTAGAATGACCAAATGTTCTAGAAAGTCCTGCTTAGGGATTTGTTTAAATAGGCCCATAACAAAATAATAAAGATGGGAAGAATATTCTCAATTGTAATAAGATCTAAAACACACACACACATATTTAATATGCATATATACAAGTTAATGAAAGTAAAATAAAAATATTTTTATCAAAATCTTAATTTCTGTAAAAAATATCTTAAAATACTTTAAAGGCATTTAAAAGGTACCTTTTAAAATACTCTAAAATACCTTCAAAAACTCTTTATAAAGGCTCTTGGGCTTCTCTCCAAACATATATTCCAGTTTAAAGGTACAGTGATCATTTCAATGAAAGCATAAATGTCTTAAACTAATATTTTATTTAATACATGATGGTTGTTTTTCTTTGATTCATGATTAGACAAAACTGCATAATTAACTTAGTAATTTTTCCAATAGAGGATCACCTAAAGAATAACTAGAATTGAACAATATTTGGCTGTAGCAACATTCATATTTTCTCTTCATCACTGAAACATAACACTAAGAAACATGTACAATTATATGTTTCTCTCAATTTGGATGAATAAACATACTTTTTCAATAAAAAACACCTATTTTAAAGATCACTTATTAAGTAGTTTTAGCAAAAAGAACAGGTTACACATTCATATTGGGTACTAAAAATGTAATTTCCCTAGTCCACACATCTTAAATTTCATTGTCCTCAGTTCAAACATACATTAATCTCTACCTCTTTTCCTCCAATAACATTAGCCTTACCCCTAACTGCTTCCTCTCTCCAGGCTATGACCCCCACACCTAGGCCTAACCCACAGTGGTTGTTACATCAGTCTATGTTTTTTCTTTAATCCTTAATGAGCATTTATGCACCTTAGAGTTTATGGTATCACACACACACACAACAAAACCATAATGTTTTTTATGTGCCTCCTCTTAAAATGAAAAAAATTGAAACCCACAATTTCTGATGACCTAATGATCCTAATGTGAAATATTGGCTGAAATTGAGACCAGAAAACAGGTGGCCACAGGTTCTGTGAATTAAAGATGATTTATGATGGGGCACCTGGGTGGCTCAGTCAGTTAAGTGTTCGACTTCAGTTCAGGTCATGATCTCATAGTCTGTGGGTTTGAGCCCTGCATCAGGCTCTGTGCTGAGAGCTCAGAGCCTGGAGCCTGCTTCAGATTCTGTGTTTTCCTCTCTCTTTGCCCCTCCCCTGCTCACACTCTGTCTCTGTCTCTCTCTCAAAAATAAACATTAAAAAAATTAAAAATGATTTATGAGCAATAAAGATCACATGAACATATAGATCAAATGGGTTTAAATATATAAAGGTTTTATATACTATGGTTTGATAAATACATGACAGTTATTTATACATTTATATATTGTTACATGAAACTATATATTATAAAATTTTATATACATTATACATTTTTATTTATGTGTATATGACTGCTCAGAACATTAGTGCTTTTGGTAGATTAATTATCCTTGACTCCTACAGAAAAGGTGATTAACTTAACCTAGGAAAGGACTGTGAACAGGAGCAGCTCAAAGAAAGGTACAGACCACCTCTCAACAAACATTCAGAGTGTCTATTCCATAGAAGGAAGGGAAAGGGAAGAGAAGGAAAGAGGGGAAAATACAATGTTAAGACAACTATAACAGAGAAACCTCTTTGAGAGTACATGGATATACATCTTCAGTATGATAGATTCTTAAGGTAAAGAAAATTGCAAGGAAATCTAGAATTTTATGTAGATTTGTTGTTGGTCGTAAAGTTGGTTAAAATTTTTGGAACTATTTTGTAGGTGTTGTAGCACTGAGCAAATAAATACAGTGATATTGCTGGGAATTATGAACAGAGGGAGAAGGAGAATACAATCCTAACATGTGGGAAGGAGAAGAAGAGCCCTGTGGTGGTAAACTGGAATTAGAGGTATTATCTAACTTCAAAAAAAAAAAAAAAAATACTCCCTAGTTTCTCCTCCAAAAGAGGGAGAAGCAATAGTACCCCATTTTGCAAGAGCACACCTGGTCCATTCCCCCTCAAAGGAACCAGGACTCGGGACTGGCTGACTCCATGGATGGGACGGAGAAATTACAAAATAATCTGGAACTTCTTTTTGCATCAGAAAGCAATGAAGTACTCAAAGAATGACAGCATGATATCAAAAGGGCACAAGTCCTATGAAATAAGAGTTTTTCAATGACCTCTATTATAAAACTGAAAATTATTTCCTATAAAGCACACCAAATATTTTTGTGAGAATGCACAACCACTTCTGGTTACTCAATCTGACCTGGTGACTAAGTCATGCAACTACGGAAATGTGGTTAACTATGAAGTGCCTGACCACCTACACTATTCTGCCACCCAAATCCCTGCACAGACTCTGACCCAGGAATCAGAAAAATCCCAATTACATGACAGGGGATCTTAAAGGAACCTTGGAAATGATTTTGCCCAATCCATTCATTTTACCAATGAGTAACCTGAGCCTGTGGAGTCAAGTGACTTGCACAAAATGACAGAGCTAAGAGTAGACTCCAAGGCTCCTGACCCTTGTCATGAGCATTGGTGTGGTTTTGCTACCGTGTCTTCCACTCCCACTTGCAGGGGCCAGTGGGGTTCAGGAAGGGGATTGCAGAGGTGCTATCCCAGCTACCTACCAATTGTAATACTGTTTCTGAGGAAGTGGGAAAATGTATTCCTCGATTTAACACTTGGAAACTGCAACCAAGAAATTTTGATTTGACAACTTTTGAGTCCCTCTTCAAAGGTCAACCACCTGTTTTCCAGAACTAAACCTAAGGAATCCCTCTAAAATCTAGAATCATATAACTTCACTTTCTACAAGTACAGTAAACTAAGCTGATGGTAGGCCTAACCAAGGTTTCAGATTATTAAATGCAGTGAATTAGTTCTTTCAACAACTGAAGTTCTAACAACTTTATTGATTTATTAATAGGTTAATTAAAAGGCTAGATTAGGGGCGCCTGGGTGGCTCAGTCGGTTGGGTGTCCGACTTCAGCTCAGGTCATGATCTCACGGTTCGTGGGTTCAAGCCCCTTGTCGGGCTCTGTGCTGACAGCTAGCTCAGAGCCTGGAGCCTGTCTTCGGATTCTGTGTCTCCCTCTCTCTCTGACCCTACCGTGCTCACGCTGTCTCTCTTTCTCTCTCTCTCAAAAATAAATAAAACATTAAAAAAATTTTTAAAAAAGGCTAGATTAACTATCTGATGATGTAAAATAAAAGGAAATATCTGGAATGATATTTAAACATTAAGTTTCAAGATATTCCAACATTATCATTGTATTTATACACTAAGAAGAGGGATGATTTGTATAGCAAGCCAAAACTTCAGCTCACTGTTTCCCAAAAGGAATGAGTATTTTAATAATGCTGGAAGAATCAAGGCTGAATATTTTTAGGTCCTTCTTTTTAACAGATTCTGAAAGATCCAATCTGCTCTTAAGATTTACTAGACAAGTTCCCTCGTCCTAGGAAATAGAAAAACCAATCTTCCTATAAACTGACATAAAATGGCTTTAAGAAACAAACTAGTCCTAATGTAAAATGTCTGTCATAAAGAACTCAACTAAGATAATACAGGCATTTTAAATCCTAAATGTTGATAATCAAACACTTCCATTCAACGAGTCTGCTCAATGTTACCAGAGAGAGCATTCTTAGACACACCTTAGACCACTCACAGGGGTGCCTGGGTGGCTCAGGTGGTTAAGCATCCTACTGTTGATTTCAGCTCAGGTCATGATCTCCTGATTCAGGAGATCAAGCCCAACATCAGGCTCTGTGCTCACAGCATGGAGCCTGCTTGGGATTCTCTCTCTCCCTCTCTCTCTGCCCATCCCCCCCACGCATGTGCATACCCTCTCTCTCTATCAAAATAAATAAATAAACATTAGGAAAAAAAAGACCACTCACAATCCTGGCTTTTCAAAGTTAGGCCTTACATAGTACTCTCTCTGAAATGGCCTCACCTTAGTGGAATCACAAAATTTGGCAAACCACACAACTACATGTGGAAATTACAGCAGTCTCAGAAAAAATTCAAGATGCTCATGTAGATGAATAATACTTTTAAGGTAGTAGAAACCTCAGTATATGGCTGAATTGTCACACAGTCACATTATCAATATGATTCAACTTAGCTGATTACGCAGAAGGCAAACAATGCCCGCCAAAAAGACACAGGACCTCTAAAATCTTTATGTTAAATAAATAGTTCTCCGAATTATTCTCCAAATTTTCCCATGTGACCATGTTTGGGTCCATCTGTGAAAGTACATTCTTTTTTCATGCTGAAACTGCGCATGAAAAATAGATCAATAGATACACCCTGTCCTCCTGTCAGCTTGCCTCTGCCCCCTCATTCATTCAATAAATATTTGCTAACACCTACTAAATACTAAAATACTGATGATACAGCAGCCAACAAGCCACATATAGTCCTTGTTCCCTTTTTGAAAGAGAGAGAGAGAATGCATGGGGGAGGTACAGGACTTACATTTAGTGAACACAGACCCAAAGAAGCAATCAAAGAAAATAACTACTACTGGTAATAAGTGCTATTAAAGACAGAAAAGGGAGAGAGAGAAAATAACAGAAATGATCCAATTTAGAGTGGACAGGCAAGATATTTAAATAGAGACCACGACGTTGGGTAGCAGCTAACTACAGGGCTGAGGGAAGAACCTGTTCCAGATCCAAGAGGCGGCCTGTGGTACAGCCCTGGAAGTGTTTGGTAGGTGGGTAGCATAAAATGCATTTGGAAAGACAGGCAGGGGCAGATCACACAGGTCTTTCAAAACAGTGTCAGGAGTTTAGATTTGATGTTAAGTACAATAGGAAGCTACCGGAGGAGATTACACAAGAGCATGAGCTGATTCAAGGTGGGTTTCCAGGTTGGTCCTGCTCTGTGGAGAGGGTCAAGGTGAAAGCATGGGGGGAGGGCAGCAGACAGGAAGCTACCATCACCGCCGACAGGGGTGGAGTTGGGGGGGAAGCAACCAGCCCAGGTGGTGGGAGTGACCAGGAAGCGGAGAATTAAGATATTATTTAGAACCAGAATTAACAGGATTTGCTAATGGACTGTACTGGGGGTGGAGCAGGGTGAGAAGGAAAGAATGATACCCTGAACAACTGCATGTTTTCAGGAACAACATTCTCAAAGACTTGATCAAAACCAATCAACATCAAGCATAAGTTTAAGAACTCAAATACCCTTGGGGCACCGGGCTGGCTCAGTCAGAAGAGCATGCAACTTTTGGTCTCGGGGTCATGAGTTTGAGTCCCATGTTGGGTATAGAAATTACTTAAATAAATAAAAATACACTTAAAAAAGAAAAACAGAACTCTCATACTCTGTAAGAGACAAATATATTAGGTACACTTTTGGGACAATTTTTATATGAAAACTAGGGGGAAAAGAGTGCACCTCTGAACAGTTTGGCCAAAATTTAACAATAAAATAATCCCTACAGCCTAACCACACCTGAGTTTCTTAAACATCATGGCCATTAGAGTCTCAGAATACATGGCCAGATGTTTCAGTGTCAAAAGTTATGACACTGAAACTGTGCACTCATTAGCTTATACCCATGTCCCCCAACAAAATAATTTTTGCCAAGTAGCATTTTTAGTGAAAAAAGATCTATACACTTGACACAAGAAACAGCCATATAAAGGATCATTTATTCACTTGTTAAATGATCAAATCATTATCCTCTATGCCATACAATTTCACCTAGTATAGCTACTGAAAGATTAACAGGAATTTAGAATTTAAACACAGGAGAAAATTGGTATACTTGCTAACCAAAGATTGTGTGTTCATCAAGCTCCTCCTCTCGGCCTTGTCAGGAAGAATGAAATAAAATCTGATGTTCCACTACCACAACAGCCCTGTGCTACAGCCTTTTCTTCTTCACAATTGTTGAGAATTACCCAACAGTTTAAACGTTTCTCTTAGCTGCCTTGGGAAGGCAGTATGGCAGAATAACAGGAGCAAGCCTTTAGACTTGGACAGTCCTAGGTTCAAATCTCATTTCCATACTTACTAATAGTGTGATGTAACTTTAAAATGTTTGTGTAATTATTTTTGAAAGAGAGAGAGGGAATGCATGGGGAGGGACTGAGAGAGAGGGAAAGAGAAAGAATCCCAAGCAGGCTTCACACTGTCAGCATAGAGCCTGACACAGAGCTTGGACCCACGAACCATGAGTTCATGACCTGACCCAAAATCAAGATTCGGATGCTTAACTGAGCCACCCAGGTGCCCCTGTGATGTAACTTTAAAGTAAAATATTTCCCAGGGTTTTCCACCTTCACATCTACAAAAAAAAAAAAAAAAGGGGGGGGGTCAGGGGGAATAATATCTACCTCATGGGGTTATGTGAAAATTAAATGAAAAAAAAATGTTTTGAAGGGCTCTGCACAATGCCTACTGCAGGAGCTCAGCAAATGGTAGCTAAGCTTACCACTATTAACCCCATGGAAAGATGAGAAATGTAGATATACTAAAATAAGAGTCCTAAGAAAAGCTGACAGAGCAAAATGCTTACTAGGATTACAACCATAAAAAAGTAGCTAAATCATATGAAAAAATACTATAGAATTCAACTCATTTTAATACTTCTTGCTTAGATCTTTAAAAGCTACTACCTTTCACTTCATACCTCTCTGCAGAGGTTCCTAACACATACCTTCCCCCCAATTCCTTATGTGGCGGTGTCCAGGATGATGACACTCAAATGGTCAAACAGCTGGAGCTCAGCAATGGCTTAGGAGGATGTGGCAGGGAGTTAATTGTCATCAGGTATTACTTAAAACTGGGGGCACCTGGGTGGCTCAGTCGGTTAAGCATCCGACTTCGGCTTAGATCATGATTTCATGGTTCCCGAGTTCAGACCCCACAACGGGCTCTGTGCTGACAGCTCACAGCCTGAAGCCTGCTTCAGACTGTGTGTCTCCCTCTCTCTCTGATCCTCCCCCGCGTGCGCTCTCTCTCTCTCTCTCTCTCTTTCTCTCTCTCTCTCAAAAATAAACAAACATTAAAAAACCCCTGAAAATAACAAAGTCTGAAATGGCAATCTCCATAACCAACCCATAAATAAAAAGACTGTAAAGTCCCAGAACTTGTGAATAAATTACTTGGCAAGATGATTCTGCAGTTGTGATTAAGTTAAGGCTCTAGAGATGGGGAGATTATGCTGGACTATCCAGGCAGGACCAACATAACCAGGAGCTTTATGAGAGACAGGAGCTGTGTGAATGCAGGAAGGGGGACACAGGCAAAGGAACGTGCAAAGTCTGTAGAAGTTGGAAGAGGCAAGGACCAGATTCTCCCTTGCAGCCTCCAGAAGAAATACAACCCTGAAAATACCTTGATTTTAGCACACAAAACCAATTTTCAGACTTCTACCCAGCAGAACTCTAAAATAATTTTGTGTTGTTTTAAGCCATGAAATTAGCAATGATTTGTTACAGGAAAAGAATACACAGACGAAAAAGTCAAAGCAATATGACATGATCTCACCATCCCAAACCCGACCCCCAGGCTACCCCGTGTACAGTCGAATCCCATGCATAATGTCCCAGATTCAGAACTCGCCCCCTGGGCATAAGGCAATGGAGCACAGTGGTTAAGATCACGGGCTCCAGGCCAGACTTCTGGGGCTTGAATCCCAGGTGGGCTAAGTTTAAGGCCTTTCTCCTTCAGTCTCCCATTTGGAAGACTAAGAAGGGTACCCATGTCCTCTGAGCTGTTATCAAGATCAAAAGTAACAATCCAACTAAACTGCTAAACTAAACTGTGACTGCCTGTCACATAGTAAGCACTTAATATCAGCTCTATTACCATTTAAGTCTATGACCTTCTCTCCAAGGAGAAAATAAGCTGAAAGACTCTGGTTTTCTAAACCCAAAAAACTCTAAGTCGACAGACCACTTGGCCCCTCAGATCCCTAGGTATACCTTAACAAGCCCTCTCCTGTGCCTTAGCCTGTAAATTCTAGGGGTCTCCCGTGTGTCTACACGCTGTGTCGGCCCAAAGAGAACACAGTTGACCTTTCACAAACGTGTTAAACGTTTGTGAAACGTGACTCACAGAAAGGAGTTCCAATCCTCAACCTCTCGCCAACTCTCTCCTCCCTGTCTCCTCAGGGTAGCGTAGCGGTTGCCTTTTCCTGCCAGCGCGTGCCCTTGGCGGTCTTCTCTTGCCTCTCAAGTGCTCCTTCCAAGACCGGCAGCACTCTAAGAATGATTCTAGTTATTATAATTTTTCATCTCCCTACACTGAACATCTCTGGTTGAAAACTTCATTTAGATAGTCTACTTTTATAAGACATCAACCTCAAGGGAAATGCTATGACTAGTGGAACTATTCTGAACACTTCTGCCAGAAACGTATTAAAGACAAAAGGCATCCATTCAAACTACCCTGAACATATGTGCCATTCAAACCAACCCCCCCGCAATGCTCTTGTAAACTCTTAGAAAATAAATTATTATTAATGAAATATCTCATTATTAATATTTAAAATTATTCCAAAGAATTCACTTTATGTAGTTGAAACACATTGTACATGCCAGTGTAAAACCTTCATTTTTACAGCTGAGGAGGCTCAAGTTCTAGAGAATAAATGATTCATTGAAGGTCAAGGAACTGTGACCAGTTACCCGGGCTGCTGACCGACCCAGTCATCCTACAGTCTCCCCTGGCTCAGTAAGGGGGAGGCTGGGAAGCAATGGATGCCCAAACATGAAGCACAGGGTCCGCACTAGTGGGGAAAGTTACAGAATACCAAAAACAAACTTTCTGAGTATCACTTTGGTTTATTTGTTCACTGCTCATGACTAATATGCAGGTAAAGAAAAAACATCCACTGTTAATGTGAGCCTTATGCCTTAATAGGACAAAGAATCCCTTGACTAATCAATATGAACAATACATTTAATCATACTTTGTAAAACTTATAGTATAATCTTACTATTTTAAAGAAGCGCAGAAGCATAAAGACATCACATGTTGGCTTGTGTAACACAACGTTGCTCTTACAGATAACTGATTTTGATTCTGGTCAGGAACAAAACCTCTACTCATAACACCACTTATGGAAAAACTGACATCCATCTCTTCATTCATAGACAATGTGTCTGTGTGACAGGCCCTCCCAGAACCTGACTCTCCCTTCTTGAGATCTTCTAACCCCCATCTGTAGACTCTGCCCTAAGCCAGGCTCTATGTCCTTCAATGTCAGTCATCTTTGCCATAAATCTCAACTTTATCTTAATTCTGGCTTCTGCTTTATTTTTGAGGCCCACTCTTTACTTCGCATCCTAGATCCTATAATAAGATCCCTTATTTTTAAAAACAAACCAACAAAAAAGCAACACTTGGCTTACTATTGCCAGTCATTTTCTAGGGACTAGAATCTAGCCCTTGGACCTCGTATCAGTGACTAAAACCAACTACCAGACTTCCCCAGCATAGAGGACTTCCTGGCTCTTATCTGTAGCAACTGTCTGCCCTCTCTGGCTCTGCCTGCTCATCAGATGAGCAAGCCCTGCAACTGGATCTCACGAGGCCTGGCTGCTGCACGGACTAACACCCCTGATTGCCGTCCCTCCATGAAGGTAGGCCTCACCACCATCATGGCCATCCTCCAATCTAGGAGTAAGTTTGGTCCAGACTGCACACCCTCCCAACCTGTTCTAGAGTGACCAAGTTAAAACTGATCTTGTTCTGGGGCGCCTGGGTGGCTCAGTCGATTGAGCGTCCAACTTCAGCTCAGGTCATGATCTCACGGTTCGTGGGTTCAAGCCCCTTGTCGGGTTCTGTGCTGACAGCTAGCTCAGAGCCTGGAGCCTGTCTTCAGATTCTGTGTCTCCCTCTCTCTCTGACCCTCCCCTGCTCATGCTCTCTCTCTCTCTCCAAAATAAATAAAAAACATTAAAAAAATTTTTTTTAAAAAGATAACTGATCTTGTTCTAAAATGAAATTTTTAAAAATGTTTTCTTAATTATTAGAGTGTGATTTTTCTTTCGATTCAGCAACCCTTATTTAACTAAACTTCATATAATCTCATTGAACACAAATCATTAAACGTCAAGTATTTTCCACTAAAAAATAATTTCATGTTTTCACCAAAACTCAAGTATTATCTTTGTGTATTTTACGTATACAAAACTTGTATGGCAAAAACGTTTAATCTTTTGTGCCAATTCAAACTGAATGGTAATAACAGTCTAGAATGCCATCTTCAGAAGAGTTGTGAGGGCAAGGACGGGGTGGGGGGTGCCCATGGCCACTTAGCAACGTTTGCCATGGGAACAGACAGGAGTGACAATACAGAAGCCACATTCCTGACACTCCTGTGTTAGAGGACAGGATGATGGAAGTTGTGTTTCTTTTTGTAAACAGTGGGGATTTGGATTAAAAATTTCCCTGCCGATATTAATTCAGTCATTAGGGGCACCTGGGTGGCTCACTCAGTTGGTCATGTGTCCGACTCTCGATCTCAGGTCAGGTCATGATCTCGAGGTTTGCTGACAGGGTGGAACCTGCTTGAAATTCTCTTTGCCTCTCCCTCTGCCTCGGCCCTTCCCCCACTCATGTGCGTGCCCTCTCTCTCAAATAAACAAACTTAAAAAAATAAATAAATAAAGCATGGGGGTGCCTGGATGGCTCAGTCGGTTAAGCGTCTGACTTTGGCTCAGGTCATGATCTCAGAGTTCACGAGTTCGAGCCCCGCTTCGGGCTCTGTGCTGACAGCTGAGTGTGGAGCCTACTTGGGATTGTGTGTCTACCTCTCTCTCTGCCCCTCCCCTGCTCATGTTCTGTCTGTCTCTCTCAAAAAATAATAAAACATTTAAAATTTTTTTAAATAAACCATGTTTTTTAAAAAAAACATTAATTGCTTAAATTCACGAAGTCTCAGAAATACACAGAGATCATGGCATACTACATCACCTTATTCAAGAATAAGGAAGACTTGGAGAGGAACCTCCTCAAGCTAAATTATAAAAAGAGGTCTACTAGCAAGTACCAATTCCAAACATTCCCATATTTCCTGTCAACTGAAGAATTGTGGTTTCATGCATTTCATAAGCACCACTGTGCATTCCCCTTAGAATCTCCTCCCCCACTATGGCATCATGTATGAGACCATCCTAGCCAACAGAAACCTTGCCAAAGAGGTATCTCAGGTACATCTATTCCCAAACACAAGCTCCTTTAGTTATACTGCCGTAACTACCACCCATGTTCACTTACCCAAATATGTTACGATACAAGCATCAGAGCTGAGAATCAAAACCACACCTTCTGCTGCCTACTCTTGTATCATCCGTGTTACCATGTGACACTGAAGAGCTGACCTGCAAAGGAACTTCATAGGAATAAATATGACTCCACTGGAAAAATATTTTTTTCCAGGCCAATTTAGTTTCTAACAAGTCATTATCTTCCTACCCTATGCTGCCTCTCCTGCCTTCACAGCAGCCAGGCACCCAGGTGGGAAGTCTGAGAGCCTTCCAAGATTCCTTCTTCTTTCTCACCCCCACATCAAACACTAAAGGGCTGGCCAGGGTGCCTGGGTAGCTCACTCAGTTAACTCTCCCACTCTTGAATTCGGCTCAGGTCATGATCTCACAGTTGGTGAGATCAAGCCCCACATGGGGCTCTGTGCTGACTGCATGGAGACTGCTTGGGATTCTCTGTCTCCCTCTCTCTCTGCCCCTCCCATGCTCATACTCTCTCTCTCTCAAAAATAAATAAATAAACTTAAAAAAAAAACACTAAAACTAAAGGGCCATGTCCTGCACTATTTCCTAGATTGCTCTCATTCTCTTTCTCCCCAAGATCTGCCATTGTTTAGACCTCCATCATACCATAAAACTCCTAACTGGTTAGGCAACTTAAAGGCTACTAAGACTAATGATAGTATGAAATGCCTACTGGTGTCTCTGCCCTTGTTTTTACTCAATTCAATCTATCCTCTACAAAACCCCCAACATTATATTTCCAAAAAGAGTAATCTGCTTACATCATTTTCCTGCTTAAAATCCTTATATGGCTCTCTATTGCCTATAAAGGCTAACATATACAAACTCAACAGTGCAGCACAAAAAAGTCCTTCATAACCTGATCCCAGCCAACATACCTTTCTAGCCTGTCTCATTCTCCACCACGCCCCCACACATCCCATGCTCCAGGCACAGTGGACGCCCACTGCAAGGAAGACAAACAGGTTCAACTTCACGTGCCATCTCCAAATAATTGGTAGTGGCTGCCTGAAGCACAGCTGAGAACTCTGAAACTGCTTATAAATTTAGCAGCAAAAATGCAATGACTGATTCAACAGTGTCTGCTTTTCTTACGGGGAAGTGGGCGTCAGCACAAATGCCATTCTACGATTTATGTACTACTGTTCTTTGAATAGTTCTTCCACATTTCTAAACCTCTGTATTTACTGTTGCTTCTGCCTAAGTGTCCTCCCTTTATGCCACTGCTCATCCTTCAAGGCCTCCAGAAAATTGGTCTCCTCTATGAAATCTGCCTTACATCACACCAGCACAGGTCAGTCACCCTCTCCCTTAGGCTCACACAGTTTTCTGTACATATCTCTATCACTTTAGAATTACTGTAACTGTACTATAAGAGTATTAGTTTATGCACCTGTGATCTTTGTGAAGGTATGGATGCCCTTTATTCTTCTTTGTATCTTCAAACCTGGTATACCTTAGCAGGTACTCAAACACTGGTGAAATGAATAAATGAAATCATGTAATGGACAATTCCTTTAACATGGTATTATTGCTAAAATCCAGAAAGAGGGGCGCCTGGGTGGCTCAGTCAGTTGAGCCTCTGACTTCAGCTCAGGTCATGATCTCACGGTTCGGGTTGGTGGGTTCAAGCCCCGTGTCGGGCTCTGTGCTGACTGCTAGCTCAGAGCCTGGAGCCTGCTTCGGATTCTCTGTCTCTTTCTCTCTCTGCCCCTCTCTTGTTCATGCTCTGTCTCTCTCTGTCGTTCAAAAATAAATAAAATGTAACAAAAAAATTTTTTTAAATCCAGAAAGATATGGCCAAGCCCAGAACCAGATAACCTGTGGTGACTGATAGTGGCATTCTACCACTATTCATCACCTATCTCTATATATATCTTTATCTCTCAAAAATATATTAAAGGAGTATACTGGATAGAAATTTGGCTTCCAATTAGACTGGGCCATGAAGAAAATAGGAAATATGAGGGAAAAAAGACAACAGACCCAAGTTTTTAAAAATACATTAGCCCAAGTAGCATAAAAAGATCGGAGAGTCAGTTTTCAGAAGCTACATATGGACCAGCAAATCCTGCTATTATTAGGGATGCGGCCTTTCCATACACATGACACTAATCAAATCCTTATGAAATTTATACTAATGTCCCAGATTGGTTTTAATTCTTAAAGTTTTTGAGGTGCACTGGGAAATGTAAATCAAAACTACAATGAGGTTATTACCTCCTTGAGGATGGCTAAAATCAACAACACAAGAAACAACAGGTGTTGGTGAAGATGTGGAGAGAAAAAGGAACAATTGTGCACTGTTGGTGGGAATGAAAACTGGTACAGCCGCTGTGGAAAACAGTGCGGGGGTTCCTCAAAAAGTTAAATATAGAACTACCGTACTACTTACTAACCACACTACTAGGTATTTACCCAAAAAATACAAAAACACTAATTCAAAAGGATACATGCACCCCTTATGTTTATAGCAGCATTATTTACGATAGCGAAGATATGGACGCAGCCCAGTGTCCCATCAATTGATGAATAAAGAAAAAGTGTTACATATACACAACGAAATATTATTCAGCCATAAAAAAGAATGAAATCTTGCCATTTGCAATGACATGAATGGAGCTAAAGATATTATGCTAAGCAAAATAAGCCACTCAGAGAAAGACAAATACCATGACATTACTCAGATGTGGAACTTAAGAAACAAAGCAAATGAGGAAAGGGGAAAGAAAAAAAAGAGAGAGACATAAACCAAGAAACAAACTTAATTATAGAGAACAAATGGATGGTTACAGAGGGCAGGTGCTTGGGGGTATGCATTAAATAGGTGATAGGGATTACACTTGTGATGAGGACTGGATAATGTATAGAATTACTGAATCACTATATTGTACACCTGAAACTAATATAACAGTGTATGTTAACTAACTGGAATTAAAACAAGAACTTTTAAAAAAAATAAAATCAGGGGCACCTGGGTGGCTCAGTCAGTTAAGCATCCAACTTTGGCGCAGGTCATGATCTCACAGTTCATGGGTTTAAGTCCCGCATCGGTTTCTGTGCTAACAGCTCAGAGCCTGGAGCCTGCTTCAGATTCTGTGTCTCCCTCTCTCTGACACTCTCCCGTTTGTATTCTGTCTCTCTTTCTCAAAAATAAATAAATGTTAAAAAAAATGTTTTTAATAAAAACTGAAAATTAAAGGCGCATCTGGGTGGCTCAGTCGGTTAAGCATCCAATCAGGACCAATCAGGTCATGACTGGGTGGCTCAGTCAGTTAAGCATCCAATCAGGACCAATCAGGTCATGATCTCACAATTCATGAGCTCGAGCCCCACATCTGGTTCTCTGCAGTCAGCACAGAGCCCGCTTCAGATCCTCTGTCCCCCTCTCTCTCTGCCCCTACCCCATTTGTGCTCGCTCACTCTCTCTCTCTCTCTCTCTCTCTCTCTCAAAAATAAGAACATTAAAAAAAATTTTTTAATTAAAATTAAAAAATAAAATAAAGTTTGTGAGATGCAATCATTTTGGAAAAAACTTCTGGCAGTACATATTAACACTGAAAATACCCAACCACTATGAACTAGCAATTCCACTTTTAGCTATATACTCAACACAAATGCTATACTTGTGACCAAAAGATCTGCTTAATAATGTTCACAACAGCATTTTCCATAATTTCTAACAGCTTAATACCCAAATGTAGGATCCAAAAAATCAAATGACCATGGATAAATTATGGTATATTCATACAAGGGAGTATGATACTAAAATGTGAATGAACTACAACTATATGCAACAATATGGATCAATCTCAGAAAGCTCAGAGAAAAAACTCACGCATTAGGCTGTATAATACTAGTTGATTCTGTACACATAAGTTCAAATATAGGCAAAACTTATGGTGTTATAACTCACGACAGTGGTGACTCTTGGGGTGGTTGGTGACTGAAAGGGTGCACAGACAGGTCTGCTGGGATGCTAATAACATTCTGATCCTTGACCTGTATTCTGATTGCAGTGTATTCACATTGTGAAAAGTCATCATTTATAACTTATGCACTTTTCTGTTACACCTTAATTAAAATTTGCTTTTAAAATGAAAACAAAATACAGATATTTACAGACAACAAAAACTCAGTGAAATTAACAGTGACAGATTTGCACTAAAGTAAATACTAAAGGAATTCTTCAAGCAGAAGGAAAATGATGGCAGAAGAAAGTATAGAAATGCAGGAAGAAACACAGAGCATGGAAAGGGCAAATATGTGAAAAAACCTAAATGAATATTAAGTTGTACAAAAATACTGTCATATTTTAAATCTATGATAAACTAAAATACATGTCAACAATCATAAAGCAACAAAAGGAGATCAATGAAGTCAGAATGTTCTAAGATCTCTGCACTGTCCAGAGAGTATTACAATAAGTAATTTATATCAGATTTTAATAAAAATCCAATAGTGCATGTTTGGTTAAGATATTTTATCAGCATATCACAAGAGTATATTTTATCCACATGCTATATACTCCAGAGAAGTAATAAAAATGCATGTTTACAAAATGGACAACTATTTCAAATGTGGTCAATCGCTGCATGGTTCTGTGGCAGCTTTAGGGACAGCCATAACTACTTATAAGAGGAAAGCCAATGATCACAAGACTGTCCCAAACCAGTTCTTGACCATTCACATACGCCAGTCACTCCATACTGGCCCCAGGCCACATTTCACTGACCTCCTGTCAGCTCCAGTATATCCAAGTTGATATCCCAATACAGGCTTCCCTGGTTTTAGTCCCCAGGTATCTCTCCCTTCAGATAAACAGTGTGGACAGACTGCTCTCTCAACCTCTCTATTCAACTTGGCTCTATGGTATTCATTACATAACTGCGGAAAAGATGAACAAATATACAAACAGTGGCAGGGATGCCAGTAAAAGCGAGATACCAGAAAGAGATACTTCACAAATCTAACGGAGTTTGAACACCAAAAATAACTACACCTTATACGATTTCAATTCTTCTATATTTAAAACAAAACAACACCAGCATCAACAAGCATACCCAGTGTTGAGCTCCTTAGAGGTGTGTCTGATTGTAGGGCCAGGACAAAATATACATCATAAACCTTAAAGCATCTTGTAGTGCCAGAAAGTAAAGATGTGCTCGAAAATATGAAAGGATGGCTGCATGTCAAAGGGACACAGGAGCCAACCTGAAGGCTCTTCCAAAGGCCACAGCTGGAACAATTTGAGCAACAAAATAACATGGTAATGAATAACAAAGCATAAAATATACATGATTCCAGAATGATATAAATAAATAAGTAAATGGGGGGAAAGGGACAAATCTTCCTTACAGAAAAATTCCAAATAATATCAAGTAGTAACATACTATAAATTATATTAAAATTAAGTAATATAAAATTAAGTAGTAATAACAATATTAACCCACCCCTCTAGGAAGAGGCCTGCTTCTCGAATGCAGGCTAGACTTAGTGACTCCTTTCCAAAAAACAGGTTATAGAAAAGCTAACTATTTAGTGGAGAAACCTAGCAAACAAGAGCACATCCCCAGTGGTGGTGTGTGGATACTGTGTGCCCACACGCTATGTGATGAGAGGAACCCCCTTCCCTATGCGGTAATAATCCCTTTTCCAAACACATAACCCCAGTCTAGTCAGGAAAACATCAGGCAAACATAAATAGAAGGATAGCCTACAAAACCCCTGACCAGTATTCCTCAAGACTGTCAATTCAGGGGAAACCAGGACAGTCTAAGAAGCCACAACAGACCAGAAGAGACTAAGGAGACATGAGGACTAAATGCAATACAGCATTCCATATTATACAGGAAAAGACGGTAATAGGAAAACTAGGGAAATCCAAGTGAAGTATGGAGTTTAATTAATAGCAAATGAGCTAGCGCTGGCTTCTTAGTTTTGACAAACACAGCACAGGAGTATAAGATGTTAACATTAAGAGAACTGGGTGAGAGGTACACAGGAATTCTCTGAGCTATCTTTGAAACTTTTCTGTAAATCTAAAATTATCTCAAAATAAAAAATTTATTGGGGCACCTAGACGGCTCAGTCAGTTAAGCCTCCAACTTCGACTCAGGTCATGATCTCACAATTCATGAGTTCGAGCCCTTCATCAGGGCTCCATGCTGACCGCTCAGAGCCTGGAGGCTGCTTCAGACTCTGTGTCACCTTCTTTCTCTGTCCCTTCCCCGCTCACACTCTGTCTCTCTCCCTTCCTCCCTCTCTCTCTCTCCCTCCCTCAAAAATAAACATTAAAAAAAAGTTTATTAAAAAAACCCACTATTTTTCGTAATAGGCAATAGTTTCTTCAAACTTTTAAACAAATATCTAGAAGAGGATTGTTTCTCTTTTTTCTACTTGGCCAACAGGAAGCAAGTGGGAAACATAATAAGGCTCTGATGACAGTATTACGAAAGTAGGATGGGAACTGTTGCCATTTTACAGAATTTGTGATGCGGGAAAGCGATTCTGACCTTAGAAATAAAACAGACAGAGGGTGACTCATCATCTCTCACCAACATACAGTCCTTGGTAGATCAATGATTGTTTTCTTCTAAAGTTGAGTCAAAATTTTTGGTGAGGCTAATGGCTTCCCAACAAAATCCCAACTTACTTAAGTATCCATATCTGTATATAACTAAACTCTTTCCACTGTTTTCCTTTGCAGAAAGCAGAAACAGATATAAACCACAAATGCACTATTCCACAATTTCTACCAAAAATGTTTGTGGCCACTCTCATGTAACGCAACACAACTAGAAGTATGTCAGAGGGTAAACTGGAGTCAAAAGTGACAGCAGTCTTACTGATTATGGCTAAAATATCTTAATTTTGTAAATGACCATCTGAACATATCGTTGAAGCCCCTCGTATGGGCCTAGAAGTGGCTTGTGTAAATGAGTGGGCTCAGAGTTGAAGCTGCTCTAGCTTCATGGTAAACTTACCACTGTGTTTATATTTTATCTTCTCTTCTTCAATGGCTAAAACATGGTAAACTTACCACTGTGTTTATATTTATCTTCTCTTCTTCAATGACTAAAACTATTTATTTTTACATCACTCACTGCTTACACATAGTAGGAACTCAAGGCATGTTTTTAAAATTTAATTACCCAACATATTTGGACATATTGTTCAAATGGAATAATCCTTACCTATTACTGTACCTGATAAGACATTTCACCAACCCCTAATACCATTATTCACCCCCAAACTCTACCCTGGACACATACAAATCTCAAATATTCCTTTCATTTAATGACCAGGATGTGAACACTAAAGAATTATACCAAGAATGAACAAGAACTAATCTTTTAAAATGTGTTTTCACTATTTTAACCTTCTCTACAAGTATTCGGTCTCTCTTTAAAATCAAATAGTATGTTAATCCAAGACCATTTCTCCCACCAAATCAGCATGAAACTCGCTGAGAAGTTGACGGATCATGTCCTCTTTTCAAAGCCCAAACAAAGCCTGAATGCTTCTTCCCTATACGGAGGATGCCTTTATTAGTATGCACGCAGGCTTTCACTGTTCCTCCCAGGAAAACCTATTACCAATCTAAGATTTTAAATCAAGATGTGGTCATAGTTTTTTAAAATGTTCTTTATACATCTACCACTATAGATACATCGAAGAGTTTGAAACCAAAATCTGAAATAAGTCATTTGTGTCAGATGGGGATTTAAGGCCTAAGAGGCTGCTGAGAGATCATGCAATGGTTCTAAGCTCTGATATGACTGTTATTCATAATTATTTGTGGCATCCCAGGAAAAAAAAAGTTTTAATCTTGCAAAGATCTGGAATATACCTCAAATTCCATCAATGACTCTGGCTAAATAATGTGTATAATGTGTTCCAAATGCCAGTTAGCTACACTAGTGACAAACAGCAGGCTGCATATGTAGAGCCTGAGTGTCTTTAACTCATTTGATAAAGGTGTAAAAGCAAAAATTTCACCAACCTGTACATAACAAACTATTATCAGACAATAAAGTCTTACTATGACTACAAGAACATTGGGTAAAATAAAAATGTTAAGTTAGCCACCTAAGAAGAATCATAAGCCCTCTTGATTCTATGCAATGTTTCCTTCTGTCATCACAGAAATACTTCATAAAATATACTAATAATTTAATTATTTTTACTCTTAAGATATCCTTTAAAGAACTAATTTTTTCTTTTTCTTTAATTTATCTCCTTCAGTCCTATATCACACTGCTTTCATGGCCATGTTAGTATATGGCACTAGATTATATCTGAATGATAAAAAAAAAAAAACACTGCCTATTCTTCATTGGTTTTTTTCCCATATTGGTCTCATTTTCATGTTTCCTACATCTTTCATCATTTTCCTATTTCTTTTATAAGGTATTTCTAATTTAATTCAAACTGAATGTGAACATTCTGGATGTATCAACACTGTTAAAAGTAAACAGGAACTAAAATCAGTTACTACTACATTCAACCCCAAACAAGTCCAGAAAGCATGTGAGCGACATGCATCCCATGCATCTATGGGTCTAAGAGGAGCAATACTACTGATAGGGAACCAATACCACTTGTTCATTCATTCACCAGCAGAGGGAACAGTGGCCAGCAGATTAATTCACTGGAGGATAACCTCCAGGATCCAATTCTCCACACAGAACACAATCCTGCGTACCACTCAGACTTTGCCTCCCAGGGGACATTTGGCCATGTCCAGAGACTTTTCTGATTGTTATGACTTGAGGGAGGAGATGGGTAGTTACGGATGGGTAGTTACTGACATCCAGTGGGTAGAGATCAGGGATGACGCTGAACATCCTATACAGGCACAGGAAAGCCCCATACTGAATTATTCAGCCAAAAATGTCAATGGTGCTGAGACTGAGAAACCCCGACCCAAATATTTGTCCCAATTCTGGGTAAAAATGCAGAATTCCAGGACCAGAGGCACCATGGTGGTGTGAAAGGACACAGAATTAGGGGAAAAAGGAACCTAAACTTACTGTGTATCTGTTACATACTAAGCCTTGCTGTTGTCATTTTACATGCATCATCTCACTTATACACTCTCTCATGAAAAAGTCATCTATTCTCATTTTACAGATGACAAGCCTGGACTCAGTGTGACTGTCTATGCAGAGCTTGAGTGTCTAACTCATTAATTAAGGGAGGTTAAGGAACTTACTGTAGGTCACTCAGGTAGGAAGGGGAGGAATCATGATCCAAATTCAAACCAAATTCTGTTTCTAAGCCTAGTAGTTGAAAGACCTGGATTTGATTCAAAGTTACCAGTATGAATTTAAGCAAGTCCCTTAATTTCCCTAAACCTCCATTTGGAAATAAATCAATGGGTAAACGTATGAAAATATAAATACTGTTGACTGCCAACAACATACATGTTAAATGCCCTACGATGAAAAAGTACTTCTTAGAACTGAAGTGTCATGATTACCATTTTTCCTTAAAAACAGAATTTATACATGTGCACAGTACTAAGTTATTATTAATTTTTAAGAATCTAGATTAAGTGTTCAGTTGTGCCTTCTGTAGCCATGCAACTACTCTTAAATCCTAGGAGGAAATAAACTAATATAAACAACATTTTGGTATGAACTTCCTAAAGATTTTTAATCGGTCAACCCTAAAATGCTCAAGATTGTATCAACAACTTTGATTGGGCTCTCTCCACAACTGGTAGCAGAGATCATGAGCAGAACTAAGATGGGATGCCTGTGCACCACAGTCAGTTAAGCACCCAACTACTGATCTCAGCTCAGGTCATAATCTTGCAGTTTGTGGGTTTGAGCCGCGCATCAGGTTCTGCACTAATGGCTCAGAGCCTGCTTGAGATTCTCTCTCTCTCTCTCTCTCTCTCTCTCTCTCTCTCTACCCACCCATCCCCCTCTCATTCCTCCCCCCTCAAATAAAATTAAAAATTAAAAAAAAAAAAGAACTAAGGAAGAAGAGATTATAAATCCATTGTCACTACTGCAGGAAAACTACTATTCTCTCCATGAAAACAGAGTATTACATGAAGGTCAAGATGTTATCACTCATAGTAATGATGCAAAATAATAACAATAATAATTCATTTTAATGTAAGGTTCTGATTTTTTTTTAACTACCACCAGAATACACCCTTGTCTTTGACAACTAAACTCTAGTAGGTCCATAAATATAACAAAAACCACACTCTTCTGGAATCAAGTTCAAGAGAAAAATAATGTAAACTTCTGTTTGTTCCTTCTAGAAGTCACCACTACCAAATGCTGCTTCTAAAAGCAGGTTTCAGGGCACCTGGGTGGTTCAGTTAGCTAAGCATCTAACTTTGGCTCAGGTCATGATCTCGTGGTTCATGGGTTTGAGCCCTTGTCAGGGTCTGTGCTGACAGCTCAGAGCCTGGAGCCTGCTTCAGATTCTGTGTATCCCTCTCCCTCTGCCTCTGCCCCTCCCCTGCTTGTGTGCGCTCTCTTTCTCTCTCAAAAATAAACAAACATTAAAAATATAATAATAAAACAGGGTTGCACACAACCATTTTTTCCCTAGAAATGCCATATTCCTGGGCACAGCTTTGCTATATTTTATAGTATCTTTTTATATATTAATACACTGTAAGTAAATTATAATCCTGAGTATTTTCCACTAATGTTAAGTCCAAACTTAAAAACAATAAACACATCAAATAAACTAAAAACTATTTGAAATAAAATAATTTCAAAAGAATTGTAAAGACTCAATTTAAATAAATAAAAGTTCTAAAATGTGTTTACATGACACAAATTAATGTTCTGATGGAAGTTAAAGAATTGGTAACTATAATCTTGAATGTTTTTTATTTTAAATAAGGATTTGCATTAAATGTCATTTTACCCACTACTTACGAATTACATCTTTCACCGTTAGCATTTTGATACTTTCATCAACTTTCTAAAAGTGAGGGCAGATTATTTCTCTATGTTTTTAATACACTTGCTTCTCAAAAGACTAAATTATATTAAAACTAACATAAGAAACCTATTATCAATCCCCTCATCATCATCATTAAATCTGAGTAAGCCCTAGCTACCTATTAATGTGTAGGTGATAATCTTGAAGAATTTACACCAGACAATGACCTTACCAAAATCCATTTTGTGTATCTGAAATCTTGTCAACTTTTGACTTGACAAACGTGTTTTTTTTCATCACAACAAATTTTAACATGCAAGTAAATAGTAGTTATTTTATAATTTTCAGGAGCTAGAAAATCATTATTTAGTCTCCTTCCATCTCTCCCAATATAATAAATTCTCCTCGGGGATTTTTCTATTTCCTAGCCGAAAGAATTCGTTGCCAAATTTCAAAAAATAAATAAATACTATTAGCTGACTGCTCATTCTGAAAGGTGTAATTTTCCTGACAGCAGAATTAAGTATCCTTGGCGAGATCTCACGTGAACCTTTCCTGGCACCTAGCACATCATAAATGCAACCCCAGTAAATAGCCGTGGCATGTAAGTATGTATACACAGCTTATCACGAAAAGGACCCAACCCACTCCATTTCCCAAACGAGACGCGCGGGCAGCTGTCCTATGACAGTGTGTACAATTACCAGCACCCTGGGCAGGTCCGTGGCCCAGCTGAGGGTGCGCAGGCCCGCCCAGACACCCTCTTCACAGCCCGTCTTTGTGCCTCCACCCGCCCCCCACCCCCTGCTCTGACCTACGTGGGGCCCAGCTCCACCAGAGCGCCAGCACCACCCTCCCCCGCCGGCCCCAGGCCCGGCTCCTCCCGGTCTCCCTTGGGAGGTTGGGGGTCGCGGGGCGGAGGGACCGAGCCCAGGGACTGCAAGGGAAAAAGGGTGCCGCGGAGGGGTCCTCTCGTGGCGGGTGGGGGTCGCGGGGAGGAAGGACCAGGCCGGGGGCTGCGAGGGAAAGAGGGTCGTGATGGGGATTCTCCGTGGGGGCGCAGGTCGAATGCCTCACCCGCAGCGGGGGGCGGTTCTCCCGCGTCGTCCGGCGCCAGGGTGACGGTGCCGTCCCTCCAGACACGGATCTGCGCAGCTGAGCGCACGCGGCGGCGGGGCTGGCGGCGGCCGGCGTCCGCGGCGCGCAGGGAGCCGCAGCACTGGTAGCACACGGCCCACGCCTGCTCCTCGTTGATGGGCTGGTTGTAGAGCCTCAGTATCTCCTCCAAGCTCAGCGCGTCCGGCGGGCCGCCCGCCGCCCCGGAGTCCGGCGGCCCCTCGCCACCCGCCGGCTCCGCCCGGGGCTCCCCGCCGCCCGCCGGGCCCGCCGGCTGAGCCATCCCGCGGGTAGGCGCTGCGCTCGGCCGCCGCGCCTTGTGCCGGCGTCTCTTCAGCTCCGGAGCATCGTCTCGGCGCGCCGCCGCCTCCTCATCCCCGGAACCGCCCCGCCCAACCTGGCCGCGCGCGCCGCCGCGGGGCACCAGGCGGGGGACCGGGCGAGGGCCCGGCGGCCGTGGGCGAGCTAAGAGCGGCGAGGACGCCGCGGCCGTCCTGAGCAGGCCACCGCCGCCGCCGCCAGCCCGTAGCTACGCGATGGCGTCCGCCGGCCCCGCCCCGCGCCCGCCGCGCGCTCACTGCCGGGGCTGCGGAGCCGCCCCGCTAGGGGTCCGCTCGGCCGGCGGCCCCGGTGGGCGCTCCGCCGCCGCGCTGACCGCTCCGACCGCAGCCATCCCCCGCCAGGCGGGGAGGCCGATGGCGCTGGATCCCCCTGGAATTGGCTCGCCGGAAGTCTAATTAGGAACCCGAACCCAGCCTGGAGCAAATTCCTAATAAAGGTCTGTTGAACCGCTCCGGCACCGGCTCCGGGCCGCCCCGCCTGCCCCCATCTACCGCAGGACCCTCCCGCAGGGCGCCGATCTCGCGCCTCCTTCAGGCCTCTACGCGGTTTCTCTAGACAGGCCGACTTCGTACTGCGCCCTCGCCCTTCGTCATGGTCGGGACCGGCCTTTGCTCTTTCTGGAGTAGCTGTCGCCATCAGTATACCGTATAATTTATTTAGATGTATTGTTTATTGACTAGGTCTTCCCATCTTCATTGTAAACCCCATGAGGACAGGGGCCTTTTATGGGTTTTGCTCACTGACTTCCCGCCCCCAGCGCGTAGATCAGGGCCTGGGATATAAACAGGTTGTAATTTGTAGACATTAATTTTGGCGTCCTTCCGGATTCATTTTGTAACGTTTCTAAAACTCCTCACTAGGATGTCTCCAATGATCACACTCATCATTGTCCAATTAACCCAGTAGGTTCAGACGATGTGGAATTGATACCACAGTGGCAAAATTGAACTGAGGGCAATTAGCCATAGAATGAAAAAAAGAAATACTATATTCCCGAGGGCCTAGCTGAGTTCATTAAGTTATGCAATAAAACCGATAATTCTTAGATAAAACAATCACTCATTGGAAAATGAGTTTACTTGGTAACATGCCACTCTGAGGGTAGTCCTGTGTGAGAATTTGACAGTTGAAAACATCAACCAAGTAAGAAATTTATAGTAACTACCAGTAAAACTTTTAAGGCAGTTTTGTGCGTAATATTAGATCTCACACTCTTTAATAATTGCATTTTGCAGTAGAAATTAGAGGTCTGTTATTTATGCTAAAGATACCATACAGCAGTGGTGGGGAGAAGAGAGAAAATCAAAAAGATATTTTTAAAAAGAGTAAGGAATTAAAAGAGAGGGGAGAAAAAAGCTTCTCCTTAGTCACCCTATTATAATTTCGCTCCAAGAGGTAACGAAACACCCCCTTAAGTAACATCACTTAATTATAGGTCTATAATCCCATTTGCAAAAATGTGCTATGTGTGCCAATGCCCTGAGAAGGTCTAATCCCTTACATGATATAGATATGGAAATAAAACCTCTTGATTTAAAAATGGAAAAACATTCCCAAAATTTGGAATTTAAAAGTTTAGATCGTGTGTGAATTTTGAAAATACAGAGGGCTTTACCACAGTTCCAACATTGCAGAAAGCAGCTAAATGGTCTACTTTTATGGACAACACCACCATCTCCTGGCGGTATAAGATATTGCTGTCCTGTTTCACTTTGATAGCTATAGTCAAGATCAATTACATTTTTGTCCTTATCTTTACTCCCCCCACAAAAGACAAGTTAAGTGAATTAATCAACTGATGAATCCCTGAGCCAGTCACTTGCTGCCTCTGGCATAGGATAATTAATAAATCTCCAAGTAAAGATTAACAGTGAAGGGAAGAAGGGAGTGGAAGTATAGAAAAAGAAAAATCCAAATTTTACCATAAATGTTAACATTAAAAGATGTATTCTTTAAAATGACACCACAACAGGATTTTTTTTCCATCCTAAGTGATAATTTTTAAACATACTATACATTTTGGTTAAGAAAAACATGGCATTGAATCACAGGAAGATGATATAAAATAGAAGGTGTTTGGTTGTTGGGTTTTTTCCAGATACAAAATCATGACTGATATACTGTATTTCAAGTAACTTTCTGGCCTTTGTGAATTTATATGGAATTGAGTTGAGGCAAGATGGCAAGTAGAATGTTGTTTGATATATGTAGGAAAGAAGAAATGATAGGGGCGCCTGGGTGGCTCAGTTGGTTGAGCTTGGCTTTGGCTCAGGTCATGATCTCGCTGTTGGTGGGTTCAAGCTGTGCATGGGGCTCTGTGCTGACAGCTAGCTCAGAGCCTGGAGCCTGTCTTCAGATTCTGTGTCTCCCTCTCTCTCTGACCCTCCCCTGCTCCCACGCTCTCTCTCTCTCTGTCTCTCTCTCTCTCTCTCTCTCTCAAAAATAAAAACATTAGAAAAAAAATTAAAAAAAAGAAAAGATAAATCTCCAAAGTCCTAGCTATCTTATATTATAAATCTCATTACATAACCTGAACGCTCGACACATTTTTATACAGACAATATAATTCTGCTTTTTATATGATTTTCAGAACCCTTTGAAATTTTGATAAGCCCCTTGTCCATCATCACAACACTCTGAGAAGGTGACAGCTGACAACTTAAAGACTATCAGAGGTCCATATATTCTCGGGGCTCACGCAGTACTGTGGAATGATTTGGCACCTTCCCATTTTCTCATTTTCAATTCAAACTCAAAGATTCAAATACCTTCTTGTACAGTATATTTTGTTCCAATTTCTGTCACTGATTTTATTTTTTTATCCTTGGCTTCACCACTTTAAAAAAATTGTTCTTTGTAGTTAAAACGTCTGAACAACTCAAATCAACATGTAAATGTCTCTTTCAAAGTGCTGTGAGATCTGTGAAAAATAGTGGCATGTCTATGATTTTAGTTTTCATTGATTTTGTTGCTGCATTTACTAAAAATGGAATCCTTGAAATTTTTAATCTTATATTTACTTATCATTTTTGCAGAATAAATGTACTTCATGCTTCACATTCTGGACATGCTGGCTGAGCTGCTCTGAGTCTTTCAGGGAGCACGGCCTTCAGGGAGCACAATCTGTCTGTGCAGCCCAAACTTAATCCAGTTACTCCCAGACAATTGCTCCTAAGAGGCACATTCACCTAGAAAAGTGCACCAAAAAGGAAAAAATAGAGCAGCATATTTTTTTCAGTGGTTATAACCTAAATTTTCATTGCCCACAATTATACTACTTTATAATTTTCAAAGTGAATATTTTATACTTTCAAAGTACATTCTTCAGTTATACAACTTGAAGGTCAGATATTATCCTTATCTTACATTAGACAAAGTATAGAACTAGTAAATGAAAGAGGTGGGACTGGAATCCAGACCTACTGACCAGCTCAGCTCTTCCTGCTACTTACAATGTGTCTCTCTACATTGGCACAGAGCAAGAAAAAAGTCCTCATGCTTCATTCTTCACCAAGCATGAGTAGTACTTAAAAGGCAGATGCTTTAAATTTATACATACCACTATGATCAACTGAACTTTTGATATTTCAAACATTTTCAGAGAATAATGTGATACCACACCTCCCTCCATTTGTTCTGGCATGGAGTTTCACCATAGTGGTCATCTCCCAATAGTAATTATCTTCAAGGTGACCTATAATGACTCCATCCCCATCAAAGAATTGCAAATTATCACTCCTCTAAGGAGGTTAATTCCATCAACAATCCTAAAGTGCGGTTTGAAACTCACCTCTTGTAATTTTGATAATCAAACTGAGTATCAACCCAAAATCTTTAAAATTAGTCATGAAAACTAGCATGTGACCTTATACAGAGAACCAGAAGTATATAGAGCAGATAAGAACACAACAAAATTGGTTCCCTCTGGTCTAGACTTGTAAAAGATTTAACTTTTCCCCCCAGTGCCAAAGATACATGTTTATTGAGAAACATTTAGAAAATACCCGTGAATACCCTTTTCCTAAGTTGTAAACCAGAGTTTTCCACAACATACTCATTCCGTAGCATCTAATATATTCATAAATTTACCTATCCTACTTTGATGAGATCAAGTTACATACCCGCTGATAAAAACTGAGGAAAAGTAGAGGAATGAGGTAAAGTACCTCAACAGTAGCATATCAATATGTTCACGAAGGATTTGGGGAAATACTAGGTCAAACAATAGTCATGTTTCACCTTATTAATGTGATTCTCCTTTGAAACAATTACTTTTAAACCAACAAGGAGAGATGGTCTTTTGATTGTGAATGTAAGTGGAATCATTAGCTTCAAGTAGTAAAGAATTTTTCATTGAAGTTACAATAAGCAGTAGCTTATTCCTTAATTCCAATGAAAAATTGAAAAGTATACAAGGCACAAAAATATCTTTATTTGGTAGCAAAATTTTGATGTTTGACAATAATTGCTTGAAAATGTAGAATTCTCAATAAAACTTTTAAGAAACCAGAATTTTAGGCTGTATAAGTTAAAGAGAAATAATTCATTTTCAGACTGAAGTCATACTTTGTTGTTGTTTTTTTCATTGTGAAAAGGAAGTCATACTGATGAGATAAAGCTAGAATATTTTTTTCAAACCTCCATATTTAATGTTTGCTGAACTTTATACAAAAAAAAAAAAAAAAGTCCCTTTCTTGTTGTTCAAAAGATTGTCTTTTTCCCCTAACGTGCAGATCGAAGTCTGGAGCTGCTCTTGGTCCTAGTATATTCTACTGTGTCTCTGTGAAAGGCTCATTTCTCTTCCAAGGTTAACATGTAACTAACACAAAATATGGCTTACTTTTAATTCAATTAAATAAGCAATGAATTAAGCCTTGCTTTGGTAATTTTTGTGGATGGGTATAGGTAGGGCAGTACTCCTTATATTTTAGCAGTGCTTTTTCCTCAGGTTTTTCCCCAAACGATTTTCTTAACCTGAATTCCTGTATCCTCTTGATCCTTTCTCAATAGTCATTAATGGAGTACAATGCCTTTCTTTCTTTCATTTGCTATACATGTTCATTACTCATGGGAACTGGAAGTGTAAACTTGGCTCCTACTTTTTGGGTAGTAATCATAATCCTTTCTAAGAGATGTTAGCAAAAATAATTGACATTAAAATTCATAAAGACATGACTCCTAGATCTCAACCTAAAACTATGATAATATTTTAAACAAACTTCCTAACACTTTCGTAAGTAATTGTCATTTTTCAACTGCAATATTGTCATAATGCCATTGACATTTTCAGTTTTAACTAAATTATATAGTATTCATTTTTTTCTTTGTAGCAGAAGCAATTTTTATTTATGTTGTAGGATTATAAATACTGGGCCAACTTTCCTCAGCTAAAACAGAGCACTAAAGCAAGCACCAAGATAATTTAGGCCAACTGTTCACAACTTTTAATCTGATCTAACACATAAGATAGAGGACATTCATTTATACCACATTCCTACAAACATATCCAGGGATATTTCAAATTCTCAGCCCCCTATCTATATGTCTCCACTTATTTCTCTCCCACTCAGAAAAGCTTGTCATTATGCAAGACTGAACATAACATATGGCATAGTGTTAACACCTTGAATTTGTCTTGTAAATTAACACATTAATACTTAAAATTCTTTCAAAGCACCTAAAAATTGTGTAAAATAACTAAGAAGAGTTTATGAAGTAATGGATAGAAGTCTATTAAAAGATCACAAGAGATTATCTAATGCAAACCCATTAAGTATCCTGCCATTTTTACCTGTGCAGTTAGCAACACAAAAACTATCATTTTTCAGTGATTGACCAAATGACTAGAACCTCTCTTACATATATTTGAGAAAAATATACTATATAAAGACATATTTCAAAAAGACTTCTGAATATGTCTTTGAAAAAGAACCTAATATTGCCATGGAAATTTACAAAGAAATAACCTTTGAATTAATTTCTTCTACTATATTTAAAACAACTGCTACTGGTAATATATAAGCTATTTAACTAATTCTTACTATCAGGCTTATTAAGAACTCAAGATTCCAACTTAACATTTTTGAACTAATCCAGACACTAGTTTTAGTAATATATTGCCAGAAAAAAAGTAATCAAGTTTCATTGTGAAAATTCCATATATCACTGGAATTAAGGTAGTATAAAACTAAAGCTGATTCTCATAAGATGTAAATGAGAAACCCTAGAGCAACTATCAAAAAATAAATAAACTTAAAAATACAGTGACAAAATGGTTAAAGACAATTAGATGCTACATTAGAAAATATTCACTTAATGTTGGGGCGCCTGGCTGGCTCAGTCGGTTGAGCATCTGACTTTGGCTCAGGTCATGATCTCACAGTTCGTGGGTTTGAGCCCCATGTTGGGCTCTGTGCTGACAGCTCAGAGCCTGGAGCCTGCTTCTGATTCTGTGTCTCCCTCTCTCTCTGACCCTCCCCTGCTCATGACCTGTCTCTCTCTGTCTCTCAAAAATAAATGTTAAAAAAGAAATTTTTTTTTAAAGAAAATATTCACTTAATGCAAAAGCAGGCCGTAAAGGGGAAATGAAGGAATAAAAAAGGCATGAAACACAAAGAAAACAAAAAGTTAAATGTCCGACATTAAACCCGGCTATATCAAAAAGAACATTAAATGTGAATGGATTTAAAATCCAGACAAAAAGGGCGCCTGGGTGGCTCAGTTGGTTAAATGGTTAAGCGTCCGACTTCAGCTCAGGTCATGATCTCGCAGTTTCTGAGTTTGAGCCCCGCGTCGGGCTCTGTGCTGACAGCTAGCTCAGAGCCTGAAGCCTGTATTCGGATTCTGTGTCTCCTTCTCTCTGACCTTTCCCTGCTCATGCTGTCTCTCTCAAAAATAAATAAAAAAATTTTTAAAAATTAAAAATAAAATAAAATCCAGACAAAAGGCAGAGACTGTCAAACTGGAAAAAAAAGTAAGATTTGACTATACGCCACATACAGGGGATACACTTTATACTGAAAGGTATGAAATGATCAAAAGTTAAAGGATAGAAGAAGATACAGTCATGCAAACAGCAACCACAAGAAAGCTATACTAATATCAGAAAAAGTAGACTTTAAAACAAAAATATTATTAGAGACAAAAAGGGACATTTAAACAAGGATATATGCACATAACAATTACAATCATATATATCAGAGCACCAAAATACATGAAGCAAAACCTGAAAGGCATATAGGGAGAAATAAGCAATTCAACAGCAATAGTTGGAGGACTTTAGTGGCACTTGGGTGGCTCAGTTGTTTAAGCATCCAACTCTTAATTTCAACACAGATATGATCTCATGGTTTGTGAATTCAAGTGCTACATCAACCTGTTAGTACTGAGCCTGCTTGGGATTCTCTCACTCCCTCTCTCTCAAAATAAATAAATGTAAATTAAAAAAAATAGTTGGAGGACTTTAATACTCCTTTCATTAATGACTGAACAACTAGAATAAATCATTAATGGATACATAAACAAGGATATGTCTGAACACTATAAACAACTAGACCTAACAGACATCTATAGAACACTCCACCCATCAACAGAATATACTTTTTTTTTTAATGCGCATGTGAACATTCTTCAGGATAAACAATATGTTAAGCCACAAAACAAACCTCAATAAATTTAAGAGGATAGAAATAATACTAAGTATGTTCCCTGGCCACAATAGAATGAAATTAGGAATCAATAGCAGAAGAAAAAATTGGTAAACTCACAAACATATGGAAATTAACACACTCCTAAGTAGCCAATGGGTCAAAGAAGAAATCAAAAGAGACATCAGAAAATACTTTGAGATGGATGAAAATAAAGAAAACATAACAAAATTTCTGAGAGGCATATAAAAGAGTGCTTACACTCCTACACATTTATAGCTGTAAATGACTATATTAAGAAAAAAGAAAGATCTCAAATCAATAACCTAACCTTCCACCTTAAGATAATAGAAAATGAAGTACAACTAAACCTAAAGCAAGAAGAAGGACAGAAATAATAAATATCAAGGTAGAAATGAATGAAAAAGGAATAGAAAAACAACAAAGAAAAATCAGTGACACCAAACCCTAGTTCTTTGTTAAGGTCAACAAAACTGGGGGGAAAGAGAGAGAAGATTCTCATTAGTAGAATCAGAAAGAGGAATCATAAGGAGAGAGAAGATTCTCATTAGTAGAATCAGAAAGAGGAATCATCACCACTGACCTTACAAATATAAAAAGGATTAGGAAGAAATACTATGAACAACTGTACACCAAAATTAGATAACTTAGATGAAATGGATAAATTCCTAGAAAGACAAACTATCAAAACTGCTTCAAGAAGAAATAGACAATCTGGATAGACCTATAGCAAGTGAAGCAATTGAGTTAGTAATCAAAAAACTACTCACAAAGCCCAGGACCAGATGGTTTCTGAATTCTACCAATTAAAGTGAAAACTAAATCAACTTCTCACAAACTCTTCCAAAAAACAGAAGTGAGGAACACTTCCCAATTTATTTTATGAGACCAGTATTATCCTGATATCAAAATCAGACAAAGATAACACAAGAAAACTACAAACCAGTATCTCTTATGAATGCAGACCAAAAAAATCCTCATCAAAATACAAGCAAACTGAACATATAGCAGCATATAAAAAGAATTATACACCATGACCAAGTACAATTTATCCCAAAATTTCAAAGCTGGTTTAACATTTGAAAATCAAGTCATGTAATACATTATATCAATAGATAAGAAACAAAAATCACATGATCATCTCAACAGATGCAGAAAAAGCATTTGACAAAAATCCAATACCCTTTCATGATAAAAATAAACACAGCTAGGAGTTAGATGGGAACTTCCTCAACCTGATAAAGGGCATCTAAGAAAAAAAGTTAACATTATAGTTAATGGTGAAAGAATGATTTCCCCCTAACATCATGAACAAGACAAGAATATCCGCTTTCATCACTTCTCTTCAATACTGTGTTGGAGGTACTAGCCAGAGCAATTAGGCAAATAAATGAATGAATGAATGAATGACATCTAGATTGGAAATGTAGAATTAAAACTACTTATATTTGCAGGTGTCATCATTGTGTGTAAAGAAAATCCTAAGGAGCCACTAAAAAAAACTATTAGAATTAATTACTAAATGAGGTCAGCAAGGTTGCATGATACAAGATCACATACAAAAATCAATAGTATTTCTATTCACTTGCAATGAACAAGCCAAAAATGACACTAAGAAAACATTTACAATAGTATCAAAAAGATAAAATAGGAATACATTTAACAAAAGTATAAAACTTATATTCTGAAAACTACAAAATATTGAGGAAAATTAAAGATTTAAAATAAATGGGAAAACAACCCATGTTCATAAATCAAACAACTTAACATTGTTAAGATGGCAATGCTCCCCAAGGGGAACCTGACTGGCTTACTTGGTAAAACATGCAACTCTTGATCTCAGGATTATGAATTCAAGCCTCATGTTGGGCATGAAGCCAACTTTATAAAAAAAGAAAGAAAAAATGGCAATATTGCCCAAAGCCATCCACAAATTCAAGGCAATCCCTCTTAGAATTCTGGTGTCTCATCTTGCCATTTGCAATGACATGAATGGAGCTAGAATATGTTATGCTAAGTGAAATAAGTCAGAGAAAGACAAATACCATGATTTCACTCATGTAGAATTTCAGAATCAAAACAGATTAACGTGGGAAGAGGCAGGGAAGAGAAGAGAAGGAAACAAACCACAAGAGACCTTAATGACAAAGAACAAACTAATGGGTTGACAGAGGGAGGTAAGTGGGAGATGGGTTAGATGAGTGATGGGCAATAAGGAGGGCACTTGTGATGAGCATTGGGTGTTGTATGTTAACTGATGGATGAATCACTGAATTCTACTCCTGAAACAAACTAACAAAACAAACAAACAAACTTTTGGTGTTTTATAGAAATTGACAAGCTGATTCCAAAATTCATATGGAATTGCAGAGGACTCAGAATAGCCAAATCAATCTTGAAAAAGAACAAAGTTGGAGGACTCTCACAATTCCCAATTTCATTTTCTTTTAAATTAAGGTCTACACCCAACATGCGGCTTGAACTCACAACCCCAAGATCAATAGTCACATACTCAACCAACTGAGCCAGCCACGCACCCCTCAAACTTCCCAGTTTCAAAATGTACAACAAAGCAATGATAGATAATCAAATGTGTGGTAGGGGAACAATAAAAAGACTGGCACAATAATAGAGAATCATGACTCTCTATTCCTATGTCTTTTGTCAACTGACAAGAGGGTCAAGATCATTCAATGGGGATACAATAGTCTTTTCAACAAATGGTGATGAAATACCTCAATATTTATATGCAAAAGAATGAAGAATTTTACCTGACAACATACACAAAACTTAATTGAAAAGGGATCAAAGACTTAAGAGCTAACACCATAAAACTCTTAGAAGAAAACATAGGGGTAAATCTTCACCACCTTAGATTTGGCAATGGATTCTTAGATATGACAATAAAAGAGCAACAACAAAACAGATACATTGGCCTTTGTCAAAATTAAAAACTTTAGTACTTCAAAGACACAAGAAAATGAAGACAACCCACAGAATGGAAGAAAACATAGACAAATCATATTATCTGATAGGAGACATATTTAAAATATATAAAGGACTCTTACAAATCAATAATAGAAAGACAACCCAACCTAAAAATGGGCAATGGATCCAAACAGACATTTCTTCAAAGATCTACAAATGGCCAATAAGCACATGAAAAAAAAAAAGCTCAGCGTCATTAGCCATTAGGGAAATGCATATAAAAACCACAGGGAGACTCCACTTCACACCCCCTAGGATGACTAGAATGAGTCAGGTAATAACAAGGTGTTGGCAAGAATGTGAAGAAATCAGAACCCTCATCCACTTCTGGTGGGACTGGAAAGTGGTACAGCTGCTTTAGAAATCTATTTGGCATTCCACTAAAACGTTAATTATCATATTAACCCAGCAATTCCTCTCCTAGGTATATACTCAAGAGAAATGAAGACACATGCCCACACAACACCTTGCACATGAATGTTTAAAGCAGCATTATTTAGCCACAAGGTGGAAACAACCAAAATGTCTACTAATAAACAAATATGATGTATCTATGCAATGGAAAATTTGCCCATAAAAAGGAATGACATAATGATACATGCTATAACATGGATAAATTTTAAAAACATGCTAAGTGAAAGAAGCCAGTCACAAAAGACCATGTATGATTCCATTCATGAGAAGATCAAAATAGAGAAATCTACATAGAAAGTAGATTAGTGGTGGCTTAGAGCTAGGAGGCAAAGAGGGGAAGCAGGAGAGTAATAGCTAAAGGGTACACAGTTTCTTTTTGAGGTGATAAAATGTTCTAAAATTGATTGATGATGGTTGCACCTATGTCTTACTATAATACAAACCACTGAATTATATACTTTTTTGGATTATATACTTTAAAATGGTTAATTGTATAGTAGACAAATTATATTAATAAAGCTGTTAAAATTAGTGGTAAAATGTTTGCTTATGTTCAAATCAACTAGATTTAACTTCTGATGATCATCTTACGTTTTGTACTACCATTGCTCCCATTCCCTCACTGTACATTTTGTACAAGGAAAAGATTTTGTAAAAGTTCAGTAACAAGCGGCCAGTTAAACATCTAATTTGTAAATAAATGGATTCAGAATTAATTCTCTAATAGACTGAATACGACTGAAATATTTTCTAGATGCATGTTAGTGGGCACTACTCCTGTATGTCAGTTTATTGAATCTCTTAAGTATACAAATTGTTGAATTCTACACCACAAGAAATCTCAAGCACCTCACTGTCCCTCTAAGACATTGACTTGATACCCCAAATACTACCGCAATTTTTGATAGGTTATGTGATAACTACAATAAAGACTGGTGTCTTCCATATCCCTATGTCTTGGATAGAACCACTAAAAAGAAAATTTTCCATACTATGTGGGTTACTTGGTCGTACCTAGAAATGCCATCCCCAGAGAGAAAAACTCACTTTGTACAGACATACAGCAGAAAGAAGTAAACTCAAAGTCAGAACTTGGCTCTAGAACTGATCTGCTATTAGAAATATTATCTTTGGACAGGGAACTTCACTTCTCTAGGTCTCCATTTCATTACTATATAAATTAAGTGGACTAGAAGACCTAAGATTCCATTCAAGTCCAAAATCCTGTAATTCAAAGCCATGAAGTATTAAATCACATGTAAAAATAGCATAAGTATAAAGGTAGTTAAAACTCTAATTATAGACACAAAACCAAAAAAAAAAATCTACCTTGAAAAACACTAGGAAACGTCTGTTTTGGAGTATTAGTACAAGTTTAAATTCCATAGAATCGGAGAAAGAAATCTTTCCTAAGAATATATGTGAACTAATGACCAACAAATAACCTCCTCTACCATCCCTTCTAATATCCATGACTATTTCAACACTGGTGTCATGTAGTGAATTCACAAACCTAATACAGGTCAAATGTAATTACAAGGACTATGTCAACCATACCTCAGAAGAAAATATTAAAAATACCCACATTTAAATGCATTAATGATTATAACTGAACTTGTGTTTTAAATGTAGAATATGCTATAAACAAAGGTTCTTCAAAATTAGATGGCTTCTAGTTTATATGTTTGACTATTTTGTTTTTAATATTTTATAAAGGCTTTGGCTAATCCCAAATTATTTTTCAACTACCAACAGCTCAAAAACAATGCTACTTTTCCACTGGTTTAAAAGTTAAGAGCACGTTAAAAAACAGATCATCTAATTCTTGTACTTATCTCCATTAAGTAGAAAGTATGAAATTGTTATCTAAACTGTAGCCTAACCTAAACTATGTTCCTGTTTAGTACAGCATGAAGTCAGAAGTGTGAATGGGTTAAACAATTGGTGGTTTATAACTAATGCCTTCTGAGGGTTAGCTATATGGCAATGAATACTACTGTAATAGCAAGAGTCTTTTCAAATATAAAGCCTACTCTTCATTTGGTTCAAAAGTTGTCTTTGTAAAAAGTAGAAAACTGGGTTTCAAATATGTGTACTTTCCAGGTTATCGATGTGTTTTTGCAGATCATATAAAAAATGTATACCTCAATACAAGAAAAAAATTTAACAGCACTTGGAGTGTTCACTTGGTTGGAACTAAATTTAATAAATTTTATTCAACCGGTTCATGCTTGAGTAATGTAGTTTTTAGGTTTCTGATAATCTTCTACTAAATAAATACACCTATATATTATACATACACACACACATATATGTATAGAGAACTGTATTAGTGTACATATTGTCAAAAAGAACATATTCAAGACATTATATAAAAAAACTTTACATTTTTACTAGGAAAACAACTTTTATGACAGCTAAATAGACCAGATAAATTTATTTTTTTAAAGAAAAATTATTAGTAATAAGAGTAGAATTCTAGTGATAAACGCACTGAAATAATCTTTTGAAATAAACCACATTTACAGAAAATTATTAATGCCAGACTCTATTAAAGTGCATAAAAGGAAATTTATTTTATAATTTATATCAAAGGTGCGTTATGAATACATGTGTTACTCTGGTATAGTAAGGCAGGAAGCCCAGCCTCAATGATAACACAGCCTTGATCTTAACATAGTCTGCCTCTTAGTATGTGCCTCATAGTTTGTTCCAAAAGTTGAAAATTATAAGCAATTATCTCTATTGAAAGCTTTATGAGTAATTTTGGCAACAGACTAAAAAAGTCTTAATTCTTATTTTGCTAATTCTCTATAAAGTCATGTCAGTCTCACAAGAAACATCTGATTATTGTTTTCAAAGAAAATTGAGAAGAGGGATATTTTCAAACTTTTTAAGCAAGCCAAAATCATAAATATTTATCATATATAAAAATAAACAAAAGGTAAATTTTAGTGTATCTCTAGATTTTAATTCTTTTAAATAACATTAAATCATTTTATTTGCAATGGTTAAGTAAAGTGATGAAAAGAAAAACTTGCACAGGTGCTTTCTTAAGACCAATGGATAAAGCAACTGAATCAAGAACTGTGCACAAGAGGTGCTGAATGGACAGTCAAATCTACCACATCCTTCTCACAAAAAGTCAAACTGCTATAGCTTTTTTAATGTTCACTGTTGCTCACTTTTAAAACTTGCTCAATTTTAGGGGTGTCTGGGTGGCTCAGTAAGTTAAGCATCTGACTTCGGTTCACGTTATAATCTCGCAGTTCATGAATTCGAGCCCCATGTTGGGCTCTGTGCTGACAGCTCAGAGGCTGGATGGAATCTGCTTTGGATTCTGTGTCTCCCTCTCTCTTTCTGCCCCTCTCCCACTTGCTCTCTCTCTCTCTCTCTCAAAAATTAACATTAAAAAAAATTTATAAAAAAAAATTTGCTCGATTTTAAAACAAGTATCAGCATGGAGTCCCTCACATATGCTTATTTTTCAATGGCCTCACATAATGATTCTCCAATTTAGAGTAGTTACATATACACTGATGTTTTTATCACAATGAAAAAAGAGAAAAAAGAAAAACAAATGTGGGTTCATAAGATGGAATCCATGAAGAGGCTAATAATGGATACTTTGTCTACAGATAATTAGCAAAAGACTGCAAATATTAATTATAGAAAACGGGGTTTTCTATAATTAGAAAACTGGGTGGCTCAGTCAGTTAAGCGTCCGACTTCGGCTCAGGTCATTATCTCATAGATCTTAAGTTTGAGCCTTGAGTTGGGCTTTGTGCTGACAGCTCAGAGCCTGGTGCCTGTTTCAAATTCTGTGTCTCCCTGTCTCTCTGCCCCTCCCCTGCGTGCACTCTCTTAAAAAAATAAACATAAAAAAAATTTAATTATAGAAAACAGTTTATCAATATCATAATAAAAGAGATGATTTTTTCTAAAATATTCATTTTTATGATGAATCAAATACTTATAAATTTTTCACGTACTTTTCTGTGAGGTTTGTTTTGTTATTAATATTTATGTTTTCTGGTATTAGTTTTTCCTATTCTTGCATCGAAGTCTTCCCATAAATCCCTGGAAAGTCACAAATATCCCTACAGCCATGGGTAAACTACTAAAGTGATAATTCATTAAATATATTTCACCTACCTAATAAATAAATCTATTATGAGGTTATTTTCTCCTAATTTATATAAAATAATCCCATTTAATCTATGAAAAATAATGATCCATATTGATTTTACTATGGCTCAAACCCTTTGACAAATAAATATGATTGCCTGTTAATACAAAGAAAACTGGGGAAATTTTATACTCATATTTAAACTACTGAATAACTATAAACAAAGTAACATTTATTAAAATAAAATATACACTTAATTTATACTAAATTCCACTCAGATTTATACAAGTTTTTCCTTCCTAATTTTTAAATACGTACATGATTTCTTTCAAACATTATCAGGTATATACAATAGTAAAATATGACATCCAAGCCAGAATGTGATTTTTAAAATAATGAACCTCTAAATAGCTAGTAATGTACAATGTGTAAAATTCCAATAAAACACAGGTGTATTCTTATAGAAAGGGTAGGCCTATAAAACCGAGCGATATTTACAAGCAAACATGATCCAAACAGCACATGCTGATTCAGGGTAAGTAAACACTCGGACACGAACTGCCAGTCGCACTTGGTCTCCACGGCAACAAATTATTTCTTCGCAGAAAGGAGACCTACAGAAGAAAAAAAAATTATTCAATTAAGAAGTAAACACAGGTTTTATTTTTTTTTAAAGTCAGTCAGTATTTAAAATAATTTTTAAAACTCCTGTCTCTGCTACCAACAGCCCTGTAATTTTGGTTAAGCTATTCAAATTATAGAACATTTCCTCACAGTGTATAAATTTAAAAAATTACACTAGAAAAGATCAGAAATCTTCAACTGATATCGCACCAAAATAAATGGGAAAATTATCCAACTACCTAGAGCTACATTTCAGACTCACAATCTGTAGCAAGGCAAAGAAATCATTATAAAATTTCACCATGTGATTCTAAAGTCATTTCCTAAAAAACCAGACTAACAGATTGCTAAAATTGGTAAGCCAATAATAACATTTATGAATTCAAAAATTGTACCTTACCGAAGACATGTGGCAAATGCACGTCTTGCATTTCTATATACAAAATGTATTGGAAACCCTTTAAATGTGTGACCATCAGGTACAGCCCTCCTTATGGCATCTTGAAATTCTTCATTGCCTGCAGATATACTTGTTGTACGCTCAAATTCATAAGAAGCCAAAGCTGGTGATAAGAGATAGGAAAGCTGGTCTTCCCAAACAGTAGTGAGACCAAGATCCTATACCAATCAAAAGACAAAAGAAAAAAAGAAAAGGTGGAACACACTAATATTTTAAAAACCAATTTTGTGTTGACTATTTTAACATATACCAAGAGAAAATTCTTAAAACCTGTCATAAATTTTTAAACTTTCTAGTAATTATTATAAAGACACATACAAATAAAAAATAAAAGGAACTACAGGTATCTGGTCTTACTTCTTAGAGAAAAAACATTCTTTTTTTTTTTTAAGTTTGTTCATGTGTGTGTGTGTATGTATGTATGTATGTATGTATTTACTTATTTACTTTTGTTTATTTATTTATTTATAGAGGGGGAGAGAGAGAGAGACAGAGAGACAGAGAGAGAATCCCAAGCAGGCTCCATGCTGTCAACACAGAGCTTGACATGGGGCTCAATCTCACAAACCACGAGATCATGACCTGAGCTGAAAACAAGAGTCAGACACAACCACAATGACTGAGCTCCCCAGGTCCCCCTAAACGAAAAATTTTCAGTACATTGATGTTAGTAAAAGCTCCAAAATCCTATACTTCCTTAATATACACTAGAAAAGACCACACGGAACACTCCTACTATGAAAAACACGGTGTCACTGAATTTTGAAATCACATTTTGTTTGACTTTAAATAATAAGATTGAATCTGCTTAATTTGATTGCTCCGACATAAATTCCAACTGTAGTAGGGGAGAAAAGTCAACAAATAAATTACATGTAAAATTAAATTCAAGTATTTATTGAACATTTACTCTTAAAAAAACACTAACTTTTGTACTGTTAAGGAGATAAAAAGGTGAAAAATACATGCTATAGGCCCTCAGGGAGGTTAAAACATGTTTCTATGGAATGTTGAATGCCAATTATGATTTCATTTACAGCATCAGAGAAACTACAAATATCTAGACACACTGACGTTTTAAAAAGTTACAAACATAAAAAACTTTTCAAAATTCTTAATATTTTGATATCATAATATATCTCTAGCATTTCTTGATTTTGCATTCAAGGTTTTAACTGGTTCCAAGTGACCCCAAAGGTCCAAGATCATCTATCTGTTTCCAGTGGCAAAAAGTATATCTTACTTGCTGATTTATAGGCGCTATTAACTTAGTGATCAACACTGATATCCAGCTCAGTTTTGTTTTCTCTTTTTATTTTTTTGGGGGGGCGCCTGGGTGGCTCAGTCAGTTAAGTGTCCGATTCTTGATTTCGGCTCAGGTCGTGAGCCCAAGGTTGTGGGATTAAGCCCCAGGTCAGGGTGTCTGAGCAGAGCCTGCTTGGGATTCTCTCTCCCCCTCTCTCTGCCCCTCCCCTGTTCATGCGCATGCACTCTCTCAAAAGAAATCAAATAAACTAAAAAAAATAATAAAGAATAACTTTTTAAAGTTTATTTATTTTGAGAGAGAGAGACCACACAAGCTGGGAAGGGGCTGTGAGAGAGGAACAGACAGAATTCCAAGCAGGTTCTGCGCTGTCAGTACAGAGCACAAGGTGGGGCTCCAACTCATGAACCGGGAGTTCATGACCTGAGCTGAGATCAAGAGTTGGACGCTTAACCAACTGAGTCAGTCAGGCACCCGTTTTCCTTCTCCATTCAAATTCTTATACTGTAATAAAATATAAAACCTAAGAAAACTAAAAGGCAGTATGTATGAGTGATGGAGGGAAAGAGGAAGTAATGAGGGACTTTCAGCAGTGTAGTGAACTAGATCTGTGACCAACCTACTGCTGACAACTACAAATGCCAGACTAAATATTTTCCAAAATATACTTTTAAATGCTTAGTTAGCAAGTAAGTACTATAAGACCAAAGCTTATAGTAACTGGGAGCCCGGAGAACATATCTGATATATCAGTTTGCCTTTGATGGCCTCAAGAAACGCAGAAAACAGGATTCATCAGAGGCAAGGAATCTATTAGCAAATCCCAAAAGGTGAATTAGAAATAAATCTTCTGGGATTCTAGTCCTTTATTGGTTATATGTGTTGCATATATGATGAACAAAAATTCTTAAAATACACAAATCTTTTCCTTTATGATTAATGCTTTTTATGTCTTTAATGTACGTTACAAAAGAAATTGAAATAGCTAATAAATGAGGTTTGATCTCATTAGTAATCAGGGAAATGCAAATTAAAGCTAGAAGGATATAATTTTACATCTACCTAAGTTAGTGAAAAAGAAAGAAAAAACAAAACCTGGAAAAAAATGAATATGAAAAATTATAACCCAATATTTTCATGGGGAGTAATATGAATAAGTATTTCACAAAAAATTAATCAAAACAGTGGTATTTAACAAAATTTGAACTAGTTCACCACTCTTCATTCCTAGAAGGAAGTAATAAACTCTAAAAGTATTGGTGGGGGTGCTAGGTGGCTCAGTCGGTTAAGTCTGACTCTTGATTTCAGTTCAGGTCAAGAACTCTTGATCTCAACGTTCTTGAGAGGAAGCCCAGCATTGGGCTGTGCGCTGACAGCATGGAGCCTGCTTGGGATTCCAACTCTCTCAAAATAAATAAACTTAAAAGGAAAAAAAAAGTACCAGTATTGGTATATTTGGAAATTTGTGAGTCTCAGAACTTAACTCTCATGACCTTCAAAACTATAAGCTTCTTAAGGGCAGGAACTCTGCTGCCCTTTGCTTTGTTAAATTTGCTTTGTTCAGGGATAAAAGTGACTGCACTATCCCACCTGCCCCCCTCCCCAAACTGTTAAATACATAAACTGAAAAAAAAATGCATGAAACTACAAAGTTCAGTGTTAATTACCTTTCTGTGTTCTGACACTAGTAGCCTTAGCTGGATTTCTATTTCATTACTTGTTACTGAAGCATCAATTGTAGATGCACATAGAGGGGGAAAGGGAGGAAGGGATGTTGTAGCTCCTGGGGCACACACAGATTTTATTGCTTCTTCACTCATGGGTTTCCATTTGGATTCATCATTCAAATCAAACACACAGATTTCTACTGAGTCAGAGGGCTGACAATTTCCCAGGAACATCTGATGATTGAAAACACAACCAATTGTTCGATATGGGTACAATGGTTTGGGCTGTTCAGCAACTGAAGATTCATCAGGATTGACAGGTTTGTGGATATACCTAAAAGAAATAAATCATAATTTTATATAAAAAGAACTTAAAACTTAAGAATGCAGAATCTTATTGAGAAAGAAAATTATTCTAACACATTAAGGCCCCAAGTATTTCCCAAGACTAAAATTTAATACTTATTTTTCCTTCTTATATTTAAATTAAATTATAATGTAATTGCTCTAACTATAATAATTGTATAGCACATATTATGATATAAAAATCAACTCTACTCAGGGGTGCCTGGGTGGCTCAGTTGGTTAAGCATTTGACTTCAGCTCAGGTCACGATCTCACGGTTTGTGGGTTCGAGCACCGTGTAGGGCTCTGTGCTGACAGCTCAGAGCCTGGAGCCTGCTTCAGATTCTGTGTCGCCCTTTGTCTCTGCCCCTTCCCCGCTTTTGCTCTTTCTCTCTCTCTCTCAAAAATAAATAATAAACATTAAAAAAATTTTTTTAAATCAACTCTACTTTTACATGAGAACACATTCGATGTATAATCATTAAGATAAAAAATGTTCATCTCAGATAACACAATTAAAATAATTTAGTTATACATTATTAGGCACAACTAACCAAAATGATTATCAACCGGGGAAAATTTCAGAAAAATGAGCCCAGGGCTGAGCCTTTAGGAACTCCAACATTTAAAGATAAGATAAAGGAAAATTAAGAATAGCCAGACAGGAATAATGAAAACTGAAAGACAGTGCTATGGGAGAAGGAAAGAAATGGTCCTGGGAAGTAAGGAGCATTGAACTCTAAAAAATCTGATGACAAAAGAACTAAAAAAAAAAGTATATGGTGGATTTACCAATGTGTAGTTGGTGACATCAAATTTTCAAAAAGAATCATGATTTACAACCTGCGCTTATTTTTAGGCTTGGGGAAAAACACCAGAAAAAGCATATCCCAATTACACAATTAAAAGTAAAATGTAACAGACCCATTCTGTCTGTCTGTCTGGGGAATTCTGCCAAACATTTAAAGAGGAGTTAACACCTATTCTCTTGAAGTTGTTCCAAAAAATAGAAACAGAAGGAAAACTTCCAAACTCTTTCAATGAGGCCATCATTACCTTGATTCCAAAACCAGACAAAGACCCCACTAAAAAGGAGAACTATAGACCAATTTCCCTGATGAACATGGACGTAAAAATCCTCAACAAGATATAAGCCAACCAGATCCAACAATACATTAAAAAAATCATTCGCCACAACCAGGTGGGATTTATACCGGGGATGCAGGGTTGGTTCAATATCCACACAACAATCAAGATATTTATCACATCAATAAAAGAAAGGACAAGAACCACATGATCCTCTCAATAGATGCAGAGAAAGCATTTGACAAAATACAGCATCCTTTCTTGATAAAAACCCTCAAGCAGGGTAGAAGGATCATACCTCGAGATCATAAAACCCATATATGAAAGACCCAATACTAATATCATCCTCATGGGGGAAAAACTGAGAGCTTTTCCCCTAAAGTCAGGAATGAGACAGGAATGTCCACTCTAGCCACTGTTATTCAACATAGTATTGGAAGTCTCAGCCTCAGCAATCAGACAACACAAAGAAATAAGAGGCATCCAAATCAGCCCGGAGGAGGTCAAACTTTCACTTTTCACAGATGACATGATACTCTATATGGAAAATCCAAAAGATTCCACCAAAAAACTTCTAGAACTAATTCATGAATTGAGCAAAGTCGCAGGATATAAAATCAATGCACAGAAATCGGTTGCATTCCTCTACACCAATAATGAAGCAACAGAAAGAGAAATCAAGGAATCGATCCCATTTACAATTGCACCAAAAACTATAAAATATCTAGGAATAAATCTAACCTTAGAGGAGAAAAATCTATACACTGACTACTATAGAAAACTTATGGAAGAAATTAAAAAGACACCAAAAACTGGAAAAATAGTCCATGCTCCTGGATAGGAAGAACAAATGTTGTTAAAATGTCAATACTACCCAAAGCAATCTACATATTCAATGCAATCCCTATCAAAATAACACAGCATTCTTCACAGAGCTAGAACAAACAATCTTAAAATTTGTATGGAACCAGAAAAGACCCTGAATACCCAAAGCAATCCTGAAAAAGAAAACCAAAGCTGAAGGCATCACAATCCCGGACTTCAAGATGTATTACAAAGCTGTAATCATCAAGACAGTATGGTACTGGCACAAAACAGACACTCATATCAATGGAACAGAATAGAGAACCCAGAAATGGACTCACAAATGTATGGCCGACTAATCTTTGACAAAACAGGAAAGAATATCCGATGGAATAAAAACAGTTTCTTCAGCAAGTAGTGCTGGGAAAACTGGACTGCAACATGCAGAAAAATGAACCTGGACCACTTTCGTACACCATACACAAAAATAAACTCAAAATGGATGAAAGACCTAAACTAAGACAGGAAGCCATCAAGATCCTAGACAGAAAGCAGGCAAAAACCTCTTTCACCTTGGCCACAGCAACGTCTTACTCAACACGTCTCCAGAGGCAAGGGAACAAAGCAAAAATGAACTATTGGGACCTCATCAAAATAAAGCTTCTGCACAGCAAAGGGAACAATCAGCAAAACTAAAAGGCAACCGGCAGAATGGGAGAAGATATTTGCAAATGACATATCAGATAAAGAGTTAGCATCCAAAATCTATAAAAAACTTATCAGGGGCACCTGGGTGGCTCAGTCGGTTAAGCGTACAACTTTGGCTCAGGTCATTATCTCACAGTTTGTGAGTTCAAGGCCCGCGTCGGACTCTGTGCTGACAGCTCAGAGCCTGGAGCCTGCTTCAGATTCTGTGTCTCCCTCTCTCTCTGCCCCTCTCCTGCTCACACTGTGTCTTCTCTCTCTCAAAAATAAATAAACATTAAAAATATAATTAAAAAAAAAGAACTTATGAAACTCAACACCCAAAAACCAAATAATCCAGTGAAGAAATAGGCAAAAGACATGAAGAGACACTTCTCCGAAGAAGACATCCACATGGCCGACACATGAAAAAATGTTCAACATTGCTCATCATCAGGGGAATAAATCAAAACCACAATGAGATAACACCTCACACCAGTCAGAATGGCTAATGTTAACAACTTAGGCAACAACAAATGTTGGCGAAGATGTGGAGAATGAGGATCTCTTTTGCACTGCTGGTGGGAATGCAAACTGGTGCAGCCACTCTGGAAAACAGTATAGAGGTTCCTCAAAATATTAAAAATAGAACTACCCTACAACCTGGCAATTGCACTACTAGGTGTTTATCCAAGGGATACAAGTATGCTGTTCCAAAGGGAAACATGCACCCCAATGTTTATAGCAGCACTATCAACAATAGCCGAAGTATGGAAAGAGCCCAAATGTCCACCAATGGATGAATGGATTAAGATGATGTGGTATATGTGTATAATGGAGTATTACTCAGCAATGAAAGAGAATGAAATCTTGCCACTTGCAACTATGTGGATGAAACTAGAGGGTATTAGGCTAAGTGAAATTAGTCAGTCAGAGAAAGACAAATATCATATGACTTCACTCATACGAGGACTTTAAGACACAGAACAGATGAACATAAGGAAAGGGAAGCAAAAATAATATAAAAACAGGGAGGGGGACAAAACATAAGAGACTCTGAAATATGGAGAACAAACAGAGGGTTACTGGAGGGGTTGTGGGGGGGGTGGGCTAAATGGATAAGGGGCATTAAGGAATCTACTCCTAAAATCATTGTTGCACTCTATGCTAACTTGGATGTAAATTAAAAAAAAAAAAAGACTAAAATGCAATTTTTTTAACCAAAATCATGTTGGTAAAGAATATTTTAGGTATACAAATTTTCTTCAAGTTTAACAGCTATTTTAACTGAAGTAATTTTTTACCTAGTCATTAAAAAGGACCTAATAATAAAAATTATCAATATGTGCCTTTGAGTATCACTAATATAAATAAAGAGCCTATAATTTAAAACATTTACATCTTCATTTTAATATCCTTGTAAGCTGAGTTGACAAACCTGTGTCCTGTTAAACTCTCCCAAAAAGTGACAGTTCCATCAGTTCCACAGGTCATAACCCATGCATGAGGTATTCCTTTTGCCTTAGTCCCGACACAGACAAAGGCTTCTAATCCATATCCAAGAAGAAGACTGCACAGAAGGTTAGCATGATCTTCACAGTCACCCTAGAAAATGAAACAAATTAAATATTTATTCCTTCATGTTGTTTCCCCATCAATATTCAAATATAAAATTATAATTAAAAAACAGTATTAATTTTGTCACTTTTAATCATAAGTCTAGTGTTATACTGAAACAATGGTTGGGGGAGCAAAATACACTAATTTTAGAAGACCCTAAATTATCTTACACAGTCAGTACTCACAAATCTGAGAGTCATAACATGTATACTTTACGAGAGGGCTTTCAGGGGCACCTGGGTGGCTCAGTTACGCATCTGACATCGGCTCAGGTCATAATTTCATGGTTCGGGAGTTTGAGCCCAGCATCAGGCTCTGTGCTGACAGCTCAGAGCCTGGAGCCTGCTTTAGATTCTGTGTCTCCCTCTCTCTGTGTCTCTCCCCCAATCACATTCTGTCTCTCTCCCTCTCTCTAAAATAAATAAACATTAAAAAAAAATTTTTTTTAAAGAGAGGGCTTTCAGATCAAAAGTTTATAAAAACTCATAAAACACAGAAAGAAAAGCAGCAAGATTTTAAAGATGAATAGCTAAAGGACATGAACAGACAAGATGACAAATGATGCATCAAGAAATATAAATACATGGCAAAATACTCAAAACAATGAGTTACAGTATCTACATGTGATCATCTTAAGGCAATAAATACTAGGAAAAATAAGTTGGAGAACAACAAAATGCTAACAATGGCAATAATTATGGTAGGTTATATACCATTTTCCCTTCTATTTTCTAAATGTTCTTTGACATATTACTTTCAAATATCCAAAATGTTATGAAAACCACAAAAATAGAAAGCATATTCTATAAAAAAATCAAGATATTAAAGAGTAAGGCTACAATTACATGAAGATGTGTTTAAGTGTAGGTCTACGGGTAATATACGAAGGCAAAAATAACTATTAAGTTCGGTGTTAGCATGGGGTATTACGATTTCTTTCCCCCCAAACTTTGTACGAGTGGCTCTGCACTGTTGTTTTTTAAGTAACTATACTAAAACCAATAGCATTTTTAAATCATCAAATTGACTTTTGAAAAATATAATATCCAACCTTTTTCACCCAATAATTTCTATACTGAGATTTTATAGTTTAAAAAAGTCAAAAAAAAATAATAATACTCCCAAAGATATTCAATGAAAAATTCACTCACAAGTATATCAAAAAATGGAAGCAAGCCTACTGTAGCCAAAAGGAATAGTTCCCACAATGGCAAAATAGTTAAGGAGATTTTATGTATCAACTAAAGAAAACTTTATACGTACAACCATTTAAAAACGGAGATCATAAAAATTGTAGCAACACATGGAAAAATGTTCATAGCATAATGTTAAATTATAAAGTAGAACACAAAATTTTATTTATATCTCTATTATAATTATGGAAAGAATGACAAATACACAGGAGAAAAATATAAAAATATAAGAAGAGATGAAAAATCAGCAATAGAATTATATGTGAAATTTCACCTTTACTCTTATGTTGTTTGTGCAAGAATAACTTTTTCAATAATTTTTAAGCTTCTGATTTATTAAGATATGCTTTCTCTTTAAACACACTCAACTAAATAGTGAATGAAAGGGATGATTATTTCCTCTGCAAAAGAATGATTTACATAATTTTAAATATGTACCATTCCTACTATATGTGAAGTCAAAAAGCTTAAATCCATAAATGCAACTTTTGGAAACCACAACTTGAGAATAAATCAAAATAATTCTTTTATAATGTTTAACTTTTTAATTGTTTTTAAGATAAAATCCTTCTGACAAATCAATCTCTAATCTAAATAGGTTCTACTGCATAAGCTTTGCCTCGTGAATGAATACTCATACTATATACAGTCTCAAACTTACTAAAATTATTTCAAAATAATAAAGGAATTTCTTTTTTTCCTGTTTCGGTAGAACTGGAATGCTAAAGATGGTCTTATTTTTACATTATCAACATTTGTAAAACATAGATTAGGAAATATCGCATAATCTATAAAATTAGTTTACTGAAATCCATTCATTTAACATTAATAAATGTACACAAATTCTTTTTTCTAATAAATATCAACAAAGTGTCTTTTAAAAAATTTTTAATGTTTACTTTTGAGAGAGAGAGAGAGACAGACGGAGCATGAGTGGGGGAGCCAAACTTGGATGGTCAACCAACTGAGCCACCTGGGAGACCCTACATAAATTCTTAAATATATACTTATATTCAATACTGAACAAAATACCATGCAATCCAAGATTTTTTTCCATATTCATTTTGGACTGCCATTTTCTCTTTTAAAAAAATGTATCATTTAAGTAGATTTTAACACATGACTAGTACTAGAAAGACCGTGGGTCTGGTCTGAATCTTTAATTCACTGTTTAATTTACCTCTATATCTTAATTTCTAACACTATATAACTTGTCTCTACCTCACAAAAATGTTATACTACATAAGAAACTACACAAGAAAATAAAGATGCCAGATTTTTTCTTTATGTATTGAAAATAAAAGATTCTGACTAGTTAAAACGGACAATATATCCATTTTTCTAAGTTATTTTCAAATGCAATAAATTCACAATAACTATGATGTACTGCTTTTCAATTCTATTACATATGTAAGATACCTTGTTTCTACAGAGAAAAGCCAGCAGAGTGCACCACTGTTCCTGTTTACCTCCTCCTCCAATAACCGGGGCTCTTTCATAACCAAGGACATTAACAAATCTTGCTGCTTGCCTTGGAGTATCCAGAAGCCTCCCAGCTCGAAGTGGTTTAATATAGGAACAGACTGGTCTATTTATCCCGTTTTCATCCTGGGGGAAGAGGAGGAAAACATTAGCTCTAATGAAAGATTAATCATCCCCAATTTTAACACTTTTTCTTAGAATATATTAATATGAGATAAAAGAATTCTGGACAGCGCCACTTATTGAGTGCTTACCCTGCATCCAGCACTAGGCAACGGAGGGCTATGCATACAATTTTTGTTTAGTCCTTTTAACATCTCTTACGGTTTTCATTTTGTAAATGAAGAAACTGAAGCTACAGGTATTATGCAATAGAGCTGGAATTCAAACCCCGACCTGACTCCAAAGTATGTGACAATAAGAACTTGAACTCTCGTGATTCAGCAATCTCACTACTGGATATATATCTGAAGCAAATGAAATCAGTATCTCAAAGAGATATCTGTACATCCATGTTCATTGCAGCATTACTCACAATATCCAAGGTATGGAAACAACTGAAATCTCCTTTAATGGATGAATAAAGAAAATGTGATATTACATTTACAACAGAATATCATTCAGCTATAAAAAAGGCTATCCTGCCATTTGTGACAACATGGACGTAACTGAAGGGTATCATGCCAAATGAAATAAGCCAAACAGAGAAAGACAAATCTTGTATGGTGGTTGTCACTTATATGTAGAATCTTAAAAACTAAATGAATAAATAAAAGGCTCGTTTCATAGAAATAGAGAATAGAATGGCTGGGAAGAGGGAGGAATAGGTGAAATATAGGTTAAAATGTACTAATTTTCAGTTAAAAGAGGAGTAAGTTCTGAGAATCTAATGTATAGCATGGTGAGTAGTTAGTACAGTAAATTTGAAAGTTGTTGAGAGTAGACCTTAAGCATCCTCACCACACAAAAAAAGAGTTAACTCTGTGAGCTGTCAGATGTGTTCATTATCTTAATTCTGGTAGTTATTCTACAGCACATATGTATATCAAGTCATGTCATACATTTTAAATATATACAATTGTATTTCCCAATTATTCATCAATAAAACAAAACAAAACAAAACTCCTCTGAAAACAGAATAGGTAGGTGGGTAGAATGGGCTCTAAGCCAAAGTATTCTTTCATATTATCATACAGAATTTAATACTGTGTATTCAAACAATAACTTTTCTGATTTACTGATAAATTATCAGAACTCATTTTTAGTTTGTTTACTTCATACTGGGAGATCCACAGGAAACAATGATTTGTTAATCAAATCAACTGAAAGCAGAGTTTTGAAAATCATTTTAGAAAAACATTTTTCAAATACAGGATATATCCTAGCAGTTGAGCTAAAGAGCTACAGTGCATACAAAAGTCTCTGGTGACTGTCCACCACTATGCTTTTAGAGTTTACACTACAAAAGCCCACATTTCACTTAACTTCATGATGACTGAGATGACAAAGTCAAAGGTCTACTTTCTACTGAAAATTCAAAGACCACACTTTCTATCATGGGAAGGCTTCTCAGAAATAAGACCTAACTCAGCCAACAAAAACATCATCTGTTTGAATTATCGGAACTACAGATGTCTTTCTACACCACAAAAACATCACTTCTTTTTTAGCAAGAAATAAAAATCCTATTAAGTTATAGTGAGAAAGTCCATGAATTTTTATATGATGCAGAGCAAAATATTATGATTTCACTCCACAACTATGGTTCTCAACTCTTAAAGGCACTGACTTTTTTCCCTGTCCTCTCCCACCCCACTGTACCTCCTGGCTCAAACACATCCATGATGGTCTCTTATTCTCCACCTCCCCCATGCTATCTTAGGAATCAGAAAGAGACAGAATGAAGGGATCGGCTAAAAAAAAAAACTCAAAAAGAATGAAGAACCAAAGACAGATAAGGAAATTAAGGAAGAGAGACAGGCAAAACAAAGGAGATTTAAGCATAGGGTGTGTTTCAAGGTACTCATTTTTTTAATGTTTATTTATTTATTTTGAGAGTGAGGGAGTGTGCATGCATGTGAGTGGGGGAAGGGCCAGAAAGTGGAGGGAGAGAGAGGGAGAGAGAAAGAAAGAAAGAGAAAGAGAAAGAAAGAGAGAGAGAGAGAGAGAGACAGAGACAGAGAATCCTAAGCAGGCTCTGTACTGTCAGCGCAGAGCCCAGCATGGGGCTCAATCCCACAAACCCTGAGGTCATGACCCAAGCCAAAACCAACAGTCTGACTCTCAACTAAATGAGCCACCCAGGCACCCCACAAGGTACTCATTTTTAAAACAGAAAATCATGATTCTAATTTTAGAGAGAAGTAAAAAACTATTACTTGGATTTCTTTTACATTAACTCAATATTATTATTAGTAATCTAGTGTAGTATGAGACTATTAAGTCCTGAAATCACAATCTAAATATTAAAAAGATAATCTCAATCCTCAAATGATTTATAACATTTTCCTAAAATTTAATGCCCTTAAAGATCAACTTCTATAACTTTTAAAACAATTTCTTGCACTAAAAAATTTAAAAGCCATGATTAAGTGAATTATTATTGTACTATAGCAAAACAAGCAAGGGAGGGAGAAAAAGTACAATGATTATTAAGTGTATTGACTCTGAGGATTCTACAGATGTTGGTTAGGATAAAGTAATTAACTGAGTTCATGAGTAGGCCATTTAGTCCTATTTTTACAACTCTACTAATAGGAAGGAAAGGCATGAGCACTTAAAAAGTGGATGCATTTGCCCTAAATCAATGATCAACAGTAGTAGCTTAGAATACAAATATATCCTATGTTCCATTACAGCAGTATTTCCTATAAATGTCCCTATAAACTAAATGTCTTGAAAATTTCAATGTTTCAGCTTCTAAACCTGCACTGTCCATTAAGAATTAAGAATTTCCACTAAGAATGCCACCAACCCTACGTGGCTATTTAAATTTTAATTAAAATTAAATAAAATTTAAAATTCAGTTCTTTATTGCACTGACCACATTTTGCATGCTAAATAGCACAATGGCTACCATACTGGACAGCACAGAGAACATTTCCATCACTGTAGAAGGAAAGTACTGCTGTAAACTATTTCTTCTTGTGTCTGGAAGCAATAGAAATTCATTTTCAGACCATGTATAACAATTTTTTTTAAAACTACAGTTTTTGTGATTGGATTGAGTGCCTTAAGTAACTGGTATTGTTTCTTAATTTCCTATCTAGTCAAATATAGAAAGCAGGAGCAAAAAACACTTCTGGGGAATTTAAGTAAGATAAGCAGTTTAATTACTCTCTCTATATAGAGAGAGGTGGTTGTGTCAAACAAAAAAGCACTAGCCAAAATTGCAACTTAATAAAGTCTCCATGTGCTGTTTGATCTTAGGAAAGATTCTTCACTCCTCTATCCCTTATACTGTTTATTTTTACAAAAGTGGAAATGCCTGACCAACTGACAATCTCATATGGTTACCATGAAACTAAATGATCTCATATGGTTCAAATATTGTTACAATGAATTTTAAGAGATGAGAACTTGTTTAAGTAATATTTTCTGCATGAAAATCCCTGTTTCCTGATTTGCTTAACTGCATATCTCAACCTCTTCCTCCTCCTTTTTCATTTGTGATTTCTTTGATCCACTTCTTCACCCACCCAGTCTTCTTCTCTGGTGCCAGATTCCACACGGCAATGAATAACCTCACCTCAGACTAAATGGACAGTAGAGAGACAGTTACATTTTGACTGGTTTCTTTCTCTTCACCCCATCCTGACATTACTGCTACCTCACCTGCCTAAGCAATGTACAGACAATACTATCAGAAAGTGAGAAGCCATTTCCCTCATTTCCACCACTCATCAACTAGACTTTCCCATTCCTAAGGTCATCTAGAAATTGAACCACTCTTAGCCCATCCTACTATGTAGGATAAAGCTAAATGCACAGGATTTGAAATATGTTAGTCAAAATAATACCATGCTACATTCATATAAAACCATCTGTATAACACTGAATACATATGAAATATTTGAATAGTTCCTCAGAAGTTTCAAAAAATAAGGATCTGATCATATATTTTATGATGATTTGTTAAGGAGAGAAAATGGGCATGGGATACAGGAAAAACATAGACAAAGGTATATAATTGAAAAGCTGCAGTTAAGTATTACTGGTCACTGGCTCAGATGTGTTAGCTGTATACAATTATTACATGTAATACTGTCTTTAAAAACATACCCTAACAACATATATGTCTAAACATATACGCCCAAAGCCCCAATTCTGCACATGAAAACTAATACTACAAAGTATCCTAGTAGTTAATCATTTAGTACTGAATATCAGTCAGGACACACTCCAAGTTAAACAAAAAGGGTTTTCATCTATTTTAAATGAAATATATTAAAAAAGCATTTTAAAAAGGAATTGAAAATAAAAACCAAATTTAAACAAAGATTGTGTTATGTCACTCACCTACTCAGTGAAAGAGAGTATCACAAAATCAGCATTTTATTTTTACAAATGAACTTTCATTTGTCTGGAATAAATACAACCAATTTTATACATATATGAAATGTATACATATATGTATATAATGTTTACATATATATGAAATTTACATATACAACAGTAAATCTCAAATACAGGTGTGAACTTTTCCTAATGCAATTTACAAACCTGTGCAAAAATCTTAACCAGCCGTGAGTTGTGTGAGGGTCGAATTTGCAAATATTCTCTCCACCACTGCTTAGCATATACAAGAAATAATCGTTCTTTCTCTGCAGTTTTCTGACGTTCCAAAGCAAGCTTGAAATTAAAAGAACATATTTTTTCAATTTTTGTATCTTCTCCTTAATTAAATACTATAAAATATGTAATAATTCTACATACTTACTTCTCTTGATCTCTACCACCACCCTAATCTAAACCAGCATCATCGCCATCATTTGTAAGAGCCCCCTGATTTCCTGGTTTCTTTTAATTTTTATTTATTTATCTTGAGAGAGAGCATGTGCATGCGCACATACACACACATATGTGTGTACCAGCTGGGGAGGGGCAGAGAGAGAGGGAGAGAGCATTCCAAGCAGGCTCTACGCTGTCAGCACAGAGCCCGACGCAGGGCTCCATCTCAAGTGTGAGATGAGCTGAGCCGAAACCAAGAGTTGGCGCTCAACTGAGCCACCCAGGCACCCCTGACTTCCCTGTTCCTGCACACCCTCCCTACAATCTAGTCTACATATATTAGCCAGTAATCTTTCTTCTCCCAAGACAAAAATTTTTAATAATAATATTGTCATTCTCTTGCTTAAAACTAATAAATGATAATTTTCTAAGAAAGCATTGTCTACAATCAACAGGTAAATATACAACTATGAAAACAAATCACAAACAAGAGAAATTCAGAATTACTTACCTGTGTGTTAACTACTTCTTGAGATAATGTTTGATTGAGAGGTGGGTACATCTCAAGTTTTATATTTAAAATTCCCACAGAAACTTTTGATTCTGTGCCTGTAAGTATAAATATTTAGAATTTCAGAGGTTTCAAAACTATGTATATTTAGTCAAAATCCAACCAAAATAAGAATTTTGTGTTTCCACTTACATGAAATAGATAATATTCAACATCACCTTTTTCATATTATTTGAGCCAGAACAAATTAGTTTTTATTTTGCACAAAGACCTTTATCTAATTATAAGGAGATTATCTATTTTCTGAGCTTCCTAAATCACATTTTAAGGGACTTTTTGGATCTAACGGATTTGGGATTCTTAATTTTTACTCCATTAAATGTATACCAACCAGATTAACATTAAAAACAAAGTCAAAGCAACTGTTAAAATCTCATTCTCAGAAAATATTTATACTCTTTGTTACCTACAGTAATTCCCATTATCCCTTTCCATTTTTCACATCACACGTGAGTACAAATTTTCAATCCTTGAATTTAAAGGAATTAGAAAACAAATATACTTTATACAAGAACTATTTACTATTTCACTGGTGAATTAGAATATACTTGTTTCTTGGTCATTACTATGATTTGATTCTGTGACTTAGTTTCAACACCAACATAATTCCCTTACAGGTTAGGCATAAAATACTGGTAGGTTTCATTTTGTTTTTCACTGTTATTAGCAAATACAGTACGTATTACACATCAAAAAGTATGAAAGAGTACAAGGAGACAATGGTAAGACAGGTACAACCTCTGTCCTCAAAGAGTATGATTCACTCACTGATCCTATCAATGAGCAAGTTAGCACCTCTTTGAGTTCCACATTCCCACATGTAAAAGGTTGGAAGAGTATCAACTCCACATTCTGAAAGAATTACTGCTGTAGGAAGACACTAGTACTAATAGGGACATTGCATAGTGGAGTGTGCTGAATTGGAGGGTTTTTGCATATGCATGCGTGCATGTGTTTGAAAAATCTTCGTTTTCTTTACAGCCTTACATATAATCAAATCAATCTAGAGAGGAAAAAAAAGCCCTCAAAATTTCTCTATTCATTTCCCATAAAAAATTTTTTCCTTAAAACAAGGTCAGATGGACTGTGAAGTTCTATAGTCATAACACACTTCAAGACATTTCCCAAGACTAACACTGGAGTCCAACTGTAATTCTAACGAAATTTTTGCATGCTTCCTTCTTGGTTTAAGGCATCGAGAAAACACCAAATGTATTTACAAACAAACTGTGGTTACAAAAAGGTAACAGTGATTAGTCATCATACCTACACCCATAAGTTCCACAGTAAGACTGGTCACTCCATTCTCTGAGCCCAAAACTGATCGCCATTCAAGAAAATAGGATGCTACTAAAGTAGTCTCACCAAATATGTCTGTTTTGATTAGCACCATATGAACTGGATCGCTTATTGATAACATTGTTGTTGAATCAGCCATTCTAGTTCCATCACCTGGCAACATAAACCGAACAAACACACCACATTACATATTTCATTAAGGCCAACATAGAAGAATAGTTCTATTGCAAAGGATACTAATAATAATCTTACATAAAACCAAATGAAATAATTTGGTAATGCCTCAGAAAGCATGCAACAAATTATTTAAGAAGTACTATCCCAATTTTGTCACTAACTTTGGAAAAAACAGGAATAATTGTGATGAGTCATTTAGTTACTCAAAGCATATCAGGGTTTTCCAATCCCTAAGAGAGAAGTCTGTTCTTTAAAAGTACTTAACTAGGGGCGCTTGGGTGGCTCAGTTAGTTGAGTGTCCAACTCTTGATATTGGCTCAGGTCATGATCTCTCGGTTCATGAGTTTTCGGCCACATCAAAGCTCTGCATGACAGCACAGGGCCTACTTGGGATTCTCTCTTTCTCTCCCTCTCTCTCTGCCCACCCCTGTGTGTGCACACACACTCTCTCTCTCTCTCTCTCTCAAAAATAAATAAATAAATAAATAAGACAAACAAAAAAAAATAAAAAGTACTTAACTAAAATCTACGCTACTACAATAAACAGCCTTCAAATATGTCAACATTAATCCCCAAACGACATTTATCCCTAAACCTCCAGAAATAATCACTGTATTATCTAAACAAAACTGAAAGACCCAGCACCTTGGAGCCAGCATGTTAAGCCATTAACAGCCTAATTAGGGCAATATTTTTCATAAAGGGAAAAATATTTTTTTTTGTAGTGTATTAACCACCTTAGTAATCTAAAATTCTGAAGGTATAATTCTGTAACTTTGCTAAGTTTGCTAACTAAAACATAAAATACATTTACAGAAGCCATGTAAAACAATTACAGGAATCAAATTTTAAAATCCTAAAAATGAGAATTATAGATTCCCATCTAAACTTTATTTTTGAAAGTTATATAACATAAATCTAGCTATCTTTTATAAATAAGAACCATGTCTCATCCTCCAATATATCCTCAGCACCTGCCTAGCATCGTAAAATGCACCTAATAGACATTTAAATGTTTATTACAAAAGAAGCAACCATTAAAGCAGTAAACAAATAATCTTCAGGGAAAATTAACTAACAGAAAATAAAGTAAGAAGGCAGGTGGAAGTAGTTTTTATAAAAAAGAAGGAAAAAAAACCTAGGGAGATTCACTCATTTTAAATCTCTCCTTACAACAACAGTTGTTACGGTTGTTCTGCAATAAAACCTAACAAAGATTTACTCAATTAAATGACAATTTATTATTGCTTCTTACCCAAGCTTTCTCTGTGTACTTCAAGTAAAAAGCCATCATGAAAATCTGGTTCACAGGCACATGGAACAGGTTTAGAACGAAAACGTTGGTTTCGAAAATGTAAACACAAAGTAAAGGTTGAACAAACTTGTCCCGGTAAAGGCTCAGGTTCTTGTAGATGTTCCAAGAAAGCTTTTCCACCCAAAACCTGAAGGTAAAGATACCTCCGTGTTGGATCAATATTAGCTGTAAAGTGTAGCAATATATATGAGGAAACTGCCAAATAACTTAAGGAATGTGATCAAGACAATAGGAAATAATAACTTGACAAAAATCAATGACTAAATAAAGAAAAAGAGTAACACATTTACTGTATACCAGGGCCATTTGCAACCAGGGAAGAAAAGATACATAATAAAATATTTTTTATCTCAGTTTATATGCTGGCTACTCTCTCCCAGCTAGAAAGGAGTCAGAGCCAAAGCTTAAGAAATGTTTACTTTTTAGTTGCTTATCCAACACTCTTTTTCCTCCACAAACCAACTCAGACAAATACAAGCTCAGCAAGCATACTTGTTAGGTAATTACCACTAAAAAAGCAGGCTATACAATATTTATAAAATACATTATCAAAACATGAGCAACAGGTGATCCTGTTTTTGCTTCCACTCTGCTATACATTAAATCTTCTGACATAATACACACTTCAGGCAAAACAGAATCTAAGTTTTTTTGGATGATTAATCACAAAAATATAAGTATTTCACTCTGGAAAGAAAAAAGGTTTTCTATCAAATTCCAAACACTACAGTACATCACTATGCAGTACTATCCAAAATGAAATCAATGTTAAAAAGAAATACACATACTTTTTTTTAACAACGTTGATTGTCTATCAGTGAAACAAACAGATTGTTTTGGAGAGGAAGGAAGTTCTTGATCAACACTGTCCTAGAAAGGCAGAAAAAAAAGAAAACAAATTAGAAAACAAAAATTATAGCTAAGCAAGGAAATGCCAACAATGGGACTAAGTAAATTGAACAAAGCCCCCTCGAGGAATCTTTTCCCAGCCTAATTAAATAATTACATAATCAAAATACTGAAAAGTCTCCAAAAAAGGTGATGTTACTAGTCACTCCTAAAGTTTAATAAGGAATTAAACAGTATACAACCAACGTCCACAGAATGCTAAAAACAAATTCTTAATGTCTTAAACAAGGGTAAACTTTTTCTAACTCTAACATTTGGCTTATGATTTTACCATGAACTAATTTTAACAAGGAAATTACATTCACAGAGCAGAAGCTATTATTGGGTCAATTTTTAAACAAATGGGTTAATAAACCTCAAAAACCAAAAAAAGAGACTGTATTAAAAAACTTATTCCCTGATGTATTATGCAGTCCATCCAATTTTTACATTATAATACCCAGGTATTGAGGTCACAGTTTCTCATTATTGCCTCATTTTCCAAAGACCTACTTACTAATTCGTGCACTGAGAGGCTATCATCCCATTACTGACCTATTTGTATGAAGAAATTTGAAGGTTCTTACACAATTATTTTCTTAAAGAAATCGATAATTTGTTAATCATAGAGAATGGAGTTCCAAAAGAATGTGTTTATTTTAAAAATATGCCTAATCAAAAAGATTATAGAACAATACTAGTGAGAAAGAACTAGGTTATGGTGAACTAATTTAACTAAAATATGTACAGTTAAAGTTACAGACCTAGAGAATAACAACAGAAAATCCTGTAGAGGGAGGAATATGGTATGTAACTCTAATCTCATTGAAACATAATCCTACTTGCTATTTTCAATGGTAGAGTTATGCTTATATTTGAAGTAAGGATATTACCAGGTAAAACGATCTTATTTTTTTTAAGATTTTATTTTATTTATTTTACTTTTTTAAAGTTTATTTAAAGATACTATTTTTCAGAAATCTCTACACCCAATGTGGGACTCCAACAAGAGTCCCCTGCTGTACCGACAAGAATCCCATGCTCTACAACTGAGCCAGCCAGCTGCCCCCATACTGTCTCATTTTAAAGTGTAAAGTTTTACTAAAAAGAGGCCCCGAATACGGACCCTATAAGAGGCATTAAGCATGAGAACATACTCTCAAAATCTTTTCCCTAAAAGATTACTCACAGTAACAAAATTAAGTTCTTTCATCACATCATCAATGATTCCCCGACGTCTAAGGGCTTTGATCAAATCTTCAGTTGATAACTGCTGTTGATCAGGTGCCAATTCTTCCCGTATGGTCTCGGCAAGGATTTCTCTTATTCTGCCATGGACATCCATCTACGTAGACAACTCGCATTACAATTTACATTACAAAGCCATCAAACATTGCCAATCAGCAACGTTTCTTTCTAAAACACCCAAAGGAAAAAAAATGATAGGAGAACGAATAGGCAAAATTCAGGAAGGCTTCCCAAGCTAATAGTAAATGTAAAATTTTTACCAGAATTCAATGAGAATAAAGGTAAGATTTTTGAAAGGAAGAAAAAAAAAAAAATTAGGACGAATTTTTTTTAGTACAAATTCTAGGAATAATTTCTACTGGTTATCTACTACCTTTGTTACAGTTCCCCACAAATAACACTCAACCGAAACAGACCTTTTGAAAGAAAATGTAGTATAATCAAAAGAACACAGACCTGGAGAAGATCAAAGTCTGCTTATTAGATGTGACCCTGAGTTAATTTACTCACCCTTTACGAATCTGGAAAAAAACAGTGCCCTGCCAAGACTATGGTGAGGCTTAGCCAAAAAATGCTGAACACTGAGCTCAAAGTGTGGCATATAAGTGCACAATAAACGGTAGCTTTTATTACTTCAGCTTGCTGCATTCAGTTGAGCACCTCAACAATGTTCTCCTTGAGCTTCGAAGTATCACAAACACTTTTCGTTCCAAGTCCTTCAGTAACTTCCCTTTCATGACTTAAGAACTGCTGATTTGGTTCAACTTGAAAGACACAAGTTTCACCCTTAAAGCAATTCTAAGTCCAGAGCTCTTGAAAACACACACCTGCTCCACACACAACTTCTACTCGATCTGATCTCCAGAAACCGCGGGATGAACGCTTTATTCTCACAGCTGTGCTATCACTCTCCCACGTTCCGTCACCTCAAACTCACTATCACTAGCCGGCATTGTTCTCTTTCATCGAGGCTAGAAAGCGGCCCCGGCTGGACTCCTTGGAGCCCGCCCAGCCCGCGCTCTGCGCCCCAGAGCCTGCGCTCGCGTCCCCGGCAAATAAGCGCCGCCGTCGGCCGGGCCTCGGGACGCCAGGTCGGGCTCTCAGGACCAAAGGCGGGCGGAGAGGCCCGGTCTCGCCCGGCGCCCGCGGCCCTCACCTTGCTCAGCTGCTGGTGGATGAGCTGCTTCAGCTCGGAGGCTTTCTCCGGAGGCAGCGACATGCTGGGGCCGGCGCCTCACCGCGCTTCTCCCCGCTTCGGGCGCTCCCCGGCCAGCCCCGGAGTGGCTGAGCAGAGCCGGCGCGGCCGCTGGCCTCGCGCAGCTCCCAGGGGGCGCGACGCCGCGTCAGGCCCGGCTGGGCGGGAGCCGAGGCGGCGGCGGCGCTCAACTGTTGCTTTCAAATGGCGCGGACTACCAGGCCTCGGGCTGCCCCCCGCCCTGCCTGACCACCTCCACCTGCCTCTCCCCACCCTCGGGGTCGCCACCCCGCGACCTCAGCGCCCCCCATCGCTCTGCCCTGCCAGGGCTCCGCAGGCGCTACCAGCCCCCATCTTTTCCCCACTCGCGGACCCTTTCCGCACTGCGGACCGGCAGGTAGCTGGACGGACCCTTCAGGACCCCACGCCGAGCGATTCGACGGTCCCCGCCCCGCCCCCGTCGCTAGGGGCTCTGGGGACTCCGGCGCGCGGACGCGGCGACTTGCTCGCGGTTTCGCGCACACGTCGCCTGTGTTTCTTCCTGGCCGGCGCTCGCTCAGCCCTCCCACTTCAGTATGACCATGTTTGTACCCTGCGGAGATTCTGCCCCCGACCTCGGGGGCTTCACCTTCCTCATGGTGAGTACCCGCTTTCTCGTGCTCCGCCTGCCCGGCTTGGGGTGCGGCCTGTCGGGGGGCGCTGGGGGGCCGCCACCGCCCCTTGCGGTGTTTGACCCGCCCGGGGACCGAAGACGATACTTGCTTAAAAGCGGGACGTTGTCGCTGGAGGCGGGGCTGCAGAAAGAATCTTTGTTGGCGCTATCACCAAACGTTTCAGAGACTAGAGTTTGTAGTCTTGATTGTAAAACGTAATGTGTTTGATTATTACAGGTAACGTTGTACATAGATTGTGCGGGCCGTTTTCCTTTCGTTGTATCCGAGAAAATCTTTTTTTTTCAGCTAATAGCAGAGCCATTCTTAAGCTGGAAGGGCTTTGTCATTAACCAGATAACTACAGAAAAGGAAACCTTGCCAGTAGCTAGCACACGGTTTTATTGCTCCTAAAATTGCCTATATTCAGGTCGCTGTTTCAATAAACAGTGTATAATGTAACACTATTAGAATAAGATTAGGTCCTTGTCCTCAAGGAGTGTGCAGTCTAGTTGGAAACACACGTAAACCAGTAAGGGCAGTAAGTGCTAGGATGGCACTTTGTAAAGGGTACAGAAGAATCCTCGGACTCCTTAGGAGTGGGAGGGACACAGGGACCTGTCAAAAAAAGGCTTCATACGTGGAATCTGAAAAAAAAGTCTTTATAGAGAACTATAAAGAGAACAGGTTGGTGAGAGGCAGGTGAGGATGAGAGCTGCTTGGATGAAATAGGCGAAGATAGTCAAGAAGTTCTACCCTCCAGTTATAAATAAGTCCTGGGGATGTAATGTATATCATGGTGACTATAATTAATAGTACTGTATTGTATATTTGAAATTTGCTAAGAGAGTCGATCTTAAAAGTTCTCATTACAAGAAAATTTGTAACTGTGTAGTTGATGTTAAGTAAACTTATTGTGGTAATCGTTTCACAATGCGTATATATATCAAATTATTATGTTTATACCTAAAACTGATACACTGTTATATGTCAGTTATATCTCAATTTTTAAAATGATGATAATCACTTTTGGGCAATCCTCACCTTAATGATGCATGCAAGAAATAGTGAATGCTAAAATTCGTGTGTGATGATGTACTGATGAAAGGAATTTTGTATTATTTCAAAGTACATTTCCCTGAAAAATATTTATTAATCACAAAAGAGAAAAGCATTCTTCCAGGAGATATCTGGCAGATTCGTAGGGAAAGTAATGTCTAAGAGATTATTGGCGGTAACCTTGACATTATTAGTAAAGTGGCAAAGAGAGGGAAGCCATATTGGAGTGGGTTGAATAAATGGAAAAAGAGATAGAGAAGTGTGTGTATATATACATATATATATACACACATACATATGCGTGTGTGTTGTGTGTGTGTATATTTATTCATTAATTCAGAGATAAAGTTCTTCCTTATGCTTTAGTGGACAACTGGGGGGAATTTTGGTTATGGAGAGACACCAAAAAGTGAGGTGGTAGCTAGGGGAGTGTGTAGGATCAAGGGAGGGTATCTTAGAAGGAAAGATTACAGCACGTGTATATACTGATGAGAAGAATCCAATAGTGAGGAAAGGGTAGATGATACAGGAGAGAAAGGGTCTAACCTAAGTAGCAAAATCCTTGGAAAGGGTAAGGGAATTACAGAAGATAACCAGGAGATTAGTGGAGAGCAGTGAGAAGTGGGAGACCACTCTGAGGGACCCAGAAAAATAAGATGAAGGAGGGGGAAAAAAGCAATTGCTAGAAGAATGAAAAGAAAGAGCTATATTAAAGAGATATTTTGGAAGTAGAATCAATGAAAATTAGACGTATTAAAAGTAGCTGGTAAGAGAAAAGAAAGAAGTATCTTGGTTTAGGTAATTGAATAATTGTTTCTCTTTTCTGAAACACAAAATATGAGGACAGGTTTGGGCAACAGTTTAGTTTTGTACATGTTGAATGTGCATTGCCTATGAGAGAACCATGGGGAGATATCCGCTAGTCTCTGGAGTTCAGATAAATGTTCTGGGTGGTAGGTAGAGATTTGGCAGTTGCTCTGTTTGAAGTCATGGAGGTAAGAGAGAGAGAGAGAGAGAGAGAGAGAGAGAGAGAGAGTGTGTGTGTGTGTGTGTGTGTGTGTGTGTGTGTGTGTAACATAAAAAGAAGGTGACTCTAAGCTTTATGCACTAACAAAGCAAAGGGAAAGATGACCCAAGAAAGCTTGATACCTGCTTTCCCACTGCTTGAAGTGTTTTTTCCCCTGGTCTTTGTGTGGCTGTGTTTCTTAAGTCTTCCAGGTCTATAGTTAACTGGTCATCTAAAGTCTTTTCTTGATCACCCTATTTAACATTGCAACCAAACAGATACACGCTCTCGCTTAATTTTTCTCCATAGCACTTACCTCTGTATCCAGGCATACCTTGAAGATATTGTGGGTTTGGTTTCAGATCACAGCAATAAAGTAAATATCACAATAAAGCAAGTCAAGTGAATTATTTGGTTTCCCAGTGGATGTGAAAATTATGTTTATACTGTAATGTATTGTTTGCATTATGTCTAAAAAGACAATGTACACACCTTAATTTTAAAATACTTTATTGCTAAAGAATCCTGGCCATCATCTGAGCTTTCGGTGAGTCATAATCACTGACCACAGATCAGATGATAACAAATATAATAATAATGAAAAAATTGAAATACTGAGAGAATTACCAAAATGTAACAGACACAAAGTGAGCAAATGCTGTTGGAAAAATGGTGCCAATAGACTTGCTTGAGGCTAGGTTGCCACAGACTTTCAAATGCAATAAAATAAAGTATGGCTATATTTCACTATTTTGTTTATTATATTATTCCTTACTAGAATGAGAGTTCCATGAGGGCAGGAATTTTTATCAATTTGTCTTCTTGCATTCCTAGTGCTTAGAGCAATGATTGACACATAGTCGATGTTCAATATGTGTTAAACCAGTAGTCTCCAGTCTACTGACCAGTAGTCAGTAGAGGAAGCCCCTGCTGACACCTTGTTGAAACTAATGCAAAGAGTCCATATCTAGCTATGATGTACCTGAGCATAACCATTTAAATGTAGTCCTGTGATTATTATCTTCTGTCTACGCTTTTAAAGGTGCTGGTAATTTTGATGATTTAATGAACATTTTTTATTATTTCAGCCAGCAGTATCTGTTGGAAATGTTGGCCAGCTTGCAATAGATTTGATTATTTCTACCCTGAATATGTGTAAGATTGGTTACTTCTATACCGATTGTCTTGTGCCAATGGTTGGAAACAATCCATATGCAACTACAGAAGAAAACTCAACAGAACTCAGTATAAATGCTGAAGGTATGTAAGACTTTGCATGTTTTATTCTGTTTGTTACAAGGAGGAGTTGTTTTAAATCAGAAATAGATTCAATGGATATTTTTCTATAGCATACATTTACTTAGTGCCAGCTTTGTGCAGAATTTATGACCTGGTCACATTGTCCTATTCTTGTACATCCTGGTTTTAGTTCTTAGTCTTTACTAAATGGCAACTCCTATGATGTCTTTATATATTTTACGAGAATTTGAGATTTCCTTTTTTTTTTTTTTATTAACATAAAGGTTTTTTGTCCTTTTATCCTCAGTTTTAATTTCTGGTCTTTCTGGCAAGTATAAGCATCACTAATACTAGAGAAAGGGATAAAGAGAATTCCACCGAGCTTAGTATGTTTAACGTATGCTACCTTACCTAGGCCTCATAGTCATCCTCTCATGTTATTATAGAACCCATAATATAATATATGTAATATATTAAACAATAATAATAATGTAATATCAATAAGGCTCAGAGAGATTGAGTTGCTAATACTACTAATCTCCATAATTCCTCATTGCACTATCAAATTTGTTTTAATTGGGGAACACAGTTGACATTTTCGTGACCACTGTGTTTATAATACAGAACTGCTCTGAGTAGGGGAAAGCTATTGATCATGCAGCACAAGAGCATCCACTTGCTTTGTTTGATAGCAGGCTGCTCTGTTGGCTTCTCAGTGTTTTGTTTACCATAAGACTGAATTTCAGTTATTGCCTTAAAGGATAAAGTACTATAAATAGTAGAACTAGAATTTATATACTTCCACTAATGGTAACAGCTATCATTAATTATTTCCTATGAGTTGAGCACTATGTGCAGTTATGTGTATTAATTTATTTAATCTTCACAACTACTTTATGGGTAGTATTATAGACGAAACCATTGCACAGAGAAGAAGTTAAGGTCACATGATTAATAATTGGTGTACCTGAGCTTCTAATCAAGGCTCTGGCCCCTGAGACCTGTTTCTTAAGCACCACACCACCCTGCTGATGTATTTTCACACTAGTGGAAGACCCACTGGCTTTTCTCTGACACAAACTTGCAACAAGTCAATTGGATATGTCCTTTAATCTATGTTGTTTATTTTTAAGATGAGGTATTTTGAAATAAATTATAGACATCATGACATTCCACCTCTAAATTCGTAAACATTCCATCTTTTTTAAGAACATTTTCTTATATAGCTAAAATACCATCACATTTAACAAAATATCTTCCTATACCCTATCCATATTTAGACTGTTCCAGTTTACCCCCAAACGTCCTTTAAAGTTAGTTTGTCTTAACCAAGACCCACTAGGGGCACCTGGGTGACTCAGTCAGTCAAGCACAGAGCCTGAAGCCTGTTTTGCATTCTGTCTCTCCCTGCGCCCCACTCACACGCTGTCCCTCTCTCTCAAAAAGAAACATTAAGAAATAATAATAAAAAAATAAACCAAGACCCACCATAGTACTTCTGATTCTTGCGCCTCTAAAATTTCCTTTACTGTAGAGCAGTCTCTTTTTTTCCCGTCCCTTCATGAAACTAATTTATTGAGGGAAAAACTAGATCCATTGTCCTATTGAATGTCCCATCTTCTGCATTTGTTTGATAACTTCCTTGTAGTGTCATTTGTCTTGGTCCCCTAGTGTCTGTAACTGTTCTTAGGTCTAAAGGCTTGATTAGATACAAGCTAAATATTTTACACCAGAATATGTGAAAGGTGATGTTGCTTTCGTATTGTATTACCTCAGAAGAGAAAAGTAATGGGAAGCAGGATCTTAATAAAAAAGATTTGCATGATACAGTGATGAAGAACATGAGAGTTGCTATTATAGGAGGTGGTAGATCTTACATTTTGCTCGCTCCCTACAGATATATCCTCTACCCACTAAGTCTGTTGAATTTCACTAAATGTGCTCATCAGAGATAGATTACAGGCCTGAGTGGCCCACCTTTTAGTCCCTTTCCGCTAAATTTGTGCTCTTTTTCCTAATTCCTAAATTTCTGCTCTTACCTCTTTTGTTCTGAAAATACCTGGTGGTCACTAGGCTTGCTGTTGCATTATTGCCCCCAGTCACATCACACTACCCTGGTCGAAGGAGACACTCCCCAAAAGAGCTATACCTGGAGAGACACGATCTACCAAACGATTTGCTGGAGTCTGGGTTATTTGTAAATTATTTTACAGTAACTAAAAGCTTACTTCTTAGCACAGTGGCCTAATCATGCCTTTAAGAAACTCCATATTGTGTCCTTGGTTTATCTCAGAGCTTCTCATTCTTAGAGATAAGGTTGAGCAGGGACATGTTAAGCATCAGTAAAGTAGGCCTTCTTGTAGAATGTGAGTGAATGTTATGGATCCTTTTCCTTGAAGAAGAATACACACATTGACTCAGAAAACTTTACATATTATCTTGCATGTTATCTTTCAAAAACTCCTAAGAACACAAATGTACCTATTCCAGGGATTTTATTATATGGCTAACATTCTCTTGCATTTTATTCTTTCTTTTCTAAATCCCAATGAGTGTTGCTATTCTCTAGAGAGAAGAGGGGAGAATAACTTTTTTTTTTTTTTTTTTTTTTTTGAGAGAGAGAGAGAAAGCGAGCAGGGGTGCCTGGGTGGCTCAGTCAGTTAAGCATCTGACTTCGGCTCAGGTCATGATTTTAACTAAAGACATTCTTTTCTTTTTTAATGTTTTATTTTTCAAGAGATTGTGCAAGTGGGGGAGGGGCAGAGAGAGAGGGATAGAGGATCTGAAGAGGGCTCTGCACTGATAGGCTGACAGCAGAGAGCCCGATATGGGGCTTAAACTCACAAACTGCGAAATCATGACCTGAGCCAAAGTAAGATGCTCAACCGACTGAGCAACCTACGTACCCCTTAAATAAAAACATTCTTAAGAAAGACTTCATTTGTCATAATGCCAGAAGTTTCCAGGGGAATTCGTCCCTGGATTTACAATCACAGTTAACAGTTAACCTGTCAGAAATGAATCTGTTATATAGAATAAAGCCCACAGGTGCATTTTAAGGTACTTCTAAAATGTTTTAACTGAATGATATAGTTCATATGTTCTATATTTAATTATTGAAAATATTAGGTATAAAAGTTCTTGCAATTCAATTTTAGTTTTTATGTTAGTAATTTCACTTATATAACTCCATCATTTTAACTCTCCTATGATTTCATTTTATTTTTGTTTTTGTAGTCTATTCATTGCCTTCAAAGAAGCTAGTGGCTCTTCAGTTAAGATCTATTTTTATTAAGGTTAGTATATTATATTTGTATTTTTAAGTTGATTGAAGTGAAATATAATGAGAAATAATAAGTATTATTAATATTCAAAACTCAGTTCTGCTCTTTATACTGTATGTACAGTTAAGAAAGTCTGATTCTATAGAGAACCAATCTTAGGAAATTTCAGAGGTCTTACCATTATTCACTGATTGATTACATTGAAAGGAAATGGGACATACTGTTTGGATCTTATATTCCCAGTTTAGGTAACATTGGTGAAAACACTTAAGCATACGAATATTTTGGGTTTAGTCCATTTGTATTACATTTCAACCAGTGGCATCTACATATAAATTATGTATGTGTCCAAATAAATTCTGAATCTCACTTCTTTCCTCTACCACTGCTACCACTCTTGTCCAAATCACTCCCTTCTCTCATACCCCTGGTTCTATTCTTGGTCTACCCGCTTCCATAAATACCCAGTGGTCTGTTTGCAGATAGCACCACCAGTGATCCTTTAAACCTAAATCAAACACATCACTTCTCTCTTCACACTCTGGTGTCTTCCTGTTTCATCCCAGTGAACTTCCAGCCCTTCCCTTGGCTTATCAGGCTCTACCTCTGTGCTGGTATGGTAGCCACTATTCACATGTAGCTATTTAAATTTTGATTCATAAACTAAAATAAAATTAAAAATCCAGTTCCTCCTTCACACCAGCCACATTTGAAGTTCTCCATAGCCATGTGTGGCAAGTAGCTGCATAAAGAGCACTTCCATTATCATAGAGAGTTCTCTTGGACAGCTGCTCTACTTAATCGAACTTAGAGCCATTCCTATGTTCTCATTGCCAGTTTCCCTCTTTCACTCACCCTGCTTTAGCCACACTGGTCTCCCTGTGTTGTTCAGACAAGTTAAGCTCACTCTCATCTCAGAGTCTTTACGTTATTTTCTCTGCCTGGAATATTCTTCTTCTAACTACCTAAATGGTTTACTTCCTTTAGTCCTTGGCGTAAATGTTACCTCATCAGAAAGAACTCCCCTGACTACCCTTTCTATTGTCTTATCCTGGGGTGCTTTTCTTCACAACGCATCACTACTTGGAATATCATATATTTGTTTATTATCTACCTCTAATATAAAGTAAGTATTCTGAGAGAAGTGACAATGTGTCATTCACTCTCATATCCCCAGCTTCTAGAAAATATGTAGCATGTAGAGAAGCTCTTAGTAAATGTTGGTTGAGTGGATTAAGGAGTGTCAGAAAATTATCAACTTTCCATTGGTTCTCCCACATACCCCATCTCAGTTATTATATTATTATGTAAATGGAATCTTATGGCATGTACTTTGTCTTGCTTCCTTTACTCAACATTCTGTTAGTGAGGTCCATCCATGTAGTTCCAAGGAGAGGTAATTGGTTCATTCTCACCTCTGTGTGGGATTCTGTTGTATAAATAAACCGTAACTTATCCATTGTACTGTTAATGGAACATTAGATTTTTTTCCAGTTTGAGACAACTGTGAACAGTGCTACGGTTATTTTAATATTTATATTAGAATTACTCTTTACTTTCTTTAGTTAACAATATCATACCCAAAGTTTTGTAGTGAGAGTTGCTAGTATTTTTCCATTATGCCATGTGGCTTTTTCTGTTCTCTTCCTAATACCAGTGTAAGTTCAAGAATTAAGAAAGACAAACATGTCTAAATGAAATTTTTGGTTGATGTGAATCGTGATTTCAAAATAGCTAACATTTATTGAGCATTGATTCTTCACACCAATATGGCTGTTTTATATATATTATCCTACATAAGCATCTCAACAGTCTGACAAAGCAGGTACTAACATTATCCTCATTTGTAAAATGAGATTTCAGGGGCACCTGGGTGGCTCAGTCGGTTAAGCGTCCGACTTCGGCTTGGGTCATGATCTCATAGTTCGTGGGTTTGAGCCCCCCGTCGGGTTCTGTGCTGACGGCTCAGAGCCCGGAGCCTGTTTCAGATTCTGTGTCTCCCTCTCTCTCTGCCCCTCCCTTGTTCGCCCTCTGTCTCTCTCTGTCTCAAAGATAAATAAACATTTTAAAAAAAATTTTTTAAAGAGATTTCAGAAAACTGAAACACAGAAAAGTTAAGCAATTTCCCTGAGACATATGGTCTGTACGAGGTGGGGCCAGCATTCTAGACTTAATCATGTTATGCCATTTTCTTATTTTATTTTAATTTTTTTAAATGTTTTACTTATTTTTGAGAGAGAGAGCATGAGGGGGGAGGAGCAGAGAGAGAGGGAGACACAGAATCTGAAACAGGCTTCAGACTCTGAGCTGTCAGCACAGAACACAACACGGGGCTCGAACCCACGAACATGAGATCATGACGTGAGCCGAAGTAGGAGGCTTAACTGACTGAGCCACCCAGGCGCCCCCCCATCTTCCTATTTTAAAAGCTAGGTATTTCTTATCTGCATTTTAAATTTTATTGAATAATTATTTAATAGTCTGTGAAAAGAATTTCCATAAAGTAATTTCCCCCCCAAAATTGTATAACCCACTTTCCAGAATAACCAACTGTTAATATCTTGATTAACTTGATTCTCTCTCTCTCTGTATGGGCATGTGGTTTCATTCTGCCAAACAATCTAAAAGTAGGCTGGTGATGTCATGATATTTTACCCATAAACACCTCAGCATGCATCTTTCAAGAATAAGGACATTCTCCTTTACAACCACAGCAGCATTACCACACCTAAGAAAATCAGCACTAATGAATTATTAAGTAGTGTCATAAGACATACTCAAATTTCCCCAATTCCTCCCAAAATATTCTTGAGCTCTGGATCCAGTCAAGGTTCACATGTTACATATGGCTATAACATCTTTTTAGATGGTAGCCTTTGACATAGAAGTGGCCTCCTCCTCTTTCTGTTCTTCATAGTATTCACTCTTCGAGGATCCATGTCAGATGTTCCCTAAATTCACCTAATCATTTCCTGATCAGATTCACGTCAGAAATTTCTAGCAAGAAGATCTCATAGATGACCATGTGATAGTTTTTTAGTAACAATAGATTACTTAAGTAGAGAACTGGGAAATTTTCCTTGGTCAGTCAGCATAGAATTTTTTTGAAATCTAGATTTCTCATGATTTATTTCTTAATAGTAAAGATACAATAAATAAGTCATTGCTCTTCATCTCTCACCTTCAGTTTAAGAATAGTAAGTGGATGTAAAAATACTTATAATTTTAATACATAAATTATATAAAGCTGATAAAATATTTTATATTCTTTTATATTTATATTCTATTTATATTTATATAATACTCATATGCTAAGATCTAACTTTTAGACTTTCTTTTTATTCTTTCAATGGTATACCAAGCATAAATCAAAGTCATTCTGTGAAAAACTGCTTTCCTGGGTGAAAAGTAGTAATTGTGCCAAAGTTATTGTTCTTTCAAGCAGTCATTCATATCACCGTAATGATCTACAGCTTCGCAGGTATGTTTTTGCCTTTGAAAATTTTTGTTTTGATTTATGCAATATTATGATGCTTTCTCTATTAAAAAGCTAAAATAAGTTTTAAAAGCCATGTGTATCTTTACCTCCCCTCTTTGGAATTTAGAAAGGTGATAAAGTCAAGAGACAGAAGGGAGTATGGTTAGTTAGTCTAATGGTTGAGGCACAAGGAAGGCTTTGATGTAAAGATAGAGATGGTTCTGGAACTGTGCTTTCGTTGTTTGGTATTGTGTGTGTGACACTATAGAGCTCAATTGATAAAAAGAAAGAGATTCATTGGATATAATTTTTGGAAAATTGGATTCATATTTCTATTTATTCAGCCATTGCAGAAATCCAGTTGCCTCTAAGTATAAATCAGGCATGTCACACTGAATTCCTAAACATAAGACAAAGTATCCAAGAGATGGAAATATAAACTATTTCATTATCATTTCTGCACCTATAAAATCATGATGAAAAAGCATTAGCCAAGACGAACCTTTCAAAACTGGAGCTAATTTCTAGGAATCTCACAATAGACATACATTTCTAGGGATCTCACAAAAATCCTCTTGGCCAGAAGATAGCATAGTTGTGGGAAATAGGTTATCTTCATGCTGGCCTTGCCTTAGTTTAAGTTGGCCCGTGTCCTTATACTCTCTCCTAAGTGTGTAAATAGCAAGCCAGAGCGATATTTTTACAAGCTATTCTTCCATGACTGCTGAAACTTGTGCTGTGCTTTTGCAACAGAATACACATGGAACAATTAGTATTTGCTTAAAGAACTGATACTTGCCTTAATGTTCATATTTATTATGAGTTTTTAAAAAATTATATGATTGCTTCTAGTACTCCCTTCAGATACCTACTTACACCTTTCTTGCAAAAAACTGTTCAAAATAAAATAAAGAGCCTTAACTGGGAGGAAATGGAAAAAAGCCCATGCATTCCTGAAATAGATGATTCTGAGTTTTGTATCCGTATTCCTGGAGGAGGTATCACAAAAACACTCTATGATGAAGGGTGAGTTTGTCTGTTTGTTCATTTGTTCCCCACTTTATTTAAAATGAGAGTAGGAAGGGCTGGCTCAGTGGGTAGAACATGTGACTCTTTGATCTCTGGGGGTCACAAGTTCAAGGCCCACGTTGGATGTGGAGCCTACTTTAAAAAAATGAAAGTAAGATATGTGGGAGAGTGTTGGATTACTTATTAGAACTTTGAAAATATGTTTATATATTTATATATTATAAATTTTATATATTATATATAAAATAGGTATTGTATTACATTCAGGAGAAAGATTGAAATTTAGTTTTAGGAGAATTCTTTCCTAAAAAGCCATATTTAATGCTTTATAATGTGTGGCATGTTAAGGATCCTGATACTCTATGCAACCTCTACAATCAATCTTTTTTAAGTGTGGTAAAATATACATAATATTAAATGTAACCATTTTTAAGTGTACAGTTAAGTGGCATTAATGCATTTACGATGTTGTATATTCATCACTATCCACTTGCAGAACTTTGTCATCATTCTAAACAGAGAATCTGTAATTAAATAATAACACTTTTTATTTCTACAAAATCCATATTATCCTCACTTTCATTTCTGATCTTAATAATTTGAGTCTTATACTTAGTTTTGTTGATTTTTTCAAATAACTAGCTTTTGGTTTTATTGCTTTTCTCTATTGTTTTTTTCTATTTATCTCCATTCTGATCTTCATTATTCCCTTTCTTCTGCTAACTCCAGGTTTAGTTTGCCTTTCTTTTTGTAGTTCCTAAGATGTAAACTTAGGTCATCAATCTGAGAAATTTCTTTTTAAATATATGTATTTACAGCTGAAATTTTCCCTCATACTCTACTTTAGCTGCATCTCTTAAGTTCAGCATGTTGTTTTCATTTTCATTCTCCTCTAAGTATTTTCCTAATTTCCCATGTTATTTCTTCTTTGACCCATCAGTTGTTTGAGACTGTGTTGTTTAATTTCCATGTATTTGTGAATTTTCTGGTTTTCCTTCTGCTGTTGATTCCTAGTGTCATTCTACTGTGATTGAACAAGACACCTTGTATGATTTTAAGCTTTTTCATTTATCAAGTCTTATTTTGTGTCCTACCAAAGGTCTGTCCTGGAGAATGTTTCATGTGCACCCAAAAGAAATGTGTATTCTGCTTTTGTTGAGTGGGATGTTCTGTATACGTCTATTAGGTCTAATGGGTGTATAGTGTTGTGTAAGTCTTCTGTTTCATTGTGATCAGTGTGTTCCATCCATTATTGAATGTGGGGTGTTGAAGTCTCCAACTATTATTGTAGCACTGTGTCTAATTCTCCCTTCAGTTCTGTCAATGTTTGCTTATATATTTTGGGGCTCTTTTTTGTGAATATACTTTGTCTTTATCACATCTTCTTGATGAATTGACCCTTTTTTATTCCATATATAATGGCCTTCTTCATCTCTCGTAACAGTTTTTAATATTTTGTCTGATATTTGTACAGCCACCCTGCTCTCTTTTGATTACTATTTATATGGAATATCTTTTTCCATCTTTTCATTTGCAAACTATGTGTGTCCTTATATTCAAAGTGAGTCTCTTATAGACGGTAAATAGTTGGATCATTTTTTAAATCCATTCTGCCAGTCTCTGTCTTTTGATTAGAGAATTTAATCCATTTGCATTAAAAGTAATTACTGCTGAAGGACTTGTTATTTTGCTGTTTTCTGTATGTCTTACACCTTTTTTGTTCTTCATTTCCTGCTTCACTGCCACCTTTTGTGCATAGTTAATTTTTTTATAATGACCTGATTCTCTTCACATTTCCTTTATGCATATTCTATAGATACTTGCTTTGTGGTTTCCATGGTCATTGAATGTAACATTCTAAAGTTACAACAGTCTAATTTAAGTTGATACTAACTTCAATTACCTACAAAAACTACTCCTGTGCACACTATCTCCCCCCAACCCATTATGATATTGTCACAAATTACATCTTTATATATTATATACCCAATAACAGATTTATAGTTACCTGTATACATTTTTAAATTATCTGCAATCACTCTTGATTAATCTTTGGGAGTCATTAACATTTAGAAGGCAAGTGAGGGGCGCCTGAGTGGCTCAGTCGGTTAAGCGTCCGGCTTCAGCTCAGGTCACGATCTCACGGTTCGTGGGTTCAAGCCCCACATCGGGCTCTGTGCTGACAGCTAGCTCAGAGCCTGGAGCCTGCTTCAGATTCTGTATCTCCTTCTCTCTCTGACCCTACCCTGCTTGCAGTGTCTCTGTCTCTCAAAAATAAATAAAAAACAAAAAAATTTTAGAAGCCAAGTGAAAGTAAAGGTGGAAACTAGAAAACGATCTTTTTTTTTCTTTTAGCCCCTTTTTGTAAATTGATTTATATGACTTAATATGATGGCCCAGTCTGCTATCAGATTTGTAGACACTTAATCTATCCCCATTTTTGCCTGCCTTATCCTTTAACTTCCTGTTTCATATGACCCAAGGCTAAATTTGGGGCTAACCTGTAGACCTTGCTGTATGCTTCAACTCTCTCTGACTCTTCCTCCTTTCTGGGAGTTGATGTGCCTGGTGGGTTCATGGAATACAGAGCCAATGGTGTTTAGAGGGTGGCTTCTATTGCTAGTCTACTCTCTAGTCTCCCATGAGGAGAGATGAATTAAGGAGCATCCTCTTGTGCTGTCAGTAGTGTCTTTAGAGAACTGGGCAGAGCTAACCTTAGAAAAAATGTATGTCCCCATCACCATTTCTCAAAGTCAACCAATAAATCTGCCACATTACTTAACATAATACATTTCAAGAGTATAATCCTAGCCTTGCAAAGTAGAATGACTGGTTTGCTTGCTCTGAAATCTGTATTGTGACTTCTATATGACCTCAAGAAGTCATAATAGTAACATAAAAGTAGTCATGGTAATAGCAGCAAATTATGTACCTGGTACTTTCTGTGTACCTTACATGTATTAAATTTTTTAATTCTCATACTAATCTTATAGGTATGTACTGCTATTAACTACATGTTAACAAATAAAAATAATTGAAGAGCAGCAAGGTTAAATAACTGCTAAAAGCCATGTGAGTAACATCTGGCAGAGCCAAGATGCAGACATAGGCATCCGGCCCCAAATCCTACACTTTTAACCACTTCACTCTAGAGCTAGCACTCATGGTCCAGGATCACAGTGAGCTTTATTCTTTGTCTAAAAGTTGAACCTCTTCCTTGTTATGTGTAGTTTTATCTGCCCCTGCTTCTTCTGAAGACTTCTAAGACTTCCGCCAGAAAGGGTACAGGCATTTCCGCTAGTTTTCCTAATACATCTTGTTTTGTCTGTCTCTGACTGTACTTGTGTAACATTCCAGCTTTCTCTCTTTCCCTTAAAACCTGCTCTACTCTTATTAAAGCCACCATTTCTTTTCATTTTTCTTTTTTTCCAGTCTGTCACCCATTCGTGTTTTTACTTCTTTTCCTGTTCGGCTTATTCCTCATAATATAAAATATCACTCCAACTATTCTTTTTCCACAGCCTGGAAGCCCTGGCTACCTAATCATTCTCTGGCTGGCCCTGCAAACTGCCAGCTTTCAGTCCTTCTCTTGCTTCATTCCGGCCACGTCATTTGCAGCCTAGACTGCTATTAGTCCGATTGGACTGCCATAGCAAAATATCAGCAGGGTGGCTTAAATCACAAAAATTAATTTGTTCCCAGTTCTAGAGCCTAGAAGTCTGAGATTGGGGAGCCAATATGGTTGGGTTCTGGTGAAGGTCCTCTTCCTAGTGTGCAGATGGCTGCCTTCTGGCCATATTCTGACATGGCAGAGACCTCTGATTCCTTCTCTCCTTATGGGGCCACAATCCTGTCAGATTAGGGCCTCATCCTGATGACTTGGTTTAATCTCAATTACCTGTATAGATCCTATTTCCAGATGTAGTTGCATTGGGGATTAGGGCTTCAGCATATGAGTTTTGGAAGCATGTGAGTTTAGTCTGTAGCCACTGCCATCAAGATCTCTTGATTGAATTCCCCTGCCTCCATTCTGACTCCCTCTGATCCATCTTCAGTGATGCTAGAATCAACCTTCTAAAATTCAGAACTTGGGCACCTGGGTGGCTCAGTCAGTTAAGCGTCTGACTTCAGCTTAGGTCATGATCACATGGTTTGTGAGTTCGAGCCCTGCGTCAGGCTCTGCTGACAGCTCAGCTCTGTGTCTCCCTCTCTCTCTGACCCTCCCAGGCTCTCGTGTGTGCTCGCGCGCTCTCTCTCTCGCGCGCGCACAAATAAACATTTTTAAAAAATACAAAATAAAATAAAATTCAGAACTGAGCACAACATTCCCTTAGTAAAATCCATGACCAGTTTTACTTGCTTTGTGCAGAATCTGGTTCATATTTCTTAGAGTGTCATACAAGGCCTGTAGGATCTCCTTGCCTGGCTTGTTCCTTGGTGCCCTGGAGTCCAGCTAAATTACTAGCAGTCACAGTTTCCTAAAAGCTGCCTCATTCTTCCTTGCCTTGTCCTGTGTACTTTTTCCTGTTGTCTCCCTTGCAAAAACCAACCCAGTTTCCAAGAGTCACCTCATACAGCATTCCTCTGTGTCCTTACTTGCTTCCCCCTTCTGCACAAGGAATTTACTACTCTCTTTGTTTTCCCACAGCTCTCTGCTCCTTTATCCTGACTGCTTAGTTCTTTACAAATCAGCTTCCTACTTTTGCTTCAGTCAATGTTAGAGTAATGATCTCAGACTTGCCATCTTGCCATAAACAACTGGAAATTGGACAAAGTTAATGAAACAACTGTTTTTCAGACTTGGACACCAAGCAGCACATAGTTGTGATCCCTGAGAGAAGGCAAATAAAGTTCTATAATTTCCCCCCAGCTTTCTGCTTGGAGATTTTCTGGACTACTGGACTACAACACAGGGAGGGGGAGGGAACCTGAGCAGAGCAGTCTTGCTGAGTTGAGGAGACAGATATCAGCATTGGGGAATGCCTAGGACACCCAGAAAGTACAAGGCAGAGAACCAGAGAAGGGCTATTCAAGAAGAGCCTTAGGGGTCTCCCTGAGTCTTTGATGTCTAAGCTACACATATGTAGGGTAAAACTCTATGAGACCAAAGAATAACTTCTGGGTAGTTGTAAACTTGCCCACACAGTTAGCAATAATAGCAAATATAAAAGGTAGACATACTCAGAATATTTGGAAAATATAGAATAGTTCAAAGAAACAATATTTGTAACACTCAGTTCTGGGGTGCCTGGGTGGCTCAGTCAGTTAAGTGTCTGGCTCTTGATTTCAGGCTCAGGTCATGATCTCACAGTCGTGATGAGACAGAGCCCTGTGTTGTGCTCCATGCTGGGCATGAAGCCTGCTTAAGATTCTCTCTCTCTCCCTCCCTCCCTCCCGCTCCCCCTCTCTCCCCCCTCCCCCTCCCCTCTCCCCTCTCCCCTCCCTCTCTCCCCCCTCCCCCTCCCCCTTCTCCCCTTGCATGTGCACATGCTCTTTCTCTCCCTCTCTCTCCGTCTCTCCCTCTCTTTATATATATCTATCTGTCTAATCTGTCAGAAGTAACTACCACAACTGATTTTTCATTTGTTCTCTTCCCAACTCCTTTAAAAGAATTGAATGTACATATCTGCAAGATATACCAACTCTACCTTTATAACTTGAGAGTTCATTCTATTTAAAAATGTTTCTCACAATATCAATTTTATTTTAATTTTCTAATGCACATTTTTATTCTCTTATCATCAAACCCTTGTTTACTGTTCAGTGCAATTATACATTCAGTGCAATAAAGAATTTTTGAAATTGAAAAAAAAGCTCATTATACAGCTTATACAGTTTTGAATACTTTTTTCTCCCTCAATGCACATCATGAATATATACTAAATTTTTTGTAACATATATATTTTGCTTTCTCATTATGAGAACAAATATATATTCTGATCTCTGGAAAAAATATTAGTTACTCTAATAAGAAGGGGTGGCAGTGGTGTGACTGACCTGAAATCCCTTATATGTAATTGGAATAGAAGTGCATGTATAATTTAATAATGGATGTATCTTATGTGCTAGTTTTTAATATCACAAAGTAATAAGTCATTCTCCACTTTGTATTTTTAGAGAGGACCAGAGGATGATATTAAAACTCTTATGCTACTCTTTGTGTTACAAACTAATAGTGGAGGCACTGTAAATTCAAGACCATACTTCTGCATATTTTAAGTGCCTTTGAAAATGAAGGCACAGCTAGGGAGGCTTGCTAGCCTCCTCTAAGGCAGGACACAGCTCACAGTACTTCCATACAAAGCTTGGGAGCCCCTAAGATATTTGAGAACTACATACTGTGATGATGTTGTTTGCTAACAATGGCCAATTTCTAGTATTTAGAGACTATGATGCTGTGTTAGGCTCTCCTAGTACATCTGAGACTTCTGAACCTCCCTATCCGAGTCTTCTCCACATCTGAAATCCCCTGCTTAGGAACCCAGCTCACCTTTATTTCTCTATAGCTATCAGTCATTGCTCTCAAGATTTAGCATTACATTTTTCTCATAGTTCTTGATTTTAGTGTATTAGGAATTATTTTTGCTTTTGTTGGCACACAGGAAGCTTTTTGCGTTGACTTATCTCTATCTTATCACTAGCTTGAGGCATTTATAGCAAACAAGAGACTGTTTTGGAGTCAGAAAGACCCAAGTTCAAGTCCCACCTCTGCCACTTCCTAGATAATAGAACTTTGAGTATGTTAATTATGTTTCATGCCCTTTAAACTTCAGTTACTTCATCATAATGGCTAGCACATACATAGTATGACATGATATACATAGTATGGCACTGTTTTAACCGCTTTCCTGTATTGCCTGCTTTACATGTCACAACAACTTGTGAGGTAAGTTCTGTTGTGTTCCCTCTTTTACATATGACACACTGAAGCCCTGATTAAGTAACTTGCCCAACATGTCTGGTAAGTGGCAGAGCTAGAATTTGAATCCAGGCATTCTGTCCATGTTCCCATTATTCCAAACTGATTCATTTATAAAATGAAGATAATTATAACTTCCTCAAGGATTGCTGTAGGGATTGAATTATAAAATATGCAGACAGTCCTTAGCACATGATAAATCACTCAGTAGATAGAATCCGTAAGAAGTAGTAGTAAATTTTTTTCTTTTTATTCTATTCCACACTTTTCCTTCATGGCTTTAGATTATTAATAACAAGGGTATTATTTCAGTCTCTTTGCTATGGTGCTTCTGAAAATCACTGTCTTCTACAGCAGATCTGGAGAGTGGATCAGAACATTTTTCAGTGGGGTTGGTTTTTCATGCAGCCCTATGTGAGACACAAATTTGCATATGCCCATAATGGGCATTACATGGCTTCTAGTCCTATCCCCACAAATACCATACACCTGGGGCAAAGGGGGATAAATAAGTGATCTTACTCTGTGGCATCTTCTCTTTGCCTAAATCCTGGCATTGTCTTAGCTATAAACACAGACACACTGGAATCCGGGTCTTGTATCCATAGAAGAATACTTAATTTTTCTCTGTATTTGTTATAGCTGTTCTAAAGAAATTCCAATGGTGGTTCTGCTGAAATTTGTGTCAGAAGGAGACAATATCCCAGATGCTCTAGGTCTTGTTGAATATCTTAATGAATGGCTTCAGATAACCAAACCATATGTAAGTTTTACTACATTTTAAGCCTCTGATTCTCTGGTTATGTATTTATAAACTTGTATTTTATATTCTATGTAAGTAGGCCAAATAAGTGAAAATTTGTTAAATACAGATATATCTTTATATGAAATTTAGTTTAGATGAACTTTTGAAAAGATAAGAGAGTATTTAACCAACCAGTTGTCTACAGTTGTCTCATTAAAGCTGATTTTCCAAAAAAGGAAAACTTTTAAGTACTTCATGGTATTAATTGGTCGTGTTGCATTAATTATACCAGACATATTTTATAAGAGTAAACAAATTTCTTTGGAATTCAGCATTTTTTTTTTAAGGAAAGCAAAAGGTATTTATGAAAGCAATACTGTAACTACTGAATATGCATTATAATTAAAATGCTTTTGTCTGTGATAAAATAAGAGCATTACACCCAGGAAAATTAGTTAGCCTTTAGGCATTATTGAAGTACCATAAGGCTGCTTTATATGATAGGTAGTATTTTTTTAATTCATGCTTTTTCTAGGAACAGATTCACACAAATCACACAGCATTGACTTTTTTTTATTGTTATTTGACCTCTATTCCTTTCAAATTTGATTTTACTAGATGGACTTCACCCATAGCCTATCTGGCATATCCTTATGATTTGAAATTTAAGGAAATTTATCTTCAGTTAACATAGAGACATGGAAATTTATTGCTTTGTTTTTACTTACAGTAAAATTCAGCTAAAAGTGTCAAAGCCAAAAAGAGCAAAAACAAATAAAAAAAACTTAAAAGGGGATTTGGTGGTAAAGTTGAAGGATTAAAGTATTTTTTTCCTCATTTACAGTGTGATGACCCCACAGCATCTGCCTTGCAGTGGAAAATGCCAAGTTCTTGGAGATTACTCTTTGGCAGTGGTCTTCCTCCTGCGCTTTTTTGATCTGTTTTCATTTTTTACCTTATGTCCCAAAGCACTTATTACCAACACAACCGTTAAACAAATACTATCTGAGAATGTATTAGGAAGTAAATCTTTACTTTTCAGAGAAAATCTCAAAGAAAATGGGCTAACATAGTTGTTTTGCCATGCATTTCACTATTTACAACAAATGTAAATTTTGTACAATAAAATATTTCTTAAGTAATTTGGTTTGAAATGTGTCCTTTTTTTTTTTTAAGTTTATTTATTTTGAGAGAGCGAGAAAGCAAGCAAGCACAAGCAGGGGAGAGGCAGAGAGAGAGGGAGAGAGAGACTCCCAAGCAGGCTCCCCTGCCAGCACAGAACACAGTGTGGGGCTCGAACTCATGAACTGTGAGATCATGACCTACGCCAAAATCCAGAGTTGGATGCTTAACCAACTGAGCCACCCAGGAGTCCCTCCTTTTTTTTTTTTTTTTTTTTTTTTAATAACTCAGGCTTCTGTATTAGTTTCCTATTTCTGCTATAATAAAGTACCACAGACTTAGTGGTTTAAAACAACACAATTTATTATCTGGTAATTCTAGAAGTCAGGAGTCCAAAAAATAGTCCTCACTGGGCTAAAATCAAATCTCCAGAAACCAATACCAAGGAAATGGGAATCTATTAATTACATGACAAAGAATTAAAATTAATTGTCCTAAGGAAGCACAATGATCTGCAAGAAAGCACAGACAACTAAATGAAATCAAGACAACAATACATGAACAAAATGAGAGTATCAATGAAGAGACTGTAAAACAAAACAAAAACAAAAGAACCATATAAAATTCTAAAAAATTTACTGCAGGAGTTCAACAGCAGATTTGATCAACCAGAGGAAAGGATCAGCAATTCTGATCATTGAAAATCTCAAATCAGAAGAATAAAAAGAACAAATAATGAAAATGGAGCAAGCCTAAGGGACCTATAAAATAGCATAAAATGGACAAATACATGCATTATGAGAGTCCCAGAAGGAGAAAAGAGAAAGGGCCAAAATTTAGTAGAAGAAGTAAAGACTGAAAACTTCCCTAATCTGTGGAAGGAAATGGACCTACACATTTGAGAAGCTCAAAGCAGTCCAAATAGAATGAACCTAAATACCCCCACACCTAAGACACTTTATGGGGAAAAATAAAACTCTCAAAAGTCAAAGACAAAAGAATCTTGAAAGTAGCAGGAGACAAATGCCTCATTACATATAAGTAACCCCCACAAGATAATAGATTTCTCAGCAGAAACCAGAGGCCAGAAAGGAGTAGCTGAGAGATGTTAGCAACATGAAAGCATATGAAAATATCAAACTCTGTGGTAAAAGTAAATAGGCAAATACAGACTCCTATATTGTTGTGATGGTGGCCTGTAAAGTACTTTTAGTGCTGGTATAGACGTTAGAAGACAAAAGCATTAAAAGTTACTATAACTAAAGCTATATTTAATAGATAATATGTAAAGATATAATTTGTGAATCAAAAAGGGGTGATGGAGAGATGTAAAAGAACAGAGTTTTTATATATGATTGAAGTTCGGTTACCAGCGTAAAATGGATTGTTATAACTGTTAGATGTCTTATGGAAAGTTCTGAAGTAACCACAAGAAAATGTTACCAAACCCAAGTTCAGCTGCCTGTTGCCGAAAGATCACCCAATGGAGGAGCTTGGATTGGAAAGGAATTTGAGCTTTATTCAGGAGTCTGGCAACCTGGGGAGAAGGTGGACCCTTGTCCAGAAGCCAACTCTGGGGTTTCTGCCTGGCCTGAGGAGATTTAAAAGGGTTAAGGGTAATTAGCAAAAAGACTGCAGCACCCTGCAACATATCTTAATTGCATGCAGACTCAATGCCAGCTACAGACATCTCAGTGCAAGGGGGTAGTGCGAGGGGGTGTTGTTTTGTGATGTGCAGGAGTGTTTTGCAAAGGAGGGCAAAGTCTACAGATATACAGAGGGAAGTCAGTAAAATCATTTGTGTGACCTAAAACAAAAATATTTTGCTAAAAAATATTGCTAGGCTAATCAGAAAGCTGAGTCGGCTTCAAACAGACTTGCTGGCCTCTGCGGCCTGGAAACATACTGGTTCTTCACTCCCCAAGGTCAGTGGTCTGCAAATCTCAAAGTAAATTAAAGCAAGTAAGGAGTGTGTTAACTTGAAGCAAGTTAACCTTTAAGACTGGCTGGACTACTCTTAGCAAAACATCTGTAGAAGATACACAAAAGAAAACAAGGGGGGGGGGGAAGCATGTCAATGCAAAAACATCAACAAAACACAAAGTCAACAAGAGGAAAAAAGGGACAAGAAGAAAAAACAAAATGGCAATAGTAAGTGCTATGGATGTTCCAAATGTGTCCCCCAACATTCATATGTTGATATTCTAATGTCCAAAGTAATGGGGGTCATTAAATAGGTGGGCTTTGGGAGGTGCTTAGGTGGTAAGAGTGGAGCCCTCATGAATGGGATTAGTGCCCTTATAAAAGAGACCACAGGCAGCTGGCTAGCCCATTACACCATGTGAAGTGAGAAGGCACAATGAGAAAGCTGAATCTCACCAGACACCAAATCTGCCAATGTCATGATATTGGAGTTCCTACTTTCTAAAACTATGAGAAATAAATGTTGTTTACAAGCCACTTAGTTTATGATATTGTATCATAGCCCAAACTAAGACAGTAAGTCCTTTCCTATGAGTAATTAACTTTAAACAGTTTTAAGTCCCCAGCTTTTGTTTTTTGTTTCTATCCATTCAGCTAGACTAGCTGAATGGATAGAAAAAACAAAAACTCCAACATGCATTTACATGCTATCTATAAGACACTCACCTTAGATGTAAAGACACGTAGGCTAAAAATACAAAGATGGAAAAAGATGTTCCTTGCAAATGGTAACCAAAAGAGAGTAGGGTGGCTATACTAATACCAGACAAAATAGACTTTAAGTTGAAACTGTTACTAGAGAAAAAGACTTTATAAGATACAAGGGTCAATACACCTGGAAGATAGAATTATATATGCACCTATATTAGAGCACCCAAATATACATAGCAAACATTGACAGAATTGAAGGGAGAAAGACAAGGATACAGTAACAATAGGCAGTTTCTTTTTGAGAGCACGTGAGCAGGGGTGGGGCAGAGAGACAATCCCAAACAGGCTCTGCGCTGGGAGCACAGAACGCAGGACTTGAACTCACGAACTGTGAGACATTTACCTGAGCCAAAACCAAGAGTCAGATGCTTATCTGACTAAACCACCCAGGTGCCCCCAAAATAGGCAATTTCAACCCCTCACTTTCAATAATGAATAGAACAACCAGACAAGCAGAAGATGAAAAAGGAAACAGAGGAACACACTATAGACCAGTTGGACCTAAAAGACTGAATACTCCACCCAACAACAGCAGAATACACATTCTTCTCAAGCCAACATAGAACATTCTCCAGGATAGAGCACATGTTAGGCCACAAAAAGTCAACAAATTTAAGAACATTGAAATCATATCAAGTATTTTTTCTGACTAATACGGAACGAAACTAGAAATCAGTAGCTGTAGGAAACCAGAAAATTTATAAATAAGTGGAAATTAAATAATATTGAGCCCTTAAAATATGGCTAATGCAAATTGACTTGCTATCAGTATAAAATACAAGATTTTGAAGACGTAAAAGAATGTAAATTATCTCAATTTTGTATTGGTGAAATTCTATTTTTGGTATAGTGTGTTAAATAAATGTTATATCCAGCTTTTTTCATTTTCTGACTAAAAGATTAAAAATTGTAGGTGAAGGTAACATTTTGTTAAGGATTTCTGCATTTAGGGTCATTAGAGATACTGGCCTATAGTATTCTGGGTTTTTTTGGTAGTGTCTTTATATGATTTTGGTATCAGGGTAATTCTCAATACAATATTGTCAAAAAAGAAATCCAACAATACATTAAAACAAATTACTCACCACAAAAAAAATCAATGGTCAAAGAATAACTCACGAGTGAAGCTAGAAAATATCTTAAGGAAATGAAAATGAAAGCACAACATACCAAAAACTTATGGGATGCAGCAAAAGCAGTACTAAGGTTTAGAGTAGTAAATACATTAAAATAGAAGAAACTTCTCAAATCAACAACCTAACTTTATACGTCAAGGAATTTAAATCCAAAGTTAGCAATGAAAAGAAAACAATAAATATTAGAGAAGAAATAAGCAAAATATAGTAGAAAAATAGGAAAAAAATCAGTGAAACTAAGAATTGGTTACTTTAAAAAAAATTTTAATGTTAATTTATTTTTGAGAGAGACAGAGAGACAGAGAGAGAGCATGAGTGGGGGAGAGGCATAGAGAGAGGGAGACACAGAATCTGAAGCAGGCTCCAGGCTCTGACTGTCACACACAGCCTGATTCAGGGCTCGAACTCAGAAACTATGAGATCATGACCTGAGCTGAAGTCAGATGCTTAACCAACTGAGCCAACCAGGTGCCCTGAATTGGTTACTTTTTTTAAGTAAACTCTGGACCCAACATGGGGCTCAAACTCATGACCCCGAGATAAAAAGTCACATAAAGAATTCGGTTTTTTGAAAAGACCAACAAAGTTGAAAAAATTGAAAAATTGAAAAAAGAAAGACAAAGAAAAAAGACTCAACTAAAATCAGAGATGAAAGAGAAATTACAAAACTGATGCCACAGAAATAAACTAGATTTTATAAAAGACTACTATGAACAATTACATGCTGACAAATTGGATAACCTAAAAGAAATGGATAAATTCCTAGAAATAATCTAGTAAGACTCAATCATGAAGAATGAGAAATCCAAATAGACCAATAACTAGTAAGGAGGTTTAATTAATGATCAATTACTAATCTATAATCAATTACCAATTCACTAAAAAAAAAACAAAGAAAAGTCCAGGACCAGATGGCTTAATTATTTTACCAAATATTTAAAAAATTAACACAAATTTTTCTCGAACCCCACCCAAAAATTGAAGAGGAGGGAAAACTTTCTAACACATTTTATGCGTCCAACATTACTCAGCTACTAAAACCAAAGATCCGACAAAATGCAGATCAATATCCCTGATGAATATCAATGCAAAACTCTTCAACCAAATGCCAGTAAACCAAATCAACAGCACTTTAAAAGAGAGAGAGAGAGAGAGGAGGAGAGGGAGAGAATCCCAAGCAGGCTCTGCACTGTCAGCACAGAGCCTGATGTGGGGCTCAAACCATGAGATGATGACCCAAGCTGAACTGAGTTAGGCTTTAACTAACTGAGCCACCCAGGTGCCCCTAATAAACTTTTTTTAAAGTAGGCTCCATGTCCAGCAGGGAGCCCAACACAGGGCTTGAACTCATAACCCTGAGATCAAGACCTGAGCTGAAATCAAGAGTCGGACGCTCAACTATCAAAATGTCCATACTATCCAAACCAATCTTTAGATTCAATGCAATCCCTATCAAAATCCCAATGGATTTGGAGGAGGGGATCCCAAAATTTATATGGAATCTCCAGGGACCTCAAATAATCAAAACAATCTTGAGAAAGAATAACAAAGTAGGTGATCTCACACTTCATGATTTCAAAGCATCTTACAAAGCTACAATAGTCAAAATACAATGGAATACTACATGGCAATGAGAAAGAATGAAATCTGGCCATTCGTAGCAATGTGGATGGACCTCGAGGGTGTCATGCTCAGCGAAATAAGTCAGGCGGAGAAGGACAGATACCATATGTTTTCACTCATAGGTCTAACAGGAGAAACCTAACAGGGGACCATGGGAAGGGGAAGGGGGAGAAAAGAATTAGGGAGAGGGAGGGAGGCAAATCATGAGAGACTCTTGAATACTGAAAACAAACTGAGGGCTGAAGAGTGAGGAGGAAAGGGGAAGGGGGGTGATGGTCATGGAGGAGGGCCCTTGTGGGGGAAGAGCACCGGGTGTTATATGGAAACCAACTAATAAACTATAAATAAATAAATAAATAAATAAATAAATAAATAAATAAATAAATAAAACAGAATGGTACTGTTACAGAGATCCCAGAAATAAAGACACACATTTATGACCAAATGATCTTCAGTGAGAGTGCCAGGACTACAGACTGGGGAAACAAAGGTCTCTTCAACAAATGGTGTTGGAAAAACTGGCTATCCACATGTGAAAGGATAAGGATGGACCCTTACCTAGTACCATAGGCAAAAATTAACTCAAAATGGATTAAAGAACTGAACCTAAGACCTGAAACTATAAAGTTCTTAGGAAAAAAAATGTTGGGGAAAACGTTCATAACATTGTAATGGGAAATGATTTCTTGGATATGACACAAAAACGCAAGCAACAAAAGCAAAAATAGGCAAATGTGACTGTATCGAGCTTAAAAACTACTGCGCAACAAGGGTGCCTGTGTGGCTCAGTTGGTTAAGCACCTAACTCTTGATTTCAGCTCAGGTCATGATCTCACAGTTTGGGAGACCAAGGTTTGTGAGCAAAGGACTTGAATAGGCATGTTTCCAAAGAAGATATACAAATAACTAACAAGCTTATGAAAGGATACTCAATGTCTCTAAAAATCAGGGAAATGCATATCAAAACCACAATGAGACATCACTGCACCTCCGTTAGGATGGCTACATTTAAAAAAAAAACCCACACACCAGAAAATAACATGTTTTGGTGAGGGTGTGGAGAAATTAGAATCCTTTTGCACTGTTGGTGGAATTCTAAAATTGTGCAGCCACTATGGAAAACAATATGGAAGTTCCTAAAAATATTAAAAATAAAATTACTGTATGATTCATCAATTTCACTTCTGGGTACATATCTAAAAAAATTGAAACCAGGATCTCGAAGAGATATTTGCTCACCCATGTTCACTGCAGCATTATTCACAATAGCCAAGATGTGGAAGCAACCTAAATGTCCATGGATGGAGGAATGGATAAAGAAAATGTGGTCTATATATACAATGAAATATTATTCAACCTTTAAAAAGAAGGGACTTTCGTCATACGCTACAACATGGATGAATCTTGAGCACATCATGCTAAGTGAAATAAGCCGGTCACATGAAGACAAATACTGCATTATTCCACTTATATGAGGTATCTAAACTAACCAAACTCATACAAACAGAAAGTAGAATGGAGGTTTCCAGGGCTTGGGGGAAGGGGAAATCAAGGAGTTGTTCAATGGGTGTAGAGTTGCAATCCTGCCAGATGAAAAAATTCTAGCGATCTGTTCTACAACCATGTGTGTATAGGTAACAAGACTATACTCTCTACTTCGATATTGTTAAGATATATTTCTGTTATATGTTTTTTGCCACAATAAAGTTTGTAAAAAGAAGAATAGAGTTTTTAGGGAAAATTAAAAATAATAATTACCAAAAAGGTATAGAGTATAACAAATGTACATACACACCCAACTTTTTAAAATAAAATATTAAGACTACCCCCAAAAAAAGGTGGAGAACCACAGAAGCTTTGCAACTCTGATTAAAATGCTTCTCTTTGACCTAAGGATTTCCCTTTCTCATCTTTCTTCTCATCTTTTAATGAGATAAGTACCTTGTACACAGGTACATCTATTAATTTTCTCATCTTTCTTCTCACCTGTGTCGGAGAGCTATTTAGATGAGATCTCTGGTTATGAGTTTTTATGAGATCTTCTAAAGAAGTCAAGAGGCAGAGGAAAGCTCAGAAGATGTGCTACCAGGCTTTATGGGGACCGCAAGCTGAGATCTGCACTGTCCCCTTAGTCTCGGTGGCTTAAACACCCTCTGCTGTTCACCGTCAGCCTGCCAGAGCTCAGCCTGCTCACCTCCGCTCCTCCAGCGGACTGCCTGCCTTGCTGCGGGCCCTGGGTCCACTTCACAGTCCTTCACTTCTGGCGACCCACATGCCGACTCCCCAAGAGATGCAGCTGTGACCAGGCCCCTCCCGTCCAGTCCGGCACAGGCCTAGAAGCCTCTCCCAGGCCTTTGGCCCAGGTGCCATCCCACAGGCCATCAGCTGTGCAGTGACAAGTGCACAAATGATGACCAGGGAGGCAAGATACTGGCAGACTGGTGAGGCCTTCATCTCCTAGGGCAATTCTCTGTGCTTATGCCAAAATTCATCTTTATTCCTTTTCAGAAGGTAAATCAGGAGAAATCAAATCCTTGAAACTCAATAATGTGGTCAACACTGAGCTTTCTCCCCTCCGCCCCCCCCCCCCGGTTTTGGGAGTTATTTTCAGTTCCCTGTGGCAGATGTAAAGATAAAAATATGCATATATTATAGGAACGGGAGGAGATGACCCGAAAACAGCCTGGCTGGGCTGGGCTGAGGAAGTGATGTCCAGGTGGAGTGGAAGCTAATCCTACAGAGATAGGGAAGGGAGGACACACCGGCAGAGAGAAGAGCTTGCACAAAGACAGTGAGGCAGGAAACAGACATCAGGGTAGCTGGTAGTGTCAGTGGCCTGAGTCTCTCACCACCTACTCTCCTCTTTGTGTTTTATCTTCATGTGCCAACACCTGACACCTAGTTTCCACTCAGCCAATGTTTGTTGAGTGAATAAAACAATTCTATATGCAGAATTTTTTATGTGGGAGAGCTCAGTGAAAATTCATACTAAGCAGAACGTACTGGGTGTATTGGGGACTCGTTATCATCACATCTGTTTGCTCCTTCAATACTGTGGTCATCGGATTAGAAACCAAAGCAGCTAAATTGCTCTGTATGTTAGAGGAGAAACAAGAAGCTGGTGGCTAAGGATGAGGAGAGGATTCTGGGAGGGACAGATGGGAAGCTTTGTGGCTGGTACTGCAGGGGAGAACAGGCTGAGACAGTGAGTAGGACAGAAATACCTGAATTAGACCATTTTTTCCAGGCTTAGTATCTTGTACACAGGTACATTCATGAACTCCTCACTCCCCTGGACGCCTCTGTGGCTGTGCTAACAAACCTTAGTAGTCTTTGGTTTTCCAGTTCCAAATTGTAGCTGCACTTGACACAAACCTTTCATTGTCAAACAATCTAAATATTTCTGAAACGTCTAGATTTGGTACTGATGTTACCGATGCTCATAGGATTTTGGAAATAAAGAATGGATGTGTGGAGCTGATGCTATTAGAAATGAATTGGGGCCCCAGCAATGACTCCCACCCCACTTCTACTCTGGAGCCACTGCTGGTCATGAAGCAGCAGCCCCAGGGAAGGAGGGATTTGCCCTGCTTGCCTGGAAAGCGCGGCAGGGGATGCTTTCTGGCCATGATGAAATCCTACCTGTGTCAGGCCACTTGCATATGCAGAGCCGCTCAGCGCAGTTGCACATAGTGGAAACACAACAGAGGAAACATCCATTTTGAGCCTCTCCACCTCAGGGGAGGAGTCTTGTGTACGCACCAAAACAGACGTGACAGAAGCAAAGTAAGGAGAACTAAATTTAAGTCCTTGGTCCAGGCTTACCAAAAATACATTCATTTTGGGTCGCCTGAATGGCTCAGTCAGTTAAGTGTCCGACTTCAGTTCAGGTCATGATCTCAACAGTTTGTGAGTTCAAGCCCCACACTGGGCTCCGTGCTGACAGCTCAGAGCCTGGAGCCTGCTTCAGAGTCTGTGTCTCCCTCTCTCTCTCTGCCACTCTCCCTCTCATGCTCTGTCTCTGTCTCTCTCTCTCAAAAATAAATAAACCTTAAAAAATAATAAAAATAATAATATACATTCATTTCAATTGTCCTGAGTGTATAATCTAGAGAATAAAAGCACCTGGCTATCTAATAGGTAGACACGAGGATGAGGTTAAGGAGGACACAAGTGGTTTCTTAGGGGTCACTGTCACGTAAAACCTCAGTTTTCTAAACCTGGATTCAAATAACCAGAGCGTCTGCGCTTCACTTTTAGGAGAAAGACAAAAGAAACAGCTACCAGAGACTTAGTTAAACAAAAACTCCCAGGATCTGTCCTGGAGTTTGTATAGGAATGGCTCAAGGTCCAGACCTTTCACATTTGCTCAGTTTCCCCATAAAGAGAACTGAGGATTGCACAGATGGCCTTCTCCTAGGAGAGCACTGCATTCTTACAAACAAAATCTCATTACATTCAGTATATTTAATTACACAGGAATGCTTTTAGAAATTTCTTAAAAACCATAGAAATCTCAGGAGTAAGACGTAGAAATAATAACACTAACCAAAATAGGTTATTCATCAAATAGATCATCTATTTGGCCTTTTACTGTACCTACTCAACACCATCAATTCCTCCCACTCCCCCTGAAAGATAAAGAGATCATCAAGGGCTCTAAATTATCCAGTCTATCTATCTCTTTAATTTTATAATTTATATGTCATAAAATTTAAAATATATAATTCAGTGTTTTTCAGTATATTTATAAAGTTGTTTAGCTCTCAATTTCACAACCTTTTTTTTAATCCCCAAAAGAAACTTGTTACTCATGCTTAATGAATTATTTTTAGCAGTTAAAAAAGATCTCTCCCCTTCCCCAATCCCTGGCAACAACTAATCTACTCTCTGCTTCTATGCATTTGTCTCTTCTGAACATTTCATATAAATGGATTCATAGAATATGTGGCCTTTCGTGTCTGGTTTCTTTCATTTAGCATAATGTCTTCAAGGTTCATCCATGTTTCAGCACATATAAGTACATCATTCCTTTTTACTGCCAAATAATATTCTATTTATGGATTACACCATGATTTCTTTAACCATTCATTAGTTGATGGACATTTGAGTTGTTCTACTTTTTGACTATTACAAATAATGCTGCTATGAATATCTGTGTACAAAATCTTATATGAACATATGCTTTAATTTGTTTTACATACTGTATTCATCCAAGTTCTCTAGAAAAACAGAATACATATATTTATACATAAATATATATGTATTAGTCTGATTTCTCTAGAAAAACAAGATATAGATTGATATATAAATATAGATATATCTGATATACTATAAGGAATTGGCAACTGGCTCATGTCATTATGGAGTCTCTGAGAAGCCCACGATAGCCAAGTCTGAAGGCAGGAGAAGATTGATGAAGACTGATGTTCCAGCTCAAAGACAGTCTGGCAGAGTGAAGTCTCATTAAGTTTTTCTCTTCTATTCAGGCCTTCAACTGATTGGATGGAAGCCCATCCACAATGGGGAGGGCTATTTGCTTTACTCAGAATACCAATTTAAATACTAATTTCATCTAGATACTCCTTCACAGATACACCCAGAATACTGTTGAAGCTAGTATCTGGGCATCTCATGGCCCAGTGAAATTGACACATAAAATTAACCATCACACATGAACACCTAGGAGTGGCATTGCTACATCACAGGGTCATAGGGTAACTCTTTTAACTTTTTTGAAAAATTGCCAAGCTGTTTTCCACAGTGGCCACACCATTTTACGTGATCTCCAGCAAGGTTCCAATCTCTCCACATCCTTGCCATAGCTATGCTGGTGGGTGGGAATTGATACCTTGTTGTGGTTTTGATTCACACGTCACTAATGACTGATAATGCTGAGCATCCTTGCATGTGCTTATTAGCCATTAGTATATCTTTGGAGAAATGTCTATTCAGACCCTATGCCCATTTTTAATTCGGGTATTTATCTTTATATTAATAAACTTTAAAATTCTGGATAATAGACCCTTAATCAGATATTTGGTTTGCAAGTATTTGCTCCCATTCTATGGGTTGTCCTTTTTACTTTATTGATAGAGTCCTTCGATGCACTAAAGTTTTTCTTCTAAAATGGGTCTTTAAATTGAGTGATATAAGCAACCTCCTCCTCTCCCCTACAGAATCTTGAGTCACACCCACATTGCATTAATATGAGTACATTCCTTTGATCTTTACACCATAAGAAAATTAGTCCCTATGAATTCACAGGAGGCTTGGGCTTCCCCACACCACAGTACTGGAGTTTGAAGAACTTTAAATCAGCTTATGGGCCAAGGGCCCCTGCTCTCATTTGGGTTATTAAGGACATCTTGTTTACTATGCTTCATTGCAAATAGTGTTTTCTACTTTTACTGCAATTAACACACTAGGTTAGCAACATTTTGGGTAAAATAGATTTTTGTGGACTAACTCCAGAAGTATATTTACAGCACTATTCCTATGGTGAATTGTTTTTTGAGTTCTGAACAACCACATGGTAGAAACACACAATCCACAAACAAGTTGGGAACTACCTGAGTATGATTTCATGACTTATTTCAGCCGTACAACTTGGTAGATTTTGAGCATTACATTTCTATATCTTGCAGTATGTACATATTCTTGGGGAATAAACTATTACCTAAAAGCATAGATTGAATAAATTGACAAAAATTGTTGAAACAAGATCTTTTTCATTGAAAGAAAACATTTTTTATGTACTTAATATTTACTAGGCTTTTAAAACTTCTTACTGATAAATATTTTCTTAATCATAAAATCAACACATGCTTATTATAAAACATTTAGAAAACACAAAAAAGCATAAAGAAGAAAATAGGTATCATCCATAATCCTTACAGCCAAAATTAAAAACTGTTGACCTTCTGGTGTAATTCTACCCAAATATATATACATATATAGATATATATACATATAGATATGTATATATATCTATATATGTATATATGTATATGTATAATTCTACCCATATATATATTCATATATATAAATATGTAAATAAATATATAAAAAATTTTTAAATGGAGAGGTGCCTGGGTGGCTCAGTTGATTGAGCATCTGACTCTTGATTTCAGCTCTGATCATGATCCCAGGGTGTAGGATCAAGCCCCATGTTGGGCTCTGCACTGAACGTGGAGCCTGCTTGAAATTCTCTCTTAACAGACACCCTCCTACACTGTTGGTGGGAATGTAAACTAGTGCAGCCGCTCTGGAAAACAGCGTGGAGGTTCCTCAAAAAAATTAACAAAGAACTCCCCTATGACCCAGCAATAGCACTGCTAGGGATTTACCCAAGGAATACAGAAGTGCTGATGCATAGGGGCACATGGACCCCAATGTTCGTAGCGGCACTTTCAAAAATAGCCAAATCGTGGAAAGAGACTAAATGTCCATCAACTCATGAATGGATTAGGAAGATGTGGTTCATCTATACAATGGAATACTACATGGCAATGAGAAAGAATGAAATCTGGCCATCCATAGCAACATGGATGGACCTCGAGGGTGTCATGCTAAGTGAAATAAGTCAGGCAGAGAAGGACAGATACTATATGTTTTCACTCGTAAGTGGAACAGGAGAAACATAACAGAGGACTATGGGGGAAGGGATGGGGGAAAATAGTTGGGGAGAGGGAGGGAGGCAAACCATGAGAGACTCTTGAATGCTGAGACCAAGCTGAGGGCTGATGGGGGAGGGGGAGAGGGGAAGAGGGGTGATGGGCATGGAGGAGGGCACTTGCGGGGATGAGCACTGGGTGTTATATGGAAACCAACTTGACAATAAACTATAAAAGAAAAAAAAAGAAATTCTCTCTCTCTCTCTCTCTCTCTCCCTCTGCTCCTCTCCCCCACTTGCAAGCACATGCTCTCTCTCCCTCTCTCAAAATAAAAATGTTTTTAAATTGAGAGTGTATTACATACAGAATTTTGTATCTTTTTTAAAAAATTCCCTAATTATATAAGTGATGAATATACTCTCACTATAAAAAAATGTAAAGGATACAAACGGAAGGAAAATGCTTCCTCAGTTCGACCTTCCTGTCAATTCTCCTCCTTCTCACAGAGCTCACCATGCAGATTTGTCCTGTATCCTCTCTGACTTTCTGTGCGTTCCCCTTACGCAGGAATTCAGTAAGTCCAGTAGAGGGAACCATTAGACTGTTTTCTCCTTTAATATGTAAATTATACCTCTTTTTGATTTACAAAGACCTAAGCATCTTGGATGTCGTTTACACAGTGCAGAATGTTACATTGATTTAAAAATATATTATCTCTACTGACTAGTTTCTAACTTAAATAATAATTTAAAATCTTATTTTCTCCCTTCAATGTTCTTGTTGGTTTGGTTTTGTTTCCTTTGACCTTGAAATTACACGTTTTTTTTTTAAGGATACTTTCACTGGGTATATGTATGGGAGAAAAAATCCTTGCTGTTGGCAGAAATATAGTTGTTATTTTTTCCTTTGAGAAGAAGATAAGTCAGATACAATAAAAAAAAAGAGGTGAAAATGAAACTTATTTAATGTGGCAGTAATTCTATTAAAAATCCTAAATAAATTAGAATAATTGAATAGAGACTATTTATTATCTTCATTTAGGTACTCTGAAAAATGTTTTTTTCCAAAATGATAAATTCTGCGTATTTCAGTAATACTTAATGTAAGTGATATTTGTATTTTTAATTCCACAGCAGTTCTCAAGAGAACCTGACCAAACCCATGAGCATATTCGGTCTATTGTGCTGATGCTGTGGTGGTTTTGTTCTCACAGCTGTTGTTGATTTGCATATTAACTAAAATACCTTGAAAATGGTGGTTAGGCAATGAGGTGTCCTAGTTATGAGAACTGTCCAAATAACTGACTCTCCTTCAAATGCCAACACTTTTCATGTTTAACCCTTGGAAGGAAACATTTCCAATGAGTATTCTGTGGTTCACCCAGCTTTCTAAATAGAGGATAGTGAACCTAAGTTTTGTTATTGTTGACTATGTTATATTTTTAATTCCTGTGCAATTGTCTCTGTGAACCTTGATTCGTTTTTCTCTCCTAGCCAGCTAGGCGTATCTTCATAGTGCTAATACATATCATATGCTTAGTAAATGATTGAGGGGAAAAGAATGATGGGAGTGTCCCTCTACAGTCATTTTGCATGTAACTAATACCCCCTGCCTCCGCCATTCATACTGTGTCCTTACCATGAATCTCTCACCCCTACCTGCAACTCGCACATCTAATCTGCTGTGTACAAAAATAAAATAAGCAAGCCTATATCTTAAAATTGTAGTAAGTAACAGTGAATTAACAGCCAGTGGAACTCAGAATGAAAGCTTAAGGAACCTGACTTTGGAGCTGTGTGTCAGCCACTACCCTCTCTAAATCACTGATTCATCCTTCTAAAGTAGGCAGCCCAAGACTGAAGCACTTTGTGAAATCTATATGTAATTTATCTACAAAAGTGTTATAAACAAGATATATTTAGAACAGTGAAAACTTAAAAACAAGTGAAATTGGAAATTTGTTAAACGTAAAGTTGGGGACATCTATTAAAAATATCATGTACCTACATGGAGAAATGAATGGGAGTCTGTTGGAAATGATGTAGCTATGAAATGAGTGTCTATTTTATCATTTACCTTTAATTAAAAAAATTTTTTTCAATGTTTATTTATCTTTGAGAGAGAGAGAGAGAGAGAGAGACAGAGCATGAGCAAGGGAGGGGCAGAGAGACAGGGAGACACAGAATCTGAAACAGGCTCCAGGCTCTGAGCTGCCAGCACAGAGCCCAACATGGGGCTCCAACCCACTAACCATGAGATCATGACCTGGGCTGAAGTCGGACACTTTACAAACTGAGCTACCCAGCACCTCATTTACCTTGAATTTTTAAAAAACTTTTTTAACGTTTTTATTCATTTATTGAGGCAGAGAGAGAGAGACAGAATGTAAGCAGGGGAGAGGCAAAGAGTGGGAGGGAGACACAGAATCCAGAGCAGACTCCAGGCTCTGAGCGGTCAGCACAGAGCCCAACGTGGGGCTCGAACCCACGAACTGCAAAATCATGACCTGAGCCGATGTCGGCTGCTTGACTGACTGAGCCACCTAGGTGCCCCTCATTTACCTTGAATTTTGATGGACCCATATACATTTCTTTAACAACAAAAACATGTTATGGAAGAATAATGACTTGAAAAACATGTTCACTTAACCCTATGGTTAAATAAATAAAATAGATTACAAAACACTATCATATAATCTCAATTTAGGGGGAGGAAAAATATGTAGATGCATGGCAAAAAAGGTGGGGTAGCTATTTACCAAAATGCTAGCAGCAGTTATTTATGGGTGATGTTTCATTTTCTTCTGTTTCTTTACCCACAAAGTTTAAATTTTCTAGGGTTAACATATTGTTTTTTGAAGTAAAGGGGAGAAATGTTATATCCCAGAATACTTAGCTTTGGAGCACTTTCGTGCCTAAGCCATCGGGGGCTCCTTAAACAGCAGGCACACAAGTCCAACCACCACTCACAAAGGAACCAGGTTCTTTAAGGTAGCGGGTTGCTGAAATCAACTTGATGTTCTCATTGTTTCAAAATTTATTTGAATATTTGAATTCCAATACAAACATCACTTACATAAAGTATTACTGAAATACATACACAGAATTTATCATTTTGGAAAAAAACATTTTTAGAGTATCTAAATGAAGAGAATAAATAGTCTCTATTCAAATAGAGACTAAATAGCAAATGTCACTAAATAGCAGGAGTTACTTGTGTTTTCCATACTTCTTTTTTGAGCCAGGCTATAGTGTCCTCCTCATATTCAAAAGAAGGCAACATTTTCCAAATTCAGTCTAAAGAAATTGATATTTCAAGGGAACAAAACAGGCCAATTTCAATTAAAGTGATAATTTAGGAGAAAAATCTGGAGTTAATGAGGTTGCCCAGGAAACAGGTTGTGATGTAATCATAAATTTACTTACTACCTTTGGTAAAATGACTCCATTTTTACCAAAAAGAAGAGAGTATAAAGCCAGAGGTACAGCAACTAGAACATGCTTTGTGCGTGTTTCTACTTATGAATAAATCATTTCGGATAATTTGCATTGTGATTAGGGTTTAGAACAGCTGATGTTTATCAATATATATTTGAAACGCAAGAGATTTTTTAAACTTCAATATTTGATATCTTCAGTATCATGGCTTAAAATTCTATCATGCTACTGGTTCTTAAATTTATATTCCAGCTCACCTTCTCCCCTGAACTCGAGACGTAAACATCTAACTTCCTACTCAGCATGTCAAATCCATGAGTATGTAGGAGATAACTGGACTTCACTACATTTAAAACCAAACAGCTGCCATCCTGGTCAAGCCAATTGCTTACCATTCTTTCCTACCCCCGCTAATGTCTTTCACTTCCTCCAGATGCTGAGGCAAAAAATCCCAGGCACACTTCCTGTCTCTTGCATTTCACAAAGGCACAACCTGTCAGCAATCCCTGTAGGCTCCCCTTTCACCATATCTACAACTGACCATGGTTCACCATCTTCACCGTCACCTGCTGAGAGCCACCATCATTTCTAAGAAGAATTGTCTCTTTGTCCCAACTCACCCGTCTGTCCTGCAAACTCTTGCTGGGGATCCCCAAAGGCTAAACCCCAGGAAAGGAGTGGGCAATGGAGCCTGCAGATGTAGTCCTGTCAGAGTGGCCCTCCGGGAGGGAGACAGGGCAGAGAAGAGTGGACAGAGGACCCCAGGCACTAACAGACTCAGGAGGCTGGTCACTTCATACTTCAAGAGGGTAACTTGACCCATTGTGTGGGATTTTCAACTTACAAAGTAGTGTAGGAGAGGAAAAACAATTTTCTTTCTACCCTTCTAGGTTCTTGGCTGAGGCATGCTCCTTTCAATAATAAAAGATAGATTAACAAGACAAAAATAAACAATTTAAATTCTGTATGAACATATGTGCCTACAAGAGCACCACCTCATATACCCTTAAGAGAAAGAAACCATACATTAGCGAAGAATTTACAAGACAAAGGGGGTTGGGCTGATGTCACAAGTTTTCTTTATACAATCTTCTTTGCCCTAAACTCTCTGTCTCCGGTGATAAGGACGCCTTCTACCCTCCTGGTACAGGAAGATTATCTTTCACAAAAAAGATTTATTTTCTGCTTTCAGGGGGCAAAGAGGATCAGAGTGTCCTTCCTTTGTGCACCAGCTGTTTCTCAAATTTGTTTAATTCAAAATAATCAATATGCCGAAGTTACATATACCATATGCCAATGTTTTGAAATGACATATTCTGAACCTCTACAGTATCATTGTTGGTCATTCTCTTATTACATTAGTTATTTCTAAAACTTAAATACTATACCTCTGAGGGGTACCACATCATTTCCCATTTAAAATTATGCCAGGTAGCTAGTAACATTACTGGTCACACCTGAAGCATTTAAATGTACCGTGGCACCAGGGAGAGGGGAGAAGTTGGTGGAGAGAGGTGGGCTCAGTACCCAGTGATGATAAGGGAATGAGTGGAGGCAGCTCTTTTACGAATTCCTACCAGGGTGGCAAAGGGACCTGCCAAGGAAGGAAACGTGGTTGGCATTCGTGACATCCATTGTTTGGGCTGGAAAAACAACCACACATCCCCTGGGTGGCAATGAGCAGGCTGCATCTGTGTGTAGGCAGATTGTTCTTATTTAAAATAAGTGCTGTCTAGGCACCTGGCTGGCTCAGTTGGTTGAGCCTTCAACTTTGGCTCAGGTCATGATCTCACAGTTCCAGAGTTTGAGCCCTGTGTCAGGCTCTGTGCCGACAGCTCAGAGCCTGGAGGCTGCTTCAGATTCTGTGTCTCCCTGTCTCTCTGCTCCTCTCCCGCTCACACTGTCTCTCTCTCCTCTCTCTCTCTCTCTCTCAAATAAATAAATAAATAAATAATAAAATAAGTGATATATGCTTTCATATGAGCATGCGTGCACACACTTAAGATGATACAGTTAACTTTCAGTATTTAGGCATGTTTTATTTTCTTTTTAAAAAAGTTTTTTAATTCCATATATGTATTTTAACATAGAGTGTTATGTTAGTATCAGGTGTACAATATAGTGATTCAACACTTGCACACATCACCCAGTGTTCATCCTGACAAATGCAGTCCCTTATCCCCATCACCTATTTCACTCATCCCCCACCCCACCTCCCTTCTGGTGACCATCAGTTTGTTCTCTATAGTTAAGAGTCTGTTTCTTGGTTTCTCTCTCCTTCTCTCTCTTTTCCCCTCTGCTCATTTGTTTTGTTTCTTAAATTCCACATATGACTAAAATCATATGGTATTTGTCTTTCCCTGACTGACTTATTTTGCTTAGCATAATACTCTCTGGTTCCCTCCATGCCATTGCAAATGGAAAGATTTCATTCCTTTTTACGGCTGAATAACATTCCATCATATATATATATATATATACATATATATCACATCTTCTTTATCCATTCATCTGTTGACGGATAGTTGGACTTCTTCCATAATTTGGCTATTGTATATAATGCTGCTATAAACGTAGGTATGCATATATCACTTTGAATTAGTATTTTTGTATTTTTTGGTTAAATGCCCAGTAGTGCAATTACTGGGTGGGAGAGTAGTTCTGTTTTTAAGTTTTTGAGAAACCTCCATATTGTTTTCCACAGTGGCTGCACAGTTTGCGTTCCCACCAACAGTGCCCTGGGATTCTTACCTCTCCACTTCCTTGTTAACACCTGTTGTTTCTTGTGTTTTTGATTTTAGTCATTCTGATAGGTCTTAGGTGATATTTCCTGATTTGCATTGCCTGATTTGCACTTCCCTGATGAGGAGTGGTGTTGAGCATCGTTTCATGTGTCTGTTAGCCATCTGGATGTCGTCTTTGGAGAAATGTCTGTTTATGTCTTCTGCTCATTTTTTAAATTGGATTATTTGATTTGGAAGTTTTGAGTTGTGTCAGTTCTTTATATATTTTGGATAGTCGCCCCTTATTAAGGATATGTCATTTGCAAATCTCTTCTCCCAATTGACAGGTTGCTTTTTAGTTTTAGTGATTGTTTCTTTTGCAGTACAGAAAATTTTAATTTTGATGCAATCCCAATAGTTTAGTTTTGCTTTTATTTTCCTTGTCTCAGAAGACATAAAAATGTTGTTACAGCTGATGTCAGAAAAATTACTGCCCCTGTGTACTGCCTCTTCTAGGATCTTAATGGCTTCAGGTCTCACATTTAGGTCTTTAATCCATTTTGAATTTATTTTTGTGTATGGTGAAAGAAAGTGGTCCAGTTTCATTCTTTTGCATGTAGCTGACCAATTTTTCCAACACCATTTGTTGACGAGATTGTCTTTTTCTCATTGTATATTCTTTCCTCCTTTGTCAAAAAGTTTTGTAAATGTTTGTTTATTTTTGAGAGAGGGAGAGAGAGAGCGCATGAGCAGAGGAGGGGAAGACAGAGAGAGGGGCGCAGAGGATCCAAAGCAGGCTCTGTGCTGACAGCAGCAAGCCAGCAAACCTGATGAGGGCCTCAAGCTCACAAACCATGAGATCATGACCTGAACCAAAGTTGGATGCTCAACCGAGTCCTTCAGGTGCCCCTGTCAAAGGTTAATTCACCATATAATTGTGGGTTTGTTTCTGGGTTCCCTATTCTGTTCCATTGATCTCTGTGTCTATTTTTGTGCCAATACCATATTGTTTGATCACAATAGTGTTCTAGTATAGCTTGAAGTCTGGAATTGTGATACCTCCAGCTTTGGGATTTTTTTTTTCAAGATTATTTTGACTATTTGGGGTCTTTTGTGATTCCATACACATTTTAGGATTGTTTGTTCCAGTTCTGTGAAAAAATGCTGTTGGTATTTTGATAGGGCTGTATTAAATCTGCAGATTGCTTTGGGTAGTATAGACATTTTAACAATATTTATTCTTCCAATCCATGAGCATGGAATGTCTTTCCATTTATTTGTGTCTTCTTCAGTTTTTTTCATCGGTGTTTTATAGTTTTCAGAGTACAGGTCTTTCACCTCTTTGGTTAGGTTAGGTTTATTCCTAGATATTTTATTATTTGTGATGCAATTGTAAATGGGATTCTTAATTTCTTCTCTGCTTCTCTACTATTAGTGTATAGAGATGCAGCAGATTTGGGGCACCTGGGTGGCTCAGTCGGTTAAGTGTACAACTTCAGCTCAGGTCATGATCTCAACCATTTGTGAGTTCGAGCCCTGTGTTGGACTCTGTGCTGACAGCTCAGAGCCTGGAGCCTACTTCAGATTCTGTGTCTCCTTCTCCCTCTGCCCCTCCCCTGCTCACACTCTCTCTCTCTCAAAAATAAATAAACATTTAAAAAAAAAAGAGGGAAATGCAACAGATTTCTGTATGTTGATTTTGTATCCTGCCACTTTACTGAATTCGTTTTTATTAATTCTAATAGTTTTTTGGTGGAATCTTTAGGGTTTTCTTTATATAATCTTGTCATCTGCATATAGTGAAAGTTTTACTTCTTCTTTACCAATTTGGATACCTTTTGTTTCTTTTTGTTGTCTAACTGCTGTGGCTAGGACTTCCAGAATTGTTGAATAAAAGTAATGAGAGTGGGCATCCTTGTCTTGTTCCCAATCTTAGGGGAAAATCTCTCAGTCTTTCCCACTGAGTGTGATGTTCACTGTGGGTTTTCCATATATGGCTTTTATTGTATTGAGTATGTCCCCTCTAAACCTACTTTGCTGAGGATTTTTTTTAAATCATAAGTGGATGTTGTTACTTTTTCAAATGTTTTTTCTGTATCTATTGAAATGATTATGCGGTTTTTATTTTTGTTTTTGTTGATGTGATGTATCGTGTCAATTGATTTGTGAATATTAAACCACACTTGCATCCCAGGAATAAATCCCACTTGATCATGGTGAATGATTTTTTAATACATTGTTGGATTCTGTTTGTTAGTATTTTGTTGAGGATTTTCGCATCTATGTTTATCAAACACATTGGCCTGTAGCTCTCCTTTTTTGGTGTCTTTATCTGGTTTTGGTATCAGAGGAATGGTGGCCTCATAGAATTAATTTGGAAGTTTTATTTCCTCTTCTATTTTCTGGAATAGCTTGAGAAGAAGTATTAACTCTTTTTTAAATGTTTGATAGAATTTGCCTGTAAGACTACTGGTTCTGAACTTTTGTTTGTTGGGAGCTTTTTTCTAATGTTTATTAATTTATGGGGGGGAGGGTTTCAGAGACAAACGGAGAGAGAGAATTCCAAGTGGGCTCTGTGTTGATAGTGCAGGGTTGGTCACGGGGCTCAATTGCACAAACTGTGAGGTCATGACCTGAACTGAAATCAAGAGTCAGACGCTCAACCATCGGAGCCACGCAGGTGCTCCATGTTGGGAGGTTTTTTTTTTATTACTGATTCAATCTCATTGCTGGCAATTGGTCTGTTCAAATTTTCTATTTCTTCTTGCTTCAGTTTTGGTAGGTCACATGTTTCTAGGAATTTAGCATTTAAGCATTTTTAAAAATTTATTTTGAGAGACAGAGAGCATGGGGGAGGGTCAGAGAAAGAGGGAGAGAGAGAATAGCAAGCAGGTTCCATCCTCGCTGTCAGTGCAGAGCCCAATGTGGGTCTCCATCCCAGGAACCGTGAGATCATGATCTGAGCCGAGATGAATAGTTAGGGATTTAACTAACTGAGCCACCCAAGTTCCCCTACACTGAGGCATGTTTTAAGGCTATTTTATACAGTGCTGACTGATCAGTGTTTCCAAATAAACTCAATATTCTGAGTGACAATTCACTGAATATTTATTTGGAGGAAGATAATTAGTGGCTCCTGAATTGAAGCCAACACTGTGATCTCTTCCAACTCCTACTCCGTCCCACCCACAGCACGGTTTCCCACTTCCCTTCCAGTGTAAAATGATTCCTCCCAACATTGCTGTGACCAGCATTTTCCCAACCAAACCACTGTTTTCTCTGTCAGAGTTGTTTTTTTTTTAAGTCAGACAGTCGAGTTTCATAGAGAGAAATTCATTCTTACTTTTCAATATTTCACTTTTCAGTATTTGCCATTTTGAACATTTTTGGTCTTGAGACAAATTTGAAAATAGTAAGTATTCAGTTAACATTTATTGAGCACCCACTCTGTGCCAGGCACTGTTCTAGGCCCTCTTGGGAAACAAGCATTCTAGACCAGGAATAAGTAAGAAGCATAGGAAAAGTGTACTCTGCATAACATATTGAAAGGTGGTTAAGTGCTATGAAAAAAAAGTAGATTCATCTGGGAGAGAGTCACCATTGCCAGATCATTTTTTTATGTCCCTCTCACACTCAGAAATATCTAATGCTTCTTTCATGTGTCACCCAAGCTTTCTGTCTGCGCCCAGCCTACTCTCCCACCTTATTTGGTACCGGGCCATCTACAAAAGCTCAGGCTTGAGCCCGTGCTGTCTCCCACTGCCTTCCCAACTCCAAGCATTTGTTCAGATTGTCTCTCGACTCTCGGAATGTGTGTGGATGTGGCCAAAAAAAAAAAAAAATGGTCCATTCCCTAAAGACTTTGGGACCACTGCGGCACACACCCTGAGCCCACTGACCTTCGAACTTCCTGGTGTTTATTGTCTGTCCCTGCCATGCGTGCCCTTAATCAAGTGCTTCGTTGAATTGCTACTTAATGATTACTGAACCATGTGTATGGATTATCTCCCTGTGTAGATTATCCACTCCTGGTGGGCTGGCATCATCCTTAGGATTTCCCTCAACTGCTTTCTATATATATGATAGGTCCTCAGAAAACTTCCTGTTGGTGAATAAATGAAGGATAAACCATTTAGGTAGAGACATTTGTATACAACTTCTGAGTTGATGAACCAGACCTCCTTCCCTACTCTCAGAGGATGTAAACAAGGAAAAACAAGTGCTGATTTTGTCATTCTATCTGCCAAACACCAGTTTTCAGTCTTTGCACAATTGCTTATAAAATTGATTTGACACAAGACATGATATTCCCAAGCCACTTATATTTTCTAGAATTACCGTCTGGAAGTATTCTGTAAAAGATTTTGGTTGCTTGCTTCTAAAATTCTAGCTAGCGTATGGCCTGCTTGGTTGTTAAAGTTATTAGAGTCTCATTCAGTCAAGTCCCTGTCTTGGCTGCCAAACAAGTCTCACTGAATTCAGTTCATCTTGCACAGCCATACCCAGTGGGTATGCCGGGGTGGCTCAGTCGGTTGAGTGTTTGACTTTGGCTCAGGTCATGATCCCGCGGTTCATGGGTTCAAGCCCCACATCGGGCTCTGTGCTGACAGCTCAGAGCTTGGAGCCTGGAGCCTGCTTTGGATTCTGTGTCTCCTTCTTTCTCTACCCCTTCCCCACTCATTCTCTCTCTCTCTCTCTCTCTCTCTCTCTCTCCTCTCTCTCAAGAATAGTAAATAAACATTTAAAAAAGTAAAAAAAGAGGAACTGAATGCTGTCATTACAATTCAGAACTTGAGAAGCTCTTTTTCAAGAGGCAGTAAATGTCAACATCTTTGAGGACGTTTCTTCCAGGAATTGTTTTTAGTGACTGTGCACGCAAAGGATGAAGAGGAGAGACCACAAAAGGTGGTCTGTGTCTTGGCAAAGTCAGCAGCCTGCTCGGGGGATGTGGGGTTTGCATGAGGAAAACCCACCCACACCATAGGTTTTATTCACAGTGCCCTCTTGAAAATGCTCTGAATTTAAACACACAGGCTGAAAATAATTAAAGCACCAACCGATGAGCTTTTTAAGAAATGGTTAAAAACGATCATTTGGAAGCCCCTGGAACAAACAGTGGTGTCAAGTGTCAAAGTCTCCAGAGGACTATGGTGGTCTGCTCAATCCTGTAAGGACAGGCAAACTCGGGGCTGTTGCAAATGATGCATGGAATCTTTGAAACTTTGGATAAAACCTGCAAACAAGGCCATGCCCAGTGAAATCATGAAGAGACAGAGCCTTTCCTGGCGGCTTCTATTTCCATGTCTGATCGGTCATCCTCCTTTTTTCCTGGAACCTCTGATCTTCTTCACCTTCTAGCTCTCAGGAATATGCAGGATATTAACTATGGTTTTACATAGAGTTATTGGTTTTTGCAGGAGAATTTGGAGACAGGTCTTTGGGGTAAAACATGAAGCCTTGAACTTAGCAGCTCAGGGAAAGGCCTCATGAGAATGGCCTCACCCTTCATACCCAGTGGAAGGTGAACTACACGGCTGAGCTGTGTCAGCGAGCACTTCCCTGGTCAGGCTTTGAGTCTCTTCCCCTTCACCCTGGGAGCAGTGGATTTGGGCCTCCAGCCACAAGAGATGCTTCTCACTGCCTGAACTCTTCCAATTGCTTCCTCCCAGTGGGGAGCTCCCGGTCACAGTGAGGTCTGACAGAACAGAGAATCAGAGCCCACACTCATATACAGGTGTTTGGGAGAACAAAAGAGTCTAATGGAATTGACCATCAGTTGCCAATTAAGACAAATATTTGAAAATGGTTTGCCAACCATGTGACAGCTTACACTTTAAAAAAGTGAAGCCCCATAATTCTGCCCTGAGTCTCACTAAAAAAAAAAAAAATGTGTTTGGGCCACTGCTGGGGACATGTGGTATTCCCAGACCAAAACAAGTCCAAGATGGAGCTCTGTAAGAGGGACAATTGCCTGGTTTTGCTCAACCACACTGTGTTCCAGAACCACAGGAAAATAGAGACCACATGTCAAATCCACACAGAGGGATTCTTTTTTTTTAATTTTTCTTTTCTTTTTTTTCTTTTATAGTTTATTGTCAAGTTGGTTTCCATATAACACCCAGTGCTCATCCCCACAAGTGCCCTCCTCCAGGCCCATCACCCACCTTCCCCTCTCCCCCACCCCCATCAGCCATCAGTTTATTCTCAGTATTCAAGAGACTCTCATGGTTTGCCTCCCTCCCTCTCCCCAACTATTTTTCCCCCTTCCCCTCCCCCATGATCCTCTGTTAAGTTTCTCCTGTTCCACTTACGAGTGAAAACATATGGTATCTGTCCTTTCCCGCCTGACTTATTTCACTTATGACACCCTCGAGGTCCATCCACGTTGCTACGAATAGCCAGATTTCATTCTTTCTCATTGCCATGTAGTATTCCTCTGTGTATATAAACCACATCTTCTTGATCCATCCATCAGTTGATGGACATTTAGGCTCTTTCCATGATTTGGCTATTGTTGAAAGTGCCGCTACGAACATTGGGGTACATGTGCCCCTATACATCAGCACCTCTTTATCCCTTGGGTAAATCCCTAGCAGTGTTATTGCTGGGTCATAGGGGAGTTCTATTATTAATTTTTTGAAGAACCTCCACGCTGTTTTCCAGAGCGGCTGCACCAGTTTACATTCCCACCAACAGTGTAGGAGGGTGCCCGTTTCTCCACATCCTCGCCAGCATCTATAGTCTCTTGATTTGTTCATTTTAGCCACATTTAGCCATTTTAGTATCTCAGTGTGGTTTTGATTTGTATTACAGAGGGATTCTTTAACTTGGGAATGAATACATAGAACAAGATTTGTTAAGAATGATTGACTCCAAATTCAAGAATGACATTGCATGCCGTTTCTTGTATCTTCACTTTAGAGTGTGTGTGTGTGTGTGTGTGTGTGTGTGTGTGTGTGTGCGTGCACATAGTGTAGCATGGTATAGTATAAGGTGTAATGTAGTATAAATGTGACTTTTTGGCTGTGAATGACAAAGCCTCAAAATGGCTTAAAGAGAATAAAAGGAGCATTTTTTAAAACTCAATAATAGTATAGAGAAGCGGAGTGTATTGCTTCTGTCACCTGGGCTTGGTGCCTGTCCATTCTTTAACCCTGCTATGTCGGACTCGCTCTCAGTCAGATCCTCTCCAGGGAGTGTCCTAGCAACTCCAGGCTTACACCACACACCACCCCCACCTCCAGGCTCAGGACCAGTGCACATGCTTCTCTTCTCCAAGGGGCCTACTCAGCTTGGGAATTCAGGCCGTATCCTGCACCAATGACCATATCTGCGATAGGCCAGGAAGTGCACTTGAGTGATGGGAAGTGGTGGCAATTAACCCCACCAAAATTCATGCACTAAGTATGCACGAGGAAGATAAAGGAGTCATACCAGAGAGACGTGGTAAGCTGCTGCATCCGCAAATATAGCAGGGCCCCACGAAGAGGCATTCTAGATCCCTACCTGGGATTTCCCCCTCTCCTGGATGAGGGCATGCAGCATTGGCCATCTGGTAACCTCAGAGGGCCTTGGTCTCAGGGAGAGTCAAGGCTGTGGACAGGGACGCAGAACCAATCTAGGGCCCCATGTTAGGGTTATAACAGGGTTATAATTATCTTGGATCCTGCCCTACTTCTGGACTCTTCTGTGAGACATACTTCTCTTATTATTTAAGCAAGTCTGTGTCAAGTTTGTTGCTCACAATCAAAAACATCCTAACCGATAGATCTATAATCAGAAAGATAAAAGACAAAAGGCACATTAATTTTTAAAAAGTGATATCTTTGTGGCACCTGGGTGACTCAGTCAGTTAAACTTCTGGCTCTTGACTTCAGCTCAGGTCATGATCTCATGGTTTGTGAGTTCGAGCCCCACACTGGGCTCTGCACTAGGAGTGCAGAGCCTGCTTGGGGTTCTCTCTCTCTCCCTCTCTCTCTGCCCCTTCCCAGCTCATGTGCTCTGTTTCTCTCTCTCCCTCAAAATAAATAAATAAACTTAATTTAAAAAAGAAAACGAAAAAGAAATTAAGAAGTGATATCTTTGTTACAAGTTTTCTGAACCTGAATTTTTTTTTTAACATTTTATTTATTTTTTGAGAGACAGAGAGACAGAGCATGAGTAGGGGAGGGGTAGAGAGAGAGGGAGACACAGAATCCAAAGCAGGCTCCAGGCTGTGAGCTGTCAGCACAGAGCCTGATGTGGGGCTCAAACCCACAAACTGCAAGGTCATGACCTGAGCCGAAGTCAGATGCTTAACCGACTGAGCCACCCAGGCGCCCCAAACCTGAATATTGAGCTGTATCTCCTACATGACAATTTGTTTTGGTATACCTTGCAAATTCTCCTGCTTTACCACAGCTCATTAATGGAAAATATTTGGAGCAATCTGGAACTCTGAAAACTTTATGAATATCTGAAATAATTCAATCAAAAGTTAAAAGCCATATTGGGGCACCTGGGGGGCTCAGTCAATTAAGCATCCAACTTTGACTCAGGTCATGATCTCGCAATCCATGGGTTCAAGCCCCATGTCAGGCTCTGTGCTGACAGCCCTAAGCCTGGAGTCTGCTTTGGATTCTGTGTCTCCCTCTCTCTCTGCCCCTTCTCTGCTTGTGCTCTCTCTCTGTCTCTCAAAAATAAACAAATGTTAAAAGTTAAAAGCCATATAAACATTTTTTCAATGGGGAGATCAGCTCATGCCACCTTAAATGAACAATTTAGCATCATCAACTATGGACAAAACAGGTACTGTGTGCAGTAACTAGAATGCAATATGACATATACAGCATCACTCATGAAGACTTATCAAAAGTATTTAACCTGAATTTAAGTAACCTTTTAGATCTAATATAGAGTCTAATATATGGAAAACATAGGGGATAGAGGAACAAGTTAAACACCACCATGAGATGAATCTAAAATGTGGGGCATTGTATAGGACAATAGTTGTATTAGCTCAGGTGCTGTAACAAGATACCACAGACTGAGGGCCTTAAACAATAGACATTTTTTTTCTCCCATCTCTGGAGGCTGAAGGTCCAAGGTCAAAGTGCCAGCAGTGTAGGTTTCTGGTGAGGCCTCTCTTCCTGACTCAAAGACACTCACCTTCTTGCTGTGTCCTCATATGGCCTTTCCTCTGTGTGAGTGAGGGGGGCGAGAGAGAGAGGTTTCATGCCTCTTCTCCTATAAGAACATCAGTCCTATCAAATCAGAGCCCCACACTTATGACTTCATTTCACCTTAATTAGCCCCTAAAGACCCTACCTACCTCCAGATATAACTAAAGATTAGGGCTTCAACATATGACTTTGGGGAAGACACAATTCAGTCCATTCGACATTCATTGTTCAGTCTCTCCAGCAAGTCAATAACATTAACAAACAAAAAAGGTAAGGGGGCCGATGAAAGATACCTAGAGGTATAACAGCCAAATGCAATGTGTGATCCTTGATTGGATCCTAGTTTAACCAAATCAGTCATAAAAGATATTTGGGGGACAAAATTGAAGAAATTTAATTTTTTAAGTTTTTTTTTAATTTTTAAGTTTATTTATTTGAGAGAGAGAGAGAGAAAGCATGAGTGAGGGAGGGGACAGGGAGAGACGGGAGAGAGAGAATCCCAAGCAGGCTCTGCACTGTCAGTGGAGAGCTCCATGTAAGGCTCGAACTCACAAACTGTGAGATCATGACCTGAGCCGAAATCTGATGCTTAACAGACTAAGCCACCCAGGTACCCCTAAAATCGAAAAAATTTTAATATGGATGGGGTGTTAGGTGACATTAAGGAATTCTTAATCTTGTTAGACATTATAATGGTATGTGGTTATGTAGGATGTTTTCTGCATTTTTTCAGAATTCTATAGTAAAGCATTTGAAAGGACATGCATGATCTCGGTAATTTATTTCACAATACTTCACAAACAACAGACACAGCAAATATGGAAACATAATTTTTTTTTAAAACACTTTTTAAATTTTTTTATTTTTGGAGAAAGAGCATGTGCAAGTGGGGGGAAAGGGCAGTGGGAGAGAAAGAGAATCTTAAGCAGGCTCCACACCTAGCATGGAGCCTGGTGAGGGGCTCAATCCCATGACCCTGGGACCCTGGGATCATGACCTGACCCAAAATCAAGAGTCGGATGCTCAACCAACTGAGCCACCCAGGTGCCCCAGGAAAAATAATTCTTAAATCTAGTTGATGGGCATATATTTATACAATTCTCCCTATTTTCTCTGTACTCAAAATTTTTATGTTAAAAAAATGCACAATTATTTTCAAAAATAATTTCCTTATAAAATGCTACTGTATCATTTCTATATGAAATTATGCTAAAATTATAACATGTCTTACATAGTTCTATTAGTACTTTTACAATGAAAAAAAAAAACAGACATTACACATTTGTTTTCTAGAGCTGCTGAAACAAATTACCACAAACTGAATGGCTTAAAACAACCAAAATGTATTCCCTCACAGCTCTGGGGGCAGAGGTTCAAAATCAAGGTGTGAGTGGGGTCATGCTCGCTCTTAAGGCTCTAGAGAAGGGTCTTCCCCTGCCTTTTCCAGTCTGTGGTGGTGGCCTGCAGTCCTCAGTGTATAGCATCATCACTCCAATCTCTGTCTCTGTCATCAAATGGCCCTCACCCTGTGTGTCTGTGTGTCTGTGTCTTTTCTCCTCTTTTTTATAAGGACACACCAGTCATACTGGATTAAGGGCCCATCTATTCCAGTATGACTTCAACTTTCACTTAACTACTAACATCCATGGTGACCCTACTTCTAATTAACAATCTGGCAAGAACATGATTTTGGGTGGACACTATTCATTACCTCAGAGGTTCTGCACATCCACCTGGACCTATTTGGCCAGGTTGTCCCAGAGGCCATTCCTGGCTGTATTTAAAGATCAGGAACTTTAAAGTTGTCCCCAGAAGTATTGAAATAAGATGTAAACTGATGGCTTAATATAGGACCAGAGATACAGGCTCCTGATTTACATCAGGTGTTCCATGAGGGTAATCTCTGAATACACTTCTTTACCTCTTCATATCAGTGTTTTATTTTTTAACAATTTTTTAATGTTTATTTATTTTTTTTTTTGAGAGAGAGAGAAGGAAAGCAAGCCTTAGTAGGGGAGGGGCACAGAGAGGTGGGGACAGTGGCTCCAAAGCAGGCTCTGTGCTGACACCAGAGACCCTGATGTGGAGCTCGAACTCATGAACCATGAGATCATGACCTAAGCCAAAGTCGCATGGTTAACCAACTAAGCCACCCAGGCACCCCCATATCAGTGTTTTAAAACAAAAAAGTTCTGGGGTACCTGGGTGGCTCAGTCGGTTAAGCAGCCGACTTCAACTCAAGTCATGATCTCACAGTTTGAGTTCGAGCCCCGACACGGGGCTCTGTGCTGACACCTCAGAGCCTGGAGCCTGCTTTGGATTCTGTGTCTCCCTCTCTCCCTGACCCTCCCCTGCTCACATTCTGTGTGTCTCTCTCTCAAGAATAAATAAACATTAAAAAATTTTTTAAAAAGAACAATAAGAAATTTCTGGGAAGCCTGGGTGGCTCAGTTGGTTAAGCGTCTGACTTCAGTTCAGGTCATGATCTCAGGGTTCATGCCTTGGAGCCCCACATCAAGCTTTCTACTGTCAGCACAGAGCCTGCTTCAGATCCTTTGTCTCCCTCTCTGCGTCTCCCCCATTCATGCTCTTTTGCTCTCTCCCTGCTCTCAAAAATGAATAAACATTAAAAAAAAGAAAGTTGAGATTTTTATAATTTTTAAAATGCAAAGCATTTTGGTTTTACAATTTATTTGCGAGCTGCTTCGAAAGGAGTTAATATCATGTCATCCCTGGAACCTGGTAAGAGAGAGTAGTGTACACATTACCCAGATATTTGGTTTCAGGATCAGGAAAAATGTGTCCAATCATAAAACTGAATATGAAATGGTTTGTTCTCAAATACACAAATGTCCTCCGTGAAATAAGACTACATGAGTCTATTCTTAGGCCATGATAATTAGAAGATTCTTTCCCTGGATTTTGTATTTGTCACTGAGTTTCTCAGTTATTTATTTTATATTAGATTTATAAGGCCCAGGAATCTTTCTTAATGCAAAAGATTATCTCCGGTTCCATTTAAGTCAAACAAAATTGAATAATAACATGGATACACTATCAGAAGTGTATATATTTATTAGCAAATGTTCCCACCTCTCCTCACCTCACCCCCGCCCCAACGAGTTCCTCACAATAGAGGAAAGTATTGCTAACATTTTGAGGTCTTTCAACTCTTTAATAGGAATAATAAAAACGACTTCTATGTTTCTCAGTATGAGTGAATGTGTGTACTTCTTATTTATACAAAAATTGAATTATATCATATGTATTTTAGGACAATTTGTTATTCTTCTTAACTAAGCAATATGTCATGAACACTGTTCCATGTTCCATATACTATTCCATTATTCATCTATAACAGTTTATTTAATCCAAGCCCCTTTCGATGCACACTTCAGTTGTCTCCAATTTTGGAAAGCCTCATTTTAGCAGAGAGTTCTCAGCTGACAATGCCCTTTCATTAGCAGTAACTGTAGTTCAAACTCTTTAAAGGAATCTGGAAAAATAAGATTGGAATGGAGCAATCAAGGACTTAGTTAAAGGAACTTTAAAACTTTTAGCAGGTGTTCCTTCCTCAGTTTTATCATTGACACTAAACTTAACAAAATATTTAAGAGGAAAAAGCAAAAGGGACTTATGATTTCTGGCCCAGCATGTAAGGAGCTTGAAGGTTGTCACTGTGTTCTAACAAGTCAAAAGTTGAACAAGCTGAAGAAGTAACTCTCTTAGATCTGTCAGAGAAGTAGGGTCACACTGCCAACCTCTGCTCTCAAAATTAGGCAGATAATGAGAATCACAAGTTACTAGAACAGAATCTCAAGTGCAGAAAACCCTGGGGGAACGAGTGCCAGGGTAGGAAAACCTCAATTACAATTGAAAACCTGCTGGAGGCTCACTGTGGGCAAGTCTGGGAGTTGAACACTTCAGGGAGAGTCATGGGGAGGGGCCTTTTGTTAGCTTTCCCACCGGGAGTTGGACCAGTTGCTCACAGTGAATACTGCAGAAAAGTATCCTCTTGTTTCTATCAGGGGGAAGAGGAAAGCAATCATTTTGAAATTCACCAGAGCATTCCATTCTTCTTAACAAAGTCTGTTCTCAGGAGAAACTATTTGCCAGAGCCAAAGCTGCTGGGGTTTTAACAGAGCTTAAACTACCTGGGAGAAAAGAAATATCCAATTTCAGCCCACTCTAGCCACCCAGTTCTGGGTAAGGTGGTAGAGGTGGAGGTAGGCAAATGAGAAGCACTTGGGAAGATCAGTCCAGGGGCATAAGTTCACTCAAAGACTGAGACACAGAGGTGCCTGGGTGGCTCAGTTGGTTAAGCGTCTGACTTTGGCTCAGGTCATCTCATGGTTCATGTGTTCAAGTCCCATGTCAGGTTCTGCACCGACAGCTTGGCGCCTGGAGCCTGCTTCAGATTCTGTGTCTCCCTCTCTCTCTGCCCCTCCCCTGCTCATGCTCTGTCTCTCTCTCTCTCTCTCTCTCTCTCTCTCAAATAGGTGCTAAAAACAACATAAATAAGTACTAAACTTTTTTTTAAAAAATACTGAGACATAATCATAAGTCCACAGAATGCTTTCCTCCCCCCCCCCCACACCTTACCACCACATTACTAAAGACCTATTGGTAGCAATTCCTTTTACTCGGTACACCATATATTGTTATAAAGAAAGAATTAGAAGACATATCGACAGCAAAAAACACAACTTGAAGTTTATAGCAGCTCTATCAACAATAGCCAAATTATGGAAAGAGCCTAAATGTCCATTGACTGGTGAATGGATAAAGAAGATGTGGTTTATATATACAATGGAATACTATTTGCTGATGAAAAAGAATGAAATCTTGCCATTTACAACAACATGGATGGACTGGAGGGTATTAGGCTAAATGAGATAAGTCAGTCAGAAAAAGATATCACATGTTTTCACTCATATGTGGAATTTGAGAAACTTAACAGAAGACCATAGAAGAATGGAAGGAAAAATAAGTTACAAACAGAGAGGGAGGCAAACCATAAGAGACTCTTAAATACAGAGAACAAACTGAGGGTTGATGGGGGCGGGGAGGCAGGGAAAATGGGGGATGGGCCCTGAAGAGGGCCCTTGTTGGGATGAGCACTGGGTGTTGTACATAAGTGATGAATCACGGGAATCTACTCACAAAACCAAGACTACTCTGTATACACTGTATGTTAGCTAACTTTTTAATAAATCATTACAAAAAACAATTTGAAGAGACAAAGCAAGCATCAGGAGCAGATATGGCAAGTATGCTTGAATGATCAGACTAGGAATTTAAAACAACTCGAAGAGCGCCTGGGTGGCTCAGTCGGTTAAGCATCTGGCTCCTGATTTTGGCTTAGGTCATGATCCCGGGGTCGTAGGATGGAGTTCTGCATCGGGCTCCATGCTTAAGATTCTCTCTCTCTCTCACTCTCCTTCTGCCCCTCTCTTCCACACTCTCTAAAATAAGAATAAAAAAAACCCAACTCTAATTAATAGGATAAGGGCCCTAATGGAAAAAGGAGACTGCATTCAAGAACAGATGGGCAATATAAGTGGTGTTGGAAATTCTAAGAAAAAAACCAAAAGAAACTAAAGACCAACAACACTATAAGCAAAATGAAGAATGCTTTTGATGAGCTCATTACTAGACTAGAAACAGCTGAGGGAAGACTCTCCACGCTCATGAATATGCCAATAGAAACTTCCCAAACTGAAAAGCAAAGAGAAAAGAATGACTGGGACAAAAAAGCCCAACAAAACAGAACAGAATTTCCAGTAACTGTGGGACAACTAGAAAAAGTTTAACATAGGCATTCTGCGAATACCAGAAGGGACCAGAAAAAACAATTTAAGCAATGATACTTGCGAATTTCCCCCCAAATTAATGTTAGATACCAAACTATAGATCCAGGAAGCTCAGAAAATACCAAGTATGGTAAATGTCCAAACAAACAAATAAACAAAACAACAAAACTCCCCACTACACCTAGGCATATCATTTTTAAACTACAGAAAATCAAAGATACAGAGAAGATCCTTGGGGCACCTGGGTGGCTCAGTCCTACTCTTGATTTCAGTTCAGGATATGATCTCACAGTTTGTGAGATCAAGCCCCACATCGGGCTGCACACTGTCAGTGCAGAGCCTGCTTGGGATTCTCTCTCCCCCTCTCTCTGTGCCCCTCCCCTGCTTGGTCTCTCTCTTTCTCTCAAAATAAATAAATAAACTTTAAAACAAAGGAAAGAATCCTTAAGGAAGGAGGAAAAACACCTTACTTATAAAGAAGTAAATATAAGAATTACATATGGTGTCACCTTAGAGAGCACACAAGCAAGAAAAGGGTGGAATAAAATATTTAAAGCATTGATAGAAAAAAAATCTACCTATTAGAATACTGTAACCTATTAAATTATCCTTCAACTGTGAAGGGGAGGGGCACCTGGGTGGTTTAGTAGGTTAAGTGTCCAACTCTGGATTTCGGCTTGGGTCATAATTTCACAATTCATCAGACTGAGTCCTGCATCGGGCTCTGCACTGATAGCATACAGCCTGCTTGGGATTCTCTCCCTGTCTCTATGCCCCTCCTTTGCACTCTCTCACACACTCTCTCTCTCTCAAAATAAATGAACATTTGTTTTTAAGTGAAGGGTAAAAAGATTCTGGAAAGATGGTGGAGTAGGAAGCACCAGGAATCTTTCTCCCTATGTAGACAACAATCGCACTAGTAAAATATGTCTGATATAACTGTTCTGGAACTCTAGACTGTATTGAAGTCTTGAAACTTCCACTGAAAGCCTTGGATGGTTAATTGTGTTTAATTTCAATCAATTTCAGCTCTTAGCACAGTAACAGCTACTCATGACCCAGCATGTAGCAGGCAGCCATGCACATGTTCCAGGAGCAATAATCAAAAGACAGCAGGGGTGACTACACTAATATCAGACAACATAGACTTTAAATTTTAAAAACTTATAAGAGACAAAGAAGGACATTATATATTGATTAAAGCTTCAATACAGCAAGAAGATAAAACAATTATAAACAATTACAGACTTAACGACAGACCATCAAAATAGGTGAAACAAAAATTAACATTTGAAAGGAAAAATACACAGTTCTAAAATAATTGTTGTAGACTTCAATACTCCATTCTCAGTGGATAGAACAACCAGACATGAAATAAGAAAACAGAGGATATAACACAATAACACAACTAGGTCTAACAGACATATGCAGAACACTCTACCCAACAAGAACAATAGAATACATATTCGTCTCAAGGGCACATCGGACATTTTCCAGGATAGACCATTTGTTGTGTCACAAATTAAGTCTTGATGGATTTAAAAAGACTGATAATGTATATAGTATCTTGTCTGATCACAATGGGATAAAGTTAGAAATCAATTACAGAAAGAAAATTGGAAAGTTCACAGATTGAGGAATTTAAACAACACATTTTAGACAACCAATAGATCAAAGAATAAATCACAAGAGAATTTAGAAAATAAATAGAAATAAATGAAAACATAACATAACATACCACAACTAATGGGACACAGCAAAAGCAGTGCTAAGGGGGAAATTTGTTGCTCTGAATGCTTGTATTAAAAAAGAAGAAAGATCTCATATGAGCAAATATATCCAGGTAATAGAAAAAGAAGAATTAAACCTAAAGCTACAAGAAGAAAGAAGGAAATAATAAAGATTAGAGCAGAGATAAACAAAGTTGAGAATAAAAAACAACAGAGAAAATCAGTGAAGTTTCACTTCACTGAAGTTGCATGTTGGTCCTTCTAAAAGATCAACAACATTGACAAACCTTTAGCTAGATGGACTAAGAAAAGAAGACTCAAATCACTGAGGTCAGAAAAGAAAGTTGGGGGGGGGGTCGGTGCCTGGGTGGCTCAGTTGGTTAAGCATCTGACTTCAGCTCAGGTCATGATCTCACAGTTCATGGGTTTGAGCTCCATGTTGGGCTCTGTGCTGACAGCTCAGAGCCATCAGCCTGCTTCAGATTCTGTGTCTCCCTCTCTCTCTGCCTCTCCCCTGCTCACACTCTGTCTCTCTCTGTCTCAAAAATAAACATTAAAAAATGTTTTTTAATTAAAAAAGAGGAAAAGAAAGTGGGGACATCAATACCAATTCCGAAAAATAAAAGGGATTATAAGAGGAGAGTACTATTAGCAATTGTATGCCATCAAATTGTTTAACCTAGGTGAAATGGACAAATTCCTAGAAACAAATCCTGACAGACTAAATCCGAGGAGATAGAAAATCTTAATAGAAATAGATGTATAACTAGTAAGGAGATAGAATCAGTAATTAAGAATCTCTAATAAAATACACACTCACACACACATACACACACACACACACACAAACCAAACCCTGGATATAACGGCTTCACTGGTGACTTCTATGAAACATTAAAGAAGAACTAACTCCAGTCTTTCTCTAACTTTTACAAAAAAATTAAAGAGAAGGGAACAACTTCCTAATTCATTCTATGAAGGCAGCATTATCCTGTACCAAAGCAAGAAAACACACTACAAAAAACTAAAGACCAATATCCCTTATGAACATTGGTGAAAATGTTATGAAAATCCTCAAAATACAAAATAACAAACAGAATTCAGCAGCATATTAAAAGGATTATATGCCATGATAAAATAGGATTTCCTTTCCTGGAATGCAAGGATGGTTCAACATAAGAAAATCAATCGATGTAATACATCACATTAACAGAATAAAGAACAATAACCACATGATCATCTCAATTGATGCAGTAAAAGCATTTGACAAAATTCAACACCCTTTCATGATTAAAATACTCGACAAACTAGGAATAGAAGGAAACTACCTCAATTAATAAAAGTGATATTTGAAAAACCCATAGCAAACATCATGCTCAATAATAAAAGACTAAAAGCTTTTTCTCTAAGAGCAGGAACAAGGCAAGCACATCAGCTTTCACCACTTCTATTTAATAGAGTAGTGGATGTTCTAGCCAGAGCAATTAGGTAAGAAAAAGAAATGAGGAGCGCCTGGGTGGTTCAGTCAGTTAAGCATCTATCTTTGGCTCAGGTCATGATTTCACAGTTCATGAGTTTAAGCCCCGCATCAGGCTCTGTCCTGACAGCTCAGAGCCTGGAGCTATTTTAGATTTTGTGTCTCCCTCTCTCTCTGCCCCTCCTTCACTCACGCTCTCTTTCCTTTTCTCAAAAATAAACACTTAAATAAATTAAAGATATTAAGAAAAAGAAATGAAAGTCACCCAAATTAAAAAGAAAGAAGTAAAATTATGTTTGCAAATGATATGGTCTTATATGTACAGAACTCTAAAGACTGCACAAAATTTGTTAGAACTGACAAACAAATGCAGCAAAGGAGCAGGGTTCAAAGTCAACATACAAAAATAAGGTGCATTTCTATGTACAAATAATGAAAAATTCTAAAAGGAAATTAAGAAGCCAATTTCCTTACATTAGCATCAAAAATAATAAAATGCTTAGGTATAAACTTAAGGAGATGAAAGACTTGTACACTGAACACTATAAACATTGGTGAAAAATTTAATGAGAGATAAATGGAAAGACATCTCATGTTCATGGACTGGAAGACTTAATATTGTTAGAATGTCAATACTACCCAAAGAAATCTACAGAGTCAATTCAATACCTATCAAAATCTCAAGGATGATTTTTGCAAAAAATATAAAAATTCATATATAAAATTCATATGAAATCACAAGGGACCTTAAATAGCCAAAACAATCTTGAAAAAGAAGAACATAGCTGGAGGTTTTACATTTCATGATTTCCAAACTTACTACAAAGCTACAGTAATTAAAACAGTGTGACACTGGCATTGGAGAGATGTATAGACCAGTGGAATAGAACAGAGATCCCTGAAGTAAAAGTTTGCATACATGGACAAATGATTTTTGACAAGGAGGCTTAGACTGAGCAATAGGGAAAGGACAGTTTTCTTTTTTTTTTTTTAAACAAAAAGTGAAGACTAAGTATCCGTATGTGAAGAAATGAATTTGGACCCTTACACCCTAACACCCTATATGACCCTAACACCATATATGAAAAGTATTTCAAAGTGGATCAGACTTAGGGTTGGACCCTAACACCATACATGAAAAGTATTTCAAAGTGGATCAAACTTAGACCTAAAACTATAAAGCTCTTAGATAAAAACATAGGACAAAGCTTCATGACATTGGATTTGGCATGATTTCTTAGATATGACACTAGAGGCACAGGTAACAAAATTAAAAATAGACAAATTGGACTTCATGAAGATTAAAAAGAATTGTGCAGTAAAAGACAATATCAGCACAGTGGAAAGGTAAACCATGGAATGAGAGAAAATCTTTACAATTCATATATTTGATAATGGATTAACATTCAGAATACATAGAAAACTCCTAAAACTCAGCAACAAAAAAACCAAACAACCCAATTTAAAATGTGGGCAAAGAACTTGAATAGACATTCTTCCAAAGAAGATATACAAATGGCCAATAAGCACATGAAAAGATGCTCAACATCACTAATCATTAGGGAAATGCAAATAAAAACTATGATGAGATACCACCTCACACTCCCACGGTTAGGATGGCTACCTTAAAAAAAATAAAGCAGAACATAACAAGTGTTGGAAAGGATGTTGAAATTGGAACCCTTGAGCACTGTTAATGGGAAAGTAAAATGGTATAGTTGGTGTGGAAAACAGTATGGTGACTCCTTAAAAAATTAAAACTAGTATTACCACATGATCCAATGATTCTACTTCTGGTTATATATCCAAAAGAATTGAAAGCAGGGTCTTGAAGAGATTACATCCATGTTTACAGCAGCATTATTCACTACTGCTAAAATGTGGATGCAACCCAAGTGTCTATTGATGGATGGTTGGACATGCAAAATGTGTATATATCTATAACTGCATATTAGTCCATCTTAAAAAGGAAGGAAATTCTGACATATGTTACAACATGGATGATACTTGAGGACCTTCTGCTAAGTGAAATAAGCCAGTCACGAAAAGACAAATACCGTATGATTCTACTTAGATGAAGTACTAAACGTAGCCACAATTACGCAGACAGAAAGTAAAATGTTGATTGCCAGGGACTAGGGATGGGGGGATGGGAGATTACTGCTGCATGGGGACAGAGTTTCAGTTTTGTAAGATGAAGTGTTTGGAAGGTGGACTGTGGTGATGTTTGCATAGCAATGTGAATGGACTTGATACCACTGAACTGTGCACTGAAAAATGGTTAACATTGGGAAATTTTATGTATTGTCTATTTTACCACAATAAAAAAATTTGGGTAAAAATGGAGACATAAAGACTTTTTCAGATAGACAAAAACTGAGGGAACTTGTTGCCAGAAGAGCTGCCTTGCAAGAAATGTTATAGAGAAGTTCCCCCAGAGAGAAGGAAAATGACGTAGGTCAGAAGCTCAGACCTACCTACAGAAAAGAAGAAACTTAGAGAAGAAATAAGTGAAGACAACCAAGACCAAAACCAAAAACAACCAGAATAATGTTCTTCTTTGCCACTCTCCCTTTCCTACAAATACAGCCCAAGATGAGCTGTAATCGTTTCTGATGATTTGAATGCATTCTTATAAAAAAGAAATGTGAAATTACTTTATATACATTATATACAGTGTTGTTTATGTGGACATTTTTATTTAATTCTGGTGAAATAAAGAGGTTAATTTTAATCTAGAAAACTAGGGGCGCCTGGGTGGCTCAGTCAGTTAAGTGTCCGACTTCGGCTCAGGTCATGATCTCGCAGTTTGTGGGTTTGAGCCCCTCATCAGGCTCTGTGCTGACAGCTCAGAGACTGGAGCCTGCTTCGGATTCTGTGTCTCCCTCTCTGTCTGCCCCTCCCCTGCTCACACTCTGTCTCTCTGTCTCTCTAAAATAAATAAACATTAAAAAAAAAGAACTAAAATTATTTTTGCCCCTTTTCTACATGGTCTTAATTGTTAGAAACAATTATGATTGATTCAATAATGATATTGGGAGTGCCTGGGTGACTCAGTTGGTTAAGCATCCAACTTTAGCTCAGGTCATGATCTCACAGTTTGTGACTTTGAGCCCCGCCTCGGGGTCTGTGCTGACAGCTCAGAGCCTGGAGCCTTCTTCGGATTTTGTGTCTCCCTCTCTCTCTGCTCCTCCCCAGCTCATGCTCTGTCTCTCTCTCTCTAAAATAAATAAACATTAAAAAATTTTTTTAAAACCTGGGGCACCTGGATAGCTCAGTCCATTAAGTGTCCAACTTCGGCTCAGGTCACGATCTCGCGGTTCCTGAGTTCAAGCCCCACGTCAGGCTCTGTGCAGACAGCTTGGAGCCTGCTTCAGATTCTATGTCTCCCTCTCTCTGCTCCTCCCCTGCTCGCGTGCTCTCTCTCTCTCTCAAAAATAAACATTAAAAACATTTTTTTAATTAAAAAGAAACAATGGTATTTGAGGTCAGGAGAACTGACATGAAGTTATATTCTTAGAAGATTAGGACTGTCCTCTTTCCATCAAGGAAAATCTTTTCTTCTGTGCTTTGAAGCTCCGCAAAACTGTCTTGCAACTTCATCTAAGATAAAAAATAATCTAAGCTAATAAATCTTTTTTTGGGGGGTGGTATGCTAATTTTCTCCTCAAATTTAGATGGGGCTAAAGATGTTATTATTGGCCATTTTAAAAAGCTACAAAAATTGTATTAAATTACAAGAGAACAGAAGATACCAGATCAGCTGCTCATTCTTCTTTCTGCTAGCACTGCACTCCAGAATGTGTGTTGGTAAAACAAATTGCACATGTCCTTTTTAAAAAAAATTTTTTTAACATTTTATCTATTTTTGAGAGACAGAGACAGAGTGCAAGCAGGGGAGGGGCAGAGAGAGCTGGAGACAGAATCTGAAGCAGGCTCCAAGCTTGGAGCTGTCAGCACAGAGCCCGATGTGGGGTTTTAACCCACGAACCATGAGATCATGACCTGAGCTGAAATCGGACGCTTAACCAACTGAGCCGCCCAAGCGCCCCTGCATATGTCCTTTTGTGTCCCCTCCCCCCCGCCCCAGCGCCATCCCTGTGCAGAGTTAGCCAGTTATAGCACATGGCTGCCCTTCTCTGTCCTCTATGCTCTCTCTGAAGATGGGAAGAAGTGTCACCTTGGTTGCAGCCTATAAACCTCTAGCCCAATGTCACATCACGAAAACAGTAAAAGATGACAGAAATCTATTAGTGCAGTATAGAAAGACTATAGGCCTCCAAATGCACAAATATAGATTGACAGCAATGAGAAAGAATAATGAAAATATAAAACACCACAAAATAACCTCAGTATCAATAATTCTGAGGCAAGGCATCAGGATAGATAATATCTTTTCTTTGAAAAATCTGCTTTACATCCTATAAAGATTTGATTAGTTTTCCTTTAAAATGCCTGTGTCTGCCACCCCGGCCTATATATGGTATAAAAAATTTTCTGTGAAATGGTATTTTATCATTATAAGAGTTATCACTGTTGTCCCTTCCTCTCATTATCTTTAAATCCTAGCCAAGTCTTTAAAATAATCTGGTCTAAAACTTCTACTGCTTCAAATTTCTTGAAAATGGGCGGGGTCAGGGGGACCTTACAGACTTCCTTAAAAGAAGGGAAGTCTGAACTGAAGTCCCAGTTTTGCTCCAGTTGCGACCTGAGTGACTACAATTCATGTTCTCTGTGAACACATGCTTTGGCTTTTTGGTATCACCTTCCATGCATTACTTCCCTACTGGAATTCCCCTCAGTGTAAAGGGTTTGAACCAGCCACAAAAATGTAGCTTAAAATTCTTAATGAAATTTTGCATTATTTAATAGGAAAAGGTCAAACCCAGAACTACCCCCACCGGCAAAATATTTTGGTCAGGAAGAAGTTTTAATTATAAAAGGAACATAGGCTAGCTTTCGTTTCAAACAAAAAAGATGTGTAGAAACAAAAAGAATAAAGCCCCAATTCTATCTCAGTCCCAGGTCTACATTTTGGAGTGATTCTTTCCAGCCACATGTGTGTGTGAGTGAGCAACGTGATACTCTTACTACACCCACTGTTACTGAATTTTCACTTTTGAATTCACAATATGTCATGGACATCCTCCATGTCTTTTTTAGCAGATTGTTTGAAGTATTATTTAACGGTGCAAATGTTACTTTTTATGTAATACATGGTCATGGTAAAATAGAAATATAAGTATATATTTAAAATATAAATTTTAAGGGGCGCCGACTGAATCGGTGGCTTAGTCGGTTAAGTGTCTGACTTTGGCTCAGGTCATGATCTCACAGTTTGTGAGTTTGAGCCCCGCATCGGGCTCTGTGCTGACAGCTCAGAGCCTGGAGCCTGCTTCGGATTCTGTGTCTCCCGCTCTCCCTGCCCCTCCCTGACTTGTGCTCTGTCTCTCTCTGTCTCTCAGAGAGAAATAAAAATTTTAAAAAGTATAAAATATAAATATACCTTATATATATATATATATATATATATATATATATATATATATATATTCTTTTCAGTGACACAACAAAATCTGGGATAGGATCACAAATTAGAGGAACCAAGTTAGCATGCTGAGGCAGATTTCCCCATGTTTCCTAAGCAGGTACTTTGTTTTATCTTAAGAAGGAACTATGTCATTTCTTTAGATTTAC
>CM053566.1:28506904-28545025 GCA_028646485.1 Cryptoprocta ferox | reverse complement strand
AACAAAATCTGGGATAGGATCACAAATTAGAGGAACCAAGTTAGCATGCTGAGGCAGATTTCCCCATGTTTCCTAAGCAGGTACTTTGTTTTATCTTAAGAAGGAACTATGTCATTTCTTTAGATTTACGTTGGGATATTGGTATTTCATATCCTACTTACTGAACAGATTGTGATGTTAAAATCTACAATACAGCACCGTGATATTTGAGGTTTTCTTCTTGGTGGATTCAGTCAAAGACACTGCTACTGCTACTGCTATGTAGATATGAACGGACGCTCCCCACAGTCCTTCTGCAAGTCACACAGTGACCATCTTCTCCTTTAGTCAGACATATCCAAATCCAATTCTTCAGTCTCAGGAAGGATTATCCTGAGAGGAATACAAGAGAGGGCCCATGCTTAATGTTGGACTTAAAATCTAGGTTATCTAGGTTCCTGAAACCCCCAGAGTCATCATGAAAGCAAATGTTTTTGCTAATAAGAGTTGGGTTTCTTTAAAAAAAAAAATAAAATTGAGTATTAACCTACCGATAATGAAGTACACAAATCTTAACTTTACAGCTTGGGTATTAAATCTGTGAACTCTCGTGTAACCCTCTCCAAAGGTAAGACAGGAAACATTCCCAGACATCCAGAAAGGAGTCAGCCTTTTGAGAAAGGAATCGAGGTTTTGAGTGCCAAAAGGCTAAGAATACAAAGGGATTAAAGCAAAGAGTTTATACAGTCAAATGTCTTCAAAAAGAGATAAAATGTTCGAGGAGAAAATATTTGTCTCTCAGGAGACACCCTGCACCTTGCTTCCCATTAGAGCCAAGAATGGGGTGTTACGGACTGAATTGTGTCCCCTCCTAAAATTCACATGTTGAAGCCCTAACTCCAATGTGACTGTTTTTGGAGACAGGGCCTTTAAGAAGACACTTAAGGTTAGAAAAGGCCATTAGAGTGGGGCCCTACTCCAACAGGGCTTGTGTCCTTGCAAGAAGAGGGAGAGATTCCAGAAAGCTTGCTCTGTCTAAGCACAGGCACCAAGGAAAGGCCATGTGAGGGCACAGAGAGAAGGCGGAAGTCTCCAAGCCACCAAGAGAACTCCAGCCACAAAGTGAATTCCCGGGCACCTTGATCATGAGCTTCTATCCTCCAGAACTGCGAGAAAGTAAATGTCTGTTGTTCCTAGCCAATGTATGTGGCTTGTTTTGTAATACTATGGGCAAGGAACAATAGAAACCCCAGAGAGAGCCTGAGAGAGAAGAGGCCTTGGCCCTCTTTTCAGGGTACAGCCTGGGGGACTGCCAGCCCCCCCCCGATGTTCCTGGTCTCACAGGACATGGCAGCAGAGCAGATGTAACAGGCAGCAGTATGAGACGGCCCCCTGAGCCTCCCTCCCCATCCCCAAGCTTCCTGAGAAGCTGAAAGAGGGCTGCAGGGGCCTCAGGACTGTGGCACCAGCCAATGTGCCCCCAGGCTCCTCAAACTGGAGGCTGTGCAGGAGATGCGCCTGGACCACGATCCCACCCTTTCTCACCCTCTGTGCCAAGATGCAGGTGAGAACTCGGATGCCTCTGCAGAGAGAAGGAAGGGTAGAACCTTGGGTTTGCATCTTTACCTGCCTCTACTGATCACATTTACCTGGAAGAGAGAACCTTGCTCTTCTGCTTATCAAGCAGATTGAACACTCAAGGCAAAAATGAAGTTCGATTATAGGAAAATATTAACAGTTCTCTATACCCAAACTGTGATCGGTGAATGTGTACTAACAACAAAACCAATTATGTGGATGTGGTTTATGCATGTACATGTGCAGGCTCATGTGTGTGTGTGTGTGTGCGTGTGTGTGCGCGCGCGCGCACCTTTATTCTTGACCTACCTATCTGCAGTTTTTCTAGTTTACAAGTCATTTAGATTTGGTTTCTGGGAAACCCAAGATAGGGGGTTAGTTAACCGATAGGGGCAGGTTAGTAGACCATTAAAAGCTGAATTTCTTCTTTCCCTCCAGATTAGAGAACCATTAGGGCAAGGACTATTTAACAGAAGAGTCACTAAGACAAACCACACTGCACACCAGAATACTGTTCCATCCCTCCGGAATTGGATTAGCTTTAATTGAAGGCATCATGACTTGCAGATTCATAATGCCAGTGTTAGCAGTTTGGGGAAGCACTTGACCAGTTACAGATACAACTGCTTACAGTAAATACCATTGCAAGGAAGGATTCAGAATAAGTTCTTTCCATTCTCTCTAGAGAGTGGTCTATTTCAGCAGTTTTGTTGATCTGGTTCCAGAAATCCTTTGTGATATCTAATCCTAGTATACAAATATTAGCAATGTGGTGGCTTTGGAATATGTCCAATTTTGCTAGGCTGAACTACATTTCCCAGAATTTACCTCCTTGTACATTTCCAGTTAAGGTGGCCATAGGAGACATGCTTACGGGAGATTTGGAGGGTAGACATGAAGCAGTAGGCATCATGTGGCTTGTACACATTGCCGCTTTCCAGTGGGCTCACCTTTGGGTATGGGGAAGCAGTGGGCTGCACTGTCCCACCTTCCCTGAGCCACGCCCTGGGTCAGGTTTGGACAAACGGCGCCAGCTTCTCCTGCAGGACACCCATACCACTAGAGGCTGTCAAAAGCTGTCACAGCGTCCAGCCCAACCTCATGGGTCCAGGTTACGCTTGTAGGTCCGCACTTGTCCTTGCTTTCCCCACTTTACAACCCTTTATAACCACGGCCCACCCCGTGGACTTCAAATTCTAGCCCAGATGCTGAGACAACAGCTTTAAAGAGCCTGCTTAACGGGCTTCCACAGTTGCAAGAGGCCAAATTCCTTGACAAATAGTTTCATTTATACCTACACATACCCATACGTCCCAGTGGTTCTGCTTCTCAGGTTGATCCCTGACTGATAACAGAATGTGGTATTGGAAGTGGGGTGCTTCCAGAGGAACAGAATCTTTTTTTAAAAATTTTTAATGTTTATTTATTTTTGAGAGAGAAGAGAGACAGAGCATGAGCAGGGGAGGGGCAGAGAGGGGGACACAGAATCTGTGAAGCAGGCTTCAGGCTCCGAACCGTCAGCACAGAGACATGCTATGCGGGCTCAAACTCACAAACTGTGAGATCATGACCTGAGCCGAAATCAGTTGCTTAACCGACTGGGCCACAGGCGCCCCAAAGAACAGAATCTTAAAGCTGCATTCTCTCAGTTGATTCTGAGCTTTCTGAATTTTGTTGTCTTGTCTGATTAGATTTAAAGATATTAATGACTCTATTTCCAGTGGTAACAGGGACACTGACAGTCTGTGGCATGCTCTGGCAAAACAGTTTACTCAAATTATCATCTGTAGATACATGTAATCAGATAGATACCTAGAGAAGGCAAGGCTCTAGATGATCAAGCACTTGGCGGCCACAGATGATTTTAGTAAAAATAAAGACCATAATGAAGCTGGTTGCTTTTTTCTAAGTGTGCAGGAGAACTTGGAAGAAAGAGAATAAGAATCTCAAGGCTTTAAATTCCCAGCTCAAAGTCCACATAAGGAATCTGAACATCTCTATGGCTGCTCAAAACAAAACCCTAATCTGTATCCACAGGGAGGGCTAAGATTTCTTTTTCTTTTTCTTTTTTTAATGCTTATTTATTTTGAGAGAGAGGATAGAGGATCCCAAACAGGCTCGGCACTGACAGCAGATGTGGTGCTCGATCTCGTGAACTGTGAGATTGTGACTTGAGCAGATATGAAGAGTCAGACACTTAACAAAATGAGCCACCCCAGGCGCCCCAGGGAAGGCTAAGATTTCTGAAAAGTCTAACTGAGCATGGCTGAATTACAATGTGGATTGAATTGCCTCCCAGGATCTCTTGTGTTAACATTAGGGCACCGACTAGAAAGGATGCAGACAATTGGAATGGGCCGCATGGCAGGTTCTTTTTTTAAATTTTTTAATTTAAAAAAAATTTTTAATGTTTATTTTTGAGAGATAGAGCATGAGAAGGAGAGGGGCAGAGACAGAGGGAGAAACAGAATCTGAAGCAGGCTCCAGGCTCTGAACTGTCAGCACAGAGCCCGATGCGGGGCTCGAACCCACGAACTGTGAGATCATGACCTGAGCTGAAGTCGGCCGCTTAACTGACTAAGCCACCCAGGTGCCCCTTTTTAATTTTTTTTTTTATTTTTAGGCAGGTTCTAATGAAGCAGATGAAGAACAACATTTCTTAGAATCTTTCTCCTTGTATAACTCCAGTTTGGAGGTTGCCAAGGACAGAAACATCCACAAAGTTGTGAGTGTGGAAGTGAATATCCCAAACACAAGCAAATTAATATTAAGAATTATTCAGATACTTCAGTAACATAAAAAAAATCAGTGGGAATAATTTCTTTTGTTTCATATAGCTTACAAAAATGATGTCTGGGTCCTACAACAATCAATTCATAAAAGACACTGGCACATCTTGATAATAATATTACCTTATTATGCTTACCAACATTCTTCTAAACATACCATACCCTCCACCCAAATCCTGGCTAGAGTAGTGACATCCTTGAAGTTTCTATTAGAGAAAGCACAGTCATAGAAAGCTCAATACAGAAACATGAAGCCTTACATGGACAAAATGGTGCCCTGTCCATTCTTCCAATCTTGCATTCTGTAATTATTGCTTGAGCACCACAGAGGTGAAATGTAAAGACACTTCCTCTTGTGCTACATGGACCCAGAAACGTACGGAGTGATTGTTTCCAAAACCAAACACATTTACCAGGCATTCAGCTTCCTGCTTGGATGTCAGCAGAAAAGGGCAATGGATTTATTTTTAATGCCTATACCAGGTTGTGTGGGGGTGGCTGAACTCCATTTACACAGAGTAGCAATATACCCAGCTGAAATATTTAGACATCCTTGGCCACTTCCTTGTGGCCAAACTCTGGCAAAGGAGGTGAGAATGGAAGTGGAATGCCAGCTTCAGGGGAGCCTGCTTATGCAAGCTGACTGATTCAGGGCGGCTATTACTCTCCCAGAATGTGAATGTGATCACTGGAGTTGCAGCAGCTATCTTGGACTTCAGATAACATTGAGAATAAGACCCATGCATGGTAGAGAAATAGATAGCACATGGCTCCCTGAGTTGCCCAACCAGTCCTGAACTACACGTACCTGAATTTCTATCCTATAAAGGCCATTCTTTCCTCCAATCTGTTCGTAGTAGCCTCAGGTTTCTTAGCTGATATATTTTGTGACTCTGAGGGATTTCCATATTCCAGGTGAACTAACTGCACTGGGGCTGTTATGGATAATGGGACAGTCCAAACCCATTCTACTGTCACCTCCACAAATGGCCACCGGCCACTTGGGGTGAGGAGGAGTGAGAAGGTTATGAGAACTTGGTCTCCTCTCAGGGAGCAACTGACATCTCCATCTGGAGGCTCATTATTCTGAGAAGCAACACATTCAAACCTGATTCCATTTCTCCTCACATGGCAGCGGGGGAGTGCAGTATCCCCCCACATCTCAGTTTACTTCCTGCTGCCATGGCTCTTTCAGCCCACTGAGTCGTGCCTAAACAGGCACTGTAAGCTGTTTCCAAGGCTAGAAATGGCAGCACGGTTTGGCTGGGCACTCCAGGATGATGGTCCCCCAAGGCTCAGTGAGCCTCCCTGGTCACGAGGCCTCTCTCTGCACCTGCTCCTCTCTCCTAACCTCTAAAAGGTGCCATGGCCCCTCTCGTTCCACTTCCTCCAGCGCTTTGGTTTGTTCTCTTCACAAGGTACTTGTTTTTCCTTTACACCAACTTTACACATTCTTACTAATGAACACCAATAATTTGTCCTCCTCCAAGACAAATAATTTCCTCTTTGCTCAACAATGTCCATGAAATTCTTCCGTATCTGTAATAGTCTGCTGTGTATATCCACACTTAATATCTCTTTTAAAATTTCTATTTCCCTGTAGAAGGAAGTCCATCTTTGCATTTTAAATCAAGGTGACAGATAAAAACTTAACTGTAGAATTCACTCAGTTTGAATAGATCAATATGTTTGACAGAAAGTAGTAGAATGGGGGGGGGGGAGAGGAGAGAGGGAAACAAACCACAAGAGACTCTTAATGACAGAGAACAAACTGAAGGTTGACAGAGGGAGGTGGGTGGGTGATTGGCTAGATGGGTGATGGGTACTAAAGAGGGCATTTGCTGTGATGGGCACTGGGTGTGGTATGTAAGTGATGAATCACTGAATTCTACTTCTGAAACAAATATTGCGCTGTATGTTAACTAAAATCTAAATTAAAAAAAAGTACTAGAATCTTTGGGCTGCATTACAACAATCTTTTATTAAGAGTGAGGTAGCCTCTCTTCCTCAGGTTAAAAGCCCTGGACTCAAGCAAAGTTTCCATAAAAGCGCAAAATACGCACCTCCCCTTGCAACCCCAACACTGCTAGCATGTTACCATCCTTTTGTATCTAAGTTGTCTATGTTATGGATAAAAAGCAATCTCAAAATATCAGTGGCTTAACACTCCAGTTCATTTCTCACTCTCATTACACGTCCCCTGAAGACTAGCAAGAAATTCCGTTTGATAGTAACACTTTTAGGGACTTAGGCTAGCAGACTCTGCCAATTTTAACTAAACCATCAGAACACCTGGCCCAGTTGCCTGGGCAGGGGAAGGGCCGGGAGAATTGTGCGTGGGCTTTCCCCACCTCACTTCTTTTTCACATTTCACAGTCAGAACTAGTCACATGCCCCATGCAGCTGCAGGGGTGGGGTCGGGGGTCGGGGAACAGAAATACGAAGACTAAACAGAATATTTGGTAAGGAGTAAAGGTCCCTGTCCCTGCCATAAGTTCTACACAGAACTAGACTGAAATCAGATTTAACACTTACATGGAATCATCTTACAGTCATTTGAATTAAGAATATCTAATATTCAGGGACTCCTGGGTGGCTCAGTCAGTTAAGCGTCTAACTTTAGCTCAGGTCCTGATCTCACGGGTCATGAGTTTGAGCCCTGGATCCAGCTCTCTGCTGTCAGCACCCAGCCACTGTGGATCCTCTGTTCCCCTCTCTCTTTCAAAAATAAACATTTAAAAAGGATTTTTATAGAATTAATTTTCTACTTAGAAGCCATTATTTTCCAGGCATAATATTAGTTTCTATTCCTTGTTTTAATATCTTCATTTTTTTTTTTTTTGCCTTGCTCTTTTAGCATGCACAACTTACAGAACTCTAGCACAGATCTTACCAATATTACCTGCAACAACAGCAAGGCTGATTCACAAAGGCCAACGTAATTACTATATAAAGGAATCTGATTTCTCTCCCCCTCCTTGCAACGTGCTTGTATCCCCGCAAGACATTCCCCCTGCAAGACATGAAAAGTTACTGCATTTCTCAGCTCCATTCTCTCCTCCACATCTAAAATGGTAGTTATTCAATTTCTGCTTGGAATGCCACTGCATGGCAGCCAGAGAGGGTGTCCCTGGGACCTCCTTGATCCCACCGACTGATCAACTTTTGGTGGGAGGACCTTAAGTATTCCTACAGCCTCGATTGAGAGAAGCTGGGGAATTGTGCACTGGGCTGTCTTGCTGCTATCTCGGCTTCCTTAAACTGTTCACTGGGCCAGGCAATTTGAAGTACCGCATCAGTGGGTGAATTTTGTTGTATGGTTTGCTCTTAATGAGTCCCTCAACCACCCAGATGTCTCATGACACATACCAGTGGGTCTCCACCTGGGAAGAGTCAGGTCACTGCTCACTCCTTGGGTTTCCCAAAATTCCGTCCAAAATACAATCGTGGTGACGGGGTTTTCACATCAATATCATTTTGTCATTAGCTGCAGCATTTCAGGTGCGTTAAGAACTGCTGGGCAGAAATCCATCCAAAGACCCACCAGGTTACATTAAATCTCCGATTTAATTAAGATAAAACTTTTATCAGAAAGTAAGGTGATCATACAGGCAACGGCAGATCTAGTTTATTTTAGAGGAGCTTCCCTTAAGGGCCAGAACCCACAGAAGTTATGTGCCTGTGGGTCTTGAAGACCACAGAGTAGTGGCTCACCAGGTCTGAAAGATTTGACTGTTGCCTTGCCACTGCCCTTTCCAATCTGGGGGCTTCTGTTGCCACCCCAAAAGAATAGACAGGAGCAATCTATGCCCTTTTCTTTAACCTAATGCCTTCATAAACTGGCCTCTCCTTTTCTTGAGCCAAACTTCTTGTAAGGCCCTATCCTTATCCAGGCAGAGTAGCAGAGTGTGCCCGCATCCCTGAATAGTAACTGCTTCTGATTTCCCAAGTCTGAAAAGCCCATTTCTCCACATCTAGGCAGGTACCTCTGTTCATCATGGCACTTTATCACTAGATTTAACATGGAATATTTGCTTATTTCCATGCTTACTGTTTAGCTCTCCCACAAGACTAGTCCTGCAGTCAACCACAACCATATTCTCCCTCCGATCACTGAATATGAAAGGCCTAGTACAGTGCTTACCACATAGTGTTCAGTAAATATTCATTCAACAAATGAATGAGCAAGGATTATCCCACTAATTCCAAATGGTTTGGCATGGCGGCTGCTTAGGGTGCCCATTAAGGACAGCAGGCACGCCTAAAACATAAGCAAAAGCAAAAATAAACAGGTGGGACTGCATCAAACTAAAAAGCTTCTGCACAGCAAAAGAAATCATCAACCAAGTGATAAGACTATCTACAAAGTGTGACAATATATTTGCAAACTATGCATCTGATAAAGGGTTAATATCCAAAATATATAAGGAACGTCATACAAGTCAACAGCAAAAGAATCCAAATAATCCAACTGAAAAATGGACAAAGGATCTGAACAATTTTTCCAAAGAAGATACACACATGACCAACAGATACATGAAAAGGTGCTCAATATCACCACTCATCAAGGAAATGCAAATTAAAACCACTAAGATATTACCTCGTGCTTGTCAGAATGGCCATGACCAAAAAGACAAGAGGATGGACATGGAGAAAGGGAACGCTGGTGCACCCTTGGTGGTAATGTAAATTGGTGCAGCCACTATGAAAAACAGTATGGAGTCTCCTCAAAAAATTAAGAACAGTAGTGCCTGGGTGGCCCAGTCGGTTAAGTGGCCGACTTCAGCTCAGGTCATGATCTCACAGCTCGTGAGTTCAAGCCCCGCGTCGGGCACTATGCTGACAGCTCAGAGCCTGGAGCCTGCTTCAGATTCTGTGTCTCCCTCTGTCTCTGCCCCTCTCCTGCTCATGCTCTCTCTCTCTCTCTCTCAAAAATAAGTGTTAGGAAAAAAAATTAAGAACAGAACTACTTGTCATCCAGCAATTTCACTTCTGGGAATATATCCAAAAACAAAAACTCAAAAAGGCATCTGCTCTCCCATATTCACAGCAGCATTATTTACAATAGCCAAAACATGGAAACAACCTAAGTGTTCATCAATGGATGAATGGATAAGAATGATGCCATATGTGTGGAAAATTATTCATTCATAAAAAAACAGTAACGGAATCCTACCATTCATGGCATGGATGGACCTTGAAGGCATTATGCTAAGTGAAAGAAGTCAGAGAAAACACAAATACTGCATAATGTCACTTAATATGTGGAATCCACTTATATGTGTAAACAAAAGAGCAAACTCACAGAATAAGAGCTCAGATTTGTGGTTACTAGAGGTAGATGGTGCGGGGAGGGGAACAGTGGAAAAAGGTACAAACTTCCAGTCACATGTACTAGGGATGGAATGTACAACATGATTACTATAGTTAACACTGTCGGGTGACACATATGAAAGGTATTAAGAGAGTAGATCCTAAGAGTTTTCAGCACAAGGAGAATTTTTTCTGTTTATTGTATCTATACGAGAAGGTGGATATTAACTAAACCTACCCTCGGGATCATTTCACAATACATGCAAATCAAACCATCATGTGGTACACCTTACAGTGATGCATGTCAATTATTTTTCAGTAAAACTGGGGAAAAAACAAAAACAATTAAAAAAGGAGGATAGTCAGGAAACAGCCAGAAGATGAAATGGTGTACAACAGCATGCTGGTGCTTCGGGATTTAAAATGAAGGCAAGTTTTTCTACAGTGTCATTAGATCATTTTAAGGAGGGTGACACTCAGATCTTTATTTTAAATCTCTTGGGGTGGCTGTGCAGACTGGGTTAGCACAAACTGGCATGCCACAGGAGGCACGAGAGTCTACTGTTGTGCTCCCCATCTGTAACAAAAGTTTAATGAAAGATTAATAGAACTTTATGACCGACTGGATGTGGAGCCACATCCAGAATGAATTTAGCCAATTGAGAATGAATCTCCGGTTTCTGGTAGGTGGCACCAAATTAACTAGAAAATACAGGAGGAAGAGAGCATTCAATGTTGGAGTTTAAGAAATTTATGGAATTGGATACATGGTTTATAACTCAGAACGAACATTGGGGCAGGAGTGGAAGAAGTTGCATCTAATCAGCACAGAGGAATCAGATAAATACTTGGGCAAAGATGAGATCATTCAATATTAAGTGAGTTAAAATTAAAATCAAAGGTCCAAAGATGGAGTCCTGGGAACTCCAATATTCAAGAGTCAGAAGAGAAACAGAATGAAAAGACAACCTCCTAAATGAGAAAATATTTGCAAACTATGTACCTGATAAAGGTTAGACTCCAAAATTTATAAGGAACTCTTACAATAGCAGAAAAACTAATAAGCCAATTGAAAAGGCAAAGAAGAACAGACATTTCTCCAAAGAAGACATATATATGACCCACAGATAGAAGAAAAAAATGCTCAGCTTCACTAGTCATCAGGGAAATGCGAACACACAGGATATCACCTTATACCTGCCAAAATGGCATTATCAAAAACAAGACATGTGTTGAAAATGTGGAGAAATTGGAACCCCTGTGCTCTGATGGTGAGAATGCAAAATGGTGCAGCTGCTATGGAGGATGGAGGTTCCTTCAAAAATTAAAAATAGAACTACCACATGATCCAGCAAACCCACTCCTGGGTATTTATCCAAAAGAATCAAAATCAAGATTTTGAAGAGAGATTAGCCTTGCAGCACTATTCACGATAGTCAAGATGTGGAAACAACCTAATAGTCCGTCAACAGATGAATGGATAAAGAAAAGGTGGCATATACAGATGACTCTTGAACAACACAGGTTTGAACCGTGTAGATCCACGTATTTGCGGGTATTTTCCAATAATGTATTACAAATATTTTTTGGAGATTTGCAACAGTGTGAAAAAACTCACAAATGAACCATGTTGCCTAGATACATCAAATGTTAATGTTTCCAATACTGTATTATGAATATGACTGTAATGCAGTATGCCATAAAAATTTTATAACAATTCATTCATTACTGTAATGTTAGGCTACCTTGCAACTATCATATTGATTACACTAAGCCACTGAGAAATAACTGTCCTGATCACACTGTTATCATAATGCAATCATATTGCTGCTTCTTTGTTATCAATGCACAAAACCATTATTTCTATAAAGAAATATGAATTTCTTTTTCACATTATCTTTTCATTTTTGATCTAGTGTTAGTAATATGTATCACATCTACAGTTTTTGAATCATGTAAGACAATACTAATATAGGTACTGACAGACAATTTCATCTTACAAAGAACATAAACTTATAGTATCAATATAGTACAGTACTTAAAATGTATTTTCCTCATGATTCTAACATTTTCTTTTCTCTAGCTTATTGTAACAATAGTACATAACACAAATACAAGATATGTGTTAACTGTTTATGTTATTGGTAAGCCTTCCAGTCAACAGTAGGCTTTTAGTAGTTAGGCTTTGGGGGAGTCAACAGTAGGCTTTTAGTAGTTAGGCTTTGGGGGAGTCAAAGGTTATCAACAGATTTTTGACTGTATGGGGGTCAGCACTCCTAACCTGTGTCATTCAAGGGTGAACTGTATACATACAATGGAATACTATTCAGCCTTATAAAGGGAAATTCTGCAATATGCAAAAACACTGATAAACCTTGAGAGCATTATGCCAAGTAAAATAAGCTAGTCATAGAAAACCAAATACTGCATGATTCCACTACATAGAGTACCTAAAACAGTCTAATTGATCGTATCAAAGAGTGGAATGGTGATTGCCAGTGGCAGGGGTGGGGGGAGGCAGGAGGAAGTGGGAATTATATTCAACAAGCACAACACTTCAGTTAAGCAAAATGAAAAAGGTCTAGAGATCTAGGAAACACTTAACTACAGCCAACAATAATGTACACTTAAAATTTTGTTAAGAGGGTAGATCTCATGTTCAGTGTTCTTACCACAATAAAACAAACAGGCAGAAAGACAGGCAAAGAAAGCAGACTCATTGAGTCTAAGGAGAAAGCTTCAAAGGAGGAATTCTTAATGTTGCAGTCAAGGAGTCATATAAGGTAAGAACCAGAGAGTTAACTATATTTGGCTACAAAACGAGCTAAGATGACTTTTCTGGGGCATTTCTGGAGTGATACAAGACAAAGTCAGACACTCGAGGGGTAAAGAGTATATGGGAAATGAGGAAATAGAAGTAGTTGAGTGTGGATGACCATCAATAACTTCGTGGACACAAAAGGAGAATTATCTTGGGGCACCTGGGTGGCTCAGCCGGCTAAGTGTCCGACTCCTCAATGTCAGTGCAAAGCCTGCTTGGGATTCTCTCTCTCCCTGTCTCTCTGCCCCTCCCCAGCTCGCACATGGATGCTCGTGCTCTCTCTCAAAATAAACAAACATTTTTTAAAAAGAAGGATTATTCTGCTGCACTACTTTATGGTATAATGAATATTTCATGCATTCTTTATGAAAGATTCACTAGGGATCAAGAGTTTGCTTACTCCTAAAATAAATCAGAAACACTGGAAAGCAAGGCAAAATGAACATAAGGAGAGTCATTACATTTTTAAAAGAAGAAACAGATGTATTCAATAAACAGTATTGTAAAAGTTCCACAGTTGGCAAAACAAAACCAATTATGAGTTTGTTATACTGTTAAGGTGATGCTCACATGACACAGAGGCTTGCGTGTGTCTAGACAACAAGAATGTTGCCAGTAACCTGACAACTGAGTGGATACACAGCCCAAACACATCACTTGGTTGGGAAATTCGATGGTAAAGAAGCCGAAAGCCTCACTCAGGAGGGAAACCTTGGTCTTTTTATAACAGGAAATGTTTGAGGAAAGCACAACAAACATCCAGCACAAGAGTAACGCTGTGATTTTAAAAACTGCATTGAATTGCTATACTTATTTAAAAATAATTTAATGCCATAATTCATATTAATATTTTTCTAAGTAACAAAAGGAGTATTAGAAGTTTTCTTCTGTGCTTTCATCTAACCTATACTGACAGGAAGACTATTTGAGAGATAACTAAAGAAAATCTTTAAAAGCAAGTGACCAATGTTTTGAACCGATTTCAATTTAAATGTCGACTGTGCGTTATAAAAAAGTGACAGTAAACCCTTAAGGAAACATGCATTATCTAAAGGAGTGCTGTCCTAAGATAAGGCACACAAACCAACATAGTCTATTTAATAAAAATATTTAATGCTGCCAAAAAGTATAAAAATACAGTAGGAATGGCAGTACATTACAAAGTAGTCCCTCCTAATTTATTTCTTTTACATCTTTCTACATTTCATACACGCATTAAAAAAACTTAACAATACATCAAATTAGAGGGTTCTGCAAAGTCTTCTGCTGGTGGTGCTCTTCTTTCCCTGGATGTAAAGTTTACTTTGTAAACAGACAAACGTGAGGCAAAATACAGGTTTATCAAGCCTCACTTTAGTTTCCGGAGTGGGCTTCAGGTCTTGCTTTGCACATCAATGGTTCAAAATTTATAGCTGCAGAATATTCTCAAGTCATGAATATTTAGGTGTCTGTCAATCTTGGCCTAAAACATAAAATAAGAAGTCATCTATTCAATTCATATTTACCCAACACACAGACACACATAGATACACACAAACATAAAAGGACTAACAATGAACTAAAAAGGCAACTAAAAAACATTCCAACATATCACATTCAACCACACTAAGTGCTTCACTGTTATCTTGGTAAAGCTGCTTATGTGCTCAATTTTCAAACAGAATTGGTGGTGTGAGGTAGACTCATGTTAAAGCACCATAACTCATATGGCTTTTTCAAGAATTACTAACTACGAATTTCTCAGGTCATCCTGTATTACTCAAGAAATGACCTCCATGTGAGATACTGACAGACAGACAGGTTTAAAAAAAAATGTACCCACAACAGTTTAGCAAGATTATATGGTATGTGCTAGACTTACCAATACTTTGGAATTCAATGCAAAAGTCTAATCCAATTTGGACCTCCACTGTATCATACTGCTAAAAATATTATGAACGTAATGTTTGAACATAAAGATGGCTTATATCTTTAAGTGACGGACTTTTAGCAGCATGCTTTTTTGTCCTGAAGGATAACACTAATGATTATAGCAATACAGAACCGAAGTGACATGATTTAGGTTTCTATCAATATAAAAGAAAACACAGACATAAAATAATTGACATATTTTATTTTAATGTCAAAAAGTAAAGATTAACGAGAATTTAAACAAGCAACAGACAGATGAAATAACTATTTCAAGGGCAGTTTTGATGGTATTTCACAATATTTGCAAGTAACTGAACTTTGGAGGTAAATGATATTTCTATTCTTCCTCCGACTTCCTTTGCTAGGACACACAAAAACCTCAAATCTAAATAAATACTTGTTATTATTGTGTCTCTACATGTATAAATAGGAATATAAACCATACCCACACATTCTCCCATAACATTTGGTCAAAAACTTTCAAATGCTACAAAACTGGGCTCCTTCCGGATGACTGACTCTTCCTACTGAAGAATAACAATACCAAGCACCTGGTGTTCTGAATATCCCATTTCTCTGATTGTCCAGCACAGAGAAATGTCAAATCTCCAAGAAACATTCTCATTAGGTGTCTGTGAGTCACAAAATCTACTGTGGATGCTTACTGCTGGGCTCTGCTGAACTCTCAACCAAAGTGGACGAAGTAAAGAAAGGTACTTCTTACTGACTCTGATTGCTGTAAAAAGTGTATTTATTTCCCACGCATTCAGAAAATCTGCTGATCAAAACAAAGCAATTTAATCCACTCAATCACAGCGAATGGAATAATGGTTTGGTTTAGAGAGTATTCTGATGTGCCACTTTTTCTCTGGTTCAGTGGCAGTTCAAACTGTTTTCATAAAATTTTTTGGAAGGAAAAACTTTTGATTTGTTTCACTTAATAAACAAGAAAAGTGTTTGTTACTTTGGTTTTTAACAAGTAAAGTGGTTGTCTAATTTTTCCCACTTAAGTATTTGAATACTCCATAAAAGACAGAGTCCATAGGTTATAATGGAAGCCGAGTGAGGTTTGGAGCTAACAGAATTCCACCAGCCAGGAGTCCGAATGTCAGCTGTCACGTACTAGCTGTGCAACTGCGGGCAAGTTATTTATTGTCCTCTGACTTGGTTCTCTTATCTTAAAATATGGTAATGTATGTAGAAGAGGTGTTAAGCAGGTTACATTTAGATTATGCAGTTAAGCTGATTGGCAGAACCACAGGTGTCCAACACACCATGCCATCTTCCCCAGCACAGTGTTAAAGATTCACTCACTATTACTTGTAACAACTAAAAGAACTGGACATGGTTTTTAAAAATTCATTTTTTTCTTTGTAAATATTATTCTGGGGGATAAGAAAATTAAGATGAAATCATTGGCAGGGTCAACAATTTTAAAGAATGTATTTATTTGGAGGTCTCAGAAGACAAATGGGCTTTATTTTAGGAAAAAATTTTTCACTTGAATCATTTTTTGTTGATTTAACAAGTCAAAGGTAAAGTGGGTTCAAACAAATCGAGTGGAATTAGCCGTGTGTGCTGCAAGCTGCCTTTGGAGAAAGCACCTGTGCATACTGCCTACTGTCATTCTGGAACAGGGCCAGGTTTACAGAGAGAGCACGATCTTCCCAAGCTGGCTCCATACGTGAGGTAATAGAAAGTCAAGCTGCATCTGCAGTATTTTTTGCTACCAGATATTCACACTACTTTTTACTGAAAAGAATCACAAAACCTTCTGTAAGGTGAGCAAAGAAAGCATCACCTTATAGAGGAAACAAACGTATCTAATTTCCCTTTCCTGAATTCACCAAACTCAAAATAATTTGTTTTTTTATAGCAGTAATTTGAAATACCAACACCATCATGTCTACAAAATCTATATCAAATTAGAGCAACAATAAAGAATTGATGATTTTCTTTAAAAAACAATCTCTATAAATAAAAAAACCTTCCACGCAATTCTTATATACTGTATATACTATGTATATAATATATACTATATGTAATACACTATGTATATAAGAGGTACTATATATAGGTACTATATATATATATATATATATAGTAACAAGTACTAAATATATATGGTGTATATATAAATATACTATCTAATGAAAAACCACAGTACTAACTAAAGTAGGCTCTGTAATATTGCCACTATATCCTGTAATTCCCATATTCCTTTCTACGTTATGAAACCAAAATAGAAAGAGTTCAAAAGACTGAACTTTTCATTCTCCCAGTGGACTACCCAGAGACGGTCAGAGCTCTTTAAAATCTTTTCACTGTCAAGTTGTTACTGATAAAGAGGAAGCCTTTCAAACCAAATAAAAGCTTCTCATCTGATTCACTGCATCTCCTTGGCAATGCTCTGTGATGGAATAAATGACAGTGAGCAAAACATTTTCCCCAAAGAAGTTTCCAAAATTTAGTAGCTATTTCTCTGAAGAATGTTAAGGAAAAGCATTTGTGCAGATTTGCTTTTGCTGGAACAATCTGAATGTGGTAAATATTGAGAAAATTCCTGTTGATGAGGGAAAAACGAGATGGCCAAACAAATACCATTTTCCTAGAAGTTTGTTCTTTAGAACACCACCCAAGGAAGTGAGCAGCTTAAAATTCCCAAATTAAAAGCCTAAATTCTCACGTCTGGATGAACAACAAAATGGCTATCTCTGACGAGGACATGGAAATAGCCTAAAGCATGCAGTATCTCGACTGGGGAGGATTCCCAGGCAGAGCTGGCATTGTGCAGCTCACCCAACCAGAGTTTCTTCCTACCAAGGCATGTCATCACTTCTGCATAACATATCCGATGGAACAAGAGAGAGCTGGAAGTTCTAACATATTCACTCTTGCAGGGGCTATTGATGATGTCGTCCTATAAATAGTGCTTTGAAGACAAGTACGAGAAAAAAATGGAATCAAATTCAAACAAATGAACTAGGGGAAAAGATGAAATAAACAGGTCGACTCCAGAAGAAATCATGCAGGGAATGACCAAGACCCACATATTAAGTCAGGAGAAATCAGTTTGCTTATGTGGAAGAATATTACCTTCAAAATATTATTCATATGATTTTGTGCCCCTATCCTCTAAATAATTAGTCAAGGCCAAATTAAAGGTTTCTTAAAGTAAGAGAGACTTTATTATTAGCTATTGATGTAGAAAGGAGTACACAAAACAGATGTTTCCGCACTTAGTTTCAGAATAGATCACTGCACCAAGGTCTGACCTCAGCTCCCCTCACCACTGGAGTGCAACATATTTGGAGATCCATGCCCTTACTCCCCATTCCCCACTCCCCTGCCAAACCCACATGGACCACTGGACAAAAAAATAGACCGATGTTTACAGAAGGAGTGATTCCTAGACTTCTGACGATACGCACAATGGCATTAGGCTTATAACAGACTACAGTAATAAAAACCTCTGTAAGTTTTGTCTCTGAAAGTAAAAACCAAGGCAGACCAGATTTTAAAATCTGTACAATAACCAGGCAGGCACCCTGCGGATGTAGGTACTTGTTGAAAAAGAATATACAAAGGTTAATGTCACTATTTCTAATATAATCAGGTTCTGGCCTGTGTCTATTTACATAGACTCTAGTCAGAGATATTTTTCTAAGAGGGAAATGACTTGTAGAAGTAATTCTTTCTTTGAGAATGATCAAATTCTAAAATACACCACAGAGCCTTTTCAATGACTGCAGCATAAAAGAACGTGCAATGTTAAGTCTCAGGCTGATTATGGCTTAATAATAACACCTACTTCAAAAGCGTTTTGTAAGGATTTAATAGGATAATCTATGAAAGTGCACAGTGCCTGGGACATAGAAAATGATCAATAAATGTAGCAACCAACACTCTGAATGATCAATAAATGTAGCAACCAACACTCTGAATTGACACTAAAAACAAAGAAGGACTTGCTATAAAAAGTGAAGGACTGCTCTATATCATACACTACTTTTTAAACCAATAAGTATTTTTTGATTCATACCATCAATTCTAGTTTATTTAAAACGAAAAGGACAAAAGCACAAGTGTACATAAAATTAAGAGTTATAATTCCTTCTCATAACATACCTGTTAAGCAGAGCTATTTAAAAAAAACTCAACGCTTTTTTACTTCCTTTCTCTTTTTTGTTCATCCCTTTTGGTAGAAATATATCAACGCAGAGTCAGCATTAGTTTGAAGGTAGAAGAGGAAAAGGACAGAGCACATATGTAAAATATATCCTAAACATGAGGAATGGTCTTTATATTGTTCTAAAGTTCTCTATACACTTTTACATGTTACTTTTTTTTAACCCTCTAAGAATTCAGGAAAAGGTATTATTTTATATATGGATAAACTAAAGATAGAGAATTATATTTTTACATGTTATGTGTATACAAGCATAGATAAAAATTGCTAATAGGCCAGCATAAAATACTTAGCTACACTTGGAAACAAATACGTGACCAGCTGGTACAGCCAGAGAAGACGGCATTAAATCAAAGACTGCTGTCAGTTTATCGGCAGGGACACATATGAACACAAATGCACTATTAATGTAAATACCCTTTCTTGAAATGGATATAGCCTCTGGCTTTTTAAAAAATCTTTTTTCTTCCTTAACCTATTCCAAAAATAATACTACCTCATTAAAGTGAAACTACACAACTAACTTTTAAAATCTGTTATAATTAGAAAATATTAGGAAGACCTAAGGACACACAAATTTTGTAAAATGTAGAACCTACCACAGATTGCTAACTTCGTTGCCTGGCTGTTACCCACAAAGGCAGGAGCCCGGTCTGTGTCCTTCCCTCTGACAACCATGCCTCTTTCAATAAAGAGGCCAGTGGATGACCCTGGGCACCACAGCACATTGCCATGTAATTTTAATAATTAGTACATGGAACCCACCAAAAATATTATTACCGGTAAAAACTTAACACACTATCCTTAGGATCTGCTTGAAAAGAGGAAAGATGACTAACCCCTGCGGAAACTCATCGACAAATGTTTACTACACTGAATATGACTGTTCAGATATATTACAACAAACACCACTCGGAAGGAAAGAAAGCAGACAAAAAGCAAAGCTAAAATCCTGATTCCAGGGAAGCACATTTACCCTGCAAAGGGGCATCATTATCAGTATTTGTTTTTTGTAAGAAGTCTTCACCTTTTTGTTTAAGGCAAGGCTACTTTCAATTGGAAATTCAGTATGATCTAACCATACTTTACTTGCAGAGTAATATACTGCGTTTTAGCAAATATAAACCAAGGCAAATGAGAAAGGTTTTAAACCAATAATGACGGGTCCCGGTACCTGAACACAGGTTTAATGCAGACAGACATAAAAAAAAAAAAATGTCCCTCTTACCTCCTCTCCATTTAAAGGTTACAGGACACAGTAATACTGAATTAGGACACAGGCACAAGTTACGCAAATCTTATTTAATACGTAGTACCACCTACATCCTGCTTTCAGACTTTCAGCACAATTTAACACATTCAAGAAGTCTACTCAAGTCAGTTCAAAATACCTATCTTAACCAGTGGTTTTCAAACTATTCTTAAGATTTTAACTGTCCCCTTAAAATAATTAAACCTCATGCAGCGATCTTATATAGTATATAAAATAGATAAAGCAGACATGCTCTGGTTGAAAGTAAAGGCTGGTAGCTTGGAGTCCTTCCAACCACCTCTGGGAGACCCCTCAGAAATCCAATGAGCGTAGTTTGAAAACCAGTGAAATAATCTGATTTTGTTATATGAGCAATTAAATTTATAACAACTATTTAAAGTTAAACAAGTTAAACACTGAACGGAATGTTGGGATATGAAGAAGGCTAGCACTCAAATGAGCAGTTAAATTCATCAGACAATATGCTTTAAAAATACCCATTAAGAAGTTAAAGGGACAAGGTCAGGTTTGTACATCATCATACTATTTATTGAAGTAGAAAGAACTTGAAAAAATTTTACTTCAAAACTTCAGTATAGTAAACTGAAATTGTGGATATATAAAATGCTGCTCCTTATTTTTATTCCCTAAATCATGGTTTACCCCAATTATAAATAAGGGTAATTACATTGAAATGTTCATGAAAAATAAACAGTATCCATCATGGGCTTTACAGCAACCAATTTCTTTACAAAGTCTTGAGACCAAATGTTACCTGACTATGCCAGTAAGAAGAATTTTCCTTCAAAGATATTTTTAGGGAAAATTTTTGTTTCTTTCTCTTTTTAAATTTGGGAAAACTGCGAAACACGAAAGAAATGCAAATATATAGTAAAAAGTGCTTATTCAGAGTACTTCTAACTGCTCATATCAAACTTCTCTCTAGGAAAATGTTTCCAGTACAATTGAATCAACATACAATTTATTTTTTTATGGTAACAGATTTTGCATATTGAGCTTTTAAAAAGTACATTTAACTACAAAAGATTAAATACTTATAAAATATATTTACCCTGAAATGGTTAAGAATATAAAACGTTGATGCCCATGTCAACAGTACATTATACATTACACGCATTATTTAAAGGTCATTTTCGTTCCAGTAATAATGTAGATAAAACCACAATATTTATTGCTTGTTATCAAGTGCAGGTTAAAATCCAGATAGCCTCCAAAAACAAATCCTTGTTTTGAGGATTTCGCAATCTGGTCAGGTGAAATATTACGCTGAACATGTATGAATACAGTTGCAAAATGTACCAGTTTTCAACAAGCATTCAAGTCTTTATTTCGGATAGCTGTTTACAGTTTGGGGCCAGTGTCCTGAGATGTTGGGCTAGGGACCGAATATATCGCTTATCTGGTTGGTGTCTATTCTACCGCACCGTTTCTGGGGTATGAGGATTTGCTAACAGACAAACCCTTGTGACTAACGCACCACTGTCAGCTACAAGTGCGGGGCCTTGCGGGGCAGAGTTGTTATTTATAGGACATTCTGCTGCAACAACAGTGTCCAGCCAACAAAAGCGCCCACCAAAATGACTGACACAAACCCCATCTTAGTGAGAATAGGTTGCCAATATAACCACCTTTTCCTTTTTCGTTCAGTCTCATTTAGCCTCTGTTTCATCTGCTGCACCTTCTGAGCCGTGTTAGCTTTTCTGTCCTCTCGAATACGTTTCCGTAGAACGCTAGGAATAAATAAAAACAAATAAAAGGAAGTGCACGGTAGGACTTAATTACTCTAATGCAGAGGACGTGAGCCCAAATACCCACCTCCCAAGCCCCACATTTTTAAACTACACTAAAACACTGCAATGAAGAAAGGGGAGGATTTTCAATAGTCTAAGTGGTCCAGAGACGTACTCTAATAATTCAACAATTGCTGGTACAATTTTCTATTAATAAATGCTTTTCGCAGGACCTGAAAATAAGTATGGTGCTTTCTTTTGTTGAAATGTGAGCTGGAGGCCATGAGCTTGCTTTCTTGCTAAGCAGCCAGAAGAGGTGAGAGATAAGGGTCCTTGGCATCCAAGCCACTTTTGTGTTTCCATGTGATTTTCCACAAAGGCCACTCATAAAAGCTATCTACTTCATACTTCCATGAAGATGCTACCATGGGATGCCTACTGCTGTTTGTCCACACTTATTTCTAGCTTCCATCTTCCTATTCAATAAGAATGTCTGTTCAATGGAAGCTCTCTGACGCCCAAGTCACACGGTCCTAGGACACTGTAAAGAAGAATGGCCAATGGCAACATGTACATTACTATATCTTCCCTTTAAAAATTTTCACAAAATCCATCTCCTCTTTTTACTCCTTTCCTATAATACAGCAAAAACCTAACCAGTTTCCTTGCCTCTGAATTAAACATTATCGCCACAGTAATTTTGCTTAAGTACAACTCTGGTTGTGTATCTTGATTAAAAATTTTGGATGCCTTGTCAGTCTACTGCATTAGGAGCCAACTTTTTTTTCCTAGCCAAAATGTTTAACCTGAATCTAATAATGAGAAACAATTAGAGGAATCCAGATTGTGGGGTGATCTAGAAGGCAACTGGTATATAGCAGGTGCAAAAAATGTCAAGGTCAAGGCAAAGGAAAAAAGTGGTGGTGAACAGTTCTAGATTAAAGGAGACTAAAGAATCACATCAACCAAATACAACGCATGATCCTTGATTAGATCTCAAATTATGTCTTTAAATAGCTACAGAGACTAGGATCATGAAAATACCCCAAAATTAGATTATAGTGATGGCTTTACAACTCTGTAAATGTACTAAAGCCACTGAACTGTATGCTCAATAAGGTGTTTTTCTTTTTTTTTAAAAAGGCTATAAGGTGGGTCTTTTAGACAACTAGAGAAATTTCAATATAGACTATAGATTATTTTAACAGTTGTTCTAATTTCAATTCTGTTCTTCCATTTCTCCCTCCACTCGACCCCTAGAGCCCCTCTATTCTTACCTTACAGCATTTAATTTACAGTAAATAAGTCATGTTGCTAATTTGGGATCCTGTTTTACCCCCTAAATATATTTGCAACTTGGGGCTCTATTTTGCTTATCTCTGTGTGCTCTTTGAATTTTAATGTCTTCCTCACTTTACCAGGGTATCTTTGGCAGTCTGAACTCTGCTGTAATGACTTGCAAAAATTATTACCCAGAATTCACTCTCTGAATTTAAAATTCATTATTAAAAAATATGTGGGTACTTGCCAGTGAAAAGAAATTAAATTGTTTTCAAGTGCAGGTGAAACACATATAAAATATGTAAAAGAATACATGTATTCTTTTAGAATGTATTTGCTTCTGCCAGGAGACTGAGGCCAAACAACCAGGTTGCAATTTATATAGAATCTTTAACAGATTACTTCACTTAAAATTTTCATTGCAATACAGAAGATAATTACAATTTTTATCCAGTGTTGATATTTACCATATAACCCCAATACGAGTTCACTAAGTGTTACATGATTATGTAATTAGTCCTTTAAGTATTATATAAGAGTTTAAGTGGATTTTTTTTTTTTTTTTTTTTTTTGAGAGAGAGGGAGAGAGCAAGTCAGGGAGGGGCAGAGAGAGGGGGAGAGGAGAGAATCCCAAGAGGGTCAGAGTCTGACATGGGGCTCGAACCCATGAACCATGAAATCATGACCTGAGCCAGAAGTCGGATGCTTAACTGACTGAGCCACCAGGCACCCCAAGAGGATTTTTATGATATTTAGAGAAACTGGTTATGGTTTCGGTTGCACTGAAGACAGAATTTTTTCCCATGTAGAAAAATGGAATAGAGGCTCTTGCTTTCCAAAAATGTACTATACATGTTTGTAATAGAATGAAACAAGTGCCAAGAGATGCCATTACTTAAAGAATGCAATTCCAGAAAAGTAAGAACTATCCTCAATTTGTGGTGCAATAAACTCTTTATTTACTTAGTTGGGCCTGGGGAAATTGTGCCCATGTAATAACCTGTCCAGGTCTACACAATTCTATAATTCAAAAGCCACAAATTGGCAAGGAACGACTCCTGTGGACGCTTGCCCATGGAAGACCATATGGAATTCCTTACAGTGGCACCCATAATGGGCCACTACCAATACATGTCTCGACAGACATGCTTCACACTATGCAAACACACAGGAGAAGGATTCAAGTGAACTGACTTTTCATTTATCCAAACTGTTCTCCACTCAGTGACCTGGGTTTATGGGTTGCACTGTAATTGAGAACACTGGCTTTTAAACTTCAACAGCAAGAAATATCTTACCATCACAACGAAGTAGCCTCACATACAGATACATTTTTACATGTATACAATATACATACCAATATATAGAATTTATATATTATGTAAAGATGTTAAAATACTTAGTAATGATCTGTGACACTCTGATCTATTTTATTCTCTAATTTAAACTCTAATTTCTATTTTATTGTATTCTATTATTTAAAAAATGCTTTTTTTATAACTCACCAAATTGATTTCATGACTATAGGAATGTGACCTTCAACATGAAAAAACTGACTTGAAGGATATTTAATAATGAAAATGAAAGAAAAGAAAGTATTGTGTTCTATTCCCTTGAAACTGAAATTCCCTTAATAAGATCTTGATTTATTTTATTAGCCTCCCTCATGCAAAGCTGTAAGATCAGTGTTAAAATTTATTACGATTGAACAATACAATTTTTCACGGCAATCTTTATTTTATGCCCTTTTACTTTTCTACAACCTTGCTCCCTCAGTTAGTCTTCTCTGCTCACAATCCTTACTTTCCTACTGGGGCCCTGCCTGTTTTCAAGCCCAATCTGGTCTGCTCTATCCTGGGGGGTGAGGGGGCAAACAACATATGCATGCACACACCACCTCCGCGATCACTCTCTAACTCCTGAGTGGTTTTCCTCTTTGGGAAAGATTAAAAATCAACACTTCTGAAATACTAAGGATACCGATTCAATCATCAAGCCTGTGTTCCATTTAATTCTGCGTATGGTACTGGCCAAAACAACATTAGGAACCTGAGAATCTTATTACCGATAAAGATAAGGCAATTTAAAACAATATGATCTCTTGATTTAAAAGTATTATATTTAAAGTGAAAGAAGGAATAAATAAGCAACTTAATGCTTTAACTTTAGCCTAAAACCACCAGAGCCATAAATAAGGCGTAACACTGCTAAATCACTAAACTCTTCAGTATAATACGTAACATAACACATACACTATGTATTTATTGTAATGTTACCTTTCCTAAGATTTCAGATCATTTTTATACTGGTGAAATACAGAAGTGAAGCTACTATAATATATAGGAAAACTCAACAATTTTCATGGCGCCCCAACATCTCAATGTAACAAATAGGACTACAACATGAAATTTTCCACAAAAAGCTATCTGACAAAAAGAAGGGAGAGAACATCACTGACAGATGAAGAGGAGAAATGAACGAGCTCTTTCACTCATACCTCAGGATACCAGCTTCCTAACAGGTGAGAGATAATTAGAGCCTTAGAAATGGAAATGTTTAATTTAAAAACTGAAATCATTTACAGATTCACATGGATTCAAAACTCAAAAAGTATAAAAGGCCATTTTGTTCAATTTTTTTAAAAGACTTTTCCCTTTCCAATAATGGACTGATGTTTAAATATCCATTTAAATATTTTATCATTTCATTAAAGGCACATTATCAATTCCACTAAACCACAAGTATGAACACTAATACTTGTACAAATGGCAAGTATTCGTACAACTTATTTTCTATATACTATAGGTTTTAGCATCTAATTATATTAACTTTAGCAGTCAAGTTAGTAGTGAGTTAAACCATTTTCCAACTGGTTTCTATCTACCAGTACTGGCTTCTTAATAGGGCTGAAGCTCTTTGAGACCAATGATGTCATCATATACTACTCAAATACCCTTAGGTAAGAAATAAATGAATAGCTACATTGATTCAATAAACAAAAGGCCTATATTCATATCCACTGAACTGATTAAAATAAAAAAAGTCTCCTCTTTTCAAGCATGTTATTGCCATCAGCTTACCTCTCGCTGTTCTCCTCCATGGTATCCTGCGTTTTAGAGGATAGTCCTGTGTATCTGTCACCTGTCAGTTTTTCTTCTTCTAGGCCTATCCTATTCCCGTTGTATTTTTCAGTCATTATTTTGGTTGGTGAATGATCAAAAGCAGGACATAAGTCTTCCTTAGAGAGTTCTTTCCACCGTTTCTAGGTAGGGAAGAGAAATGAAAAAAAAAACGCAAACACTAAAATTGTGGTTTAAATAAGACGTATATACATATGAATTGAAATTCTAGATTCAACTTAAGAAAACCCTGTGATGCTAACAGATGAATGAAAAAAAAGGTGTTTTGCCAAAACCTCTTGTAGATGGTTAAGTTCAAAATTAAAAAATAATAAAGCATTTAATATTTATGTAAATCACTATACAGCTGAATCTTAACAAAATTTAGTGGACTTTAACCTATTTGAGACAAACTATACCAGGACCTCACCAAACTATGAGTCATAGGAAGATTTTAGCCAAAGCCAGATTCTGCTGGACTCCTAACCCACAGGTATGTTAACACTGGCAACAGTGACCAAGATGGCACTTGAATGCGATCTAGCATCTCCTAGTTCCTTGCCATGGTCCGGTCTAATGGAGAAACAACAGTGAGATCTCCAGGCAGTCCCTCTGATGCCAGAGGACTTTAATTTGGTTTTTTCCTACCACGTATGCTAGCAGATTCAGGTAGCAAGCCTAACACCAGGTTAGAAAGAACTCTGCTACCATGCCTGGACTTTATAGAGGAGGAGGGATTTAGGCCAAGATGGAGAGAAATTCCATTTCCTTCATCTATGAAATAGGCTGTCATCACCTACCACGGGAGCCTGTTGTGATTAATGAGACAACATGCCTAGCACCATGTCTAACAAATGTTAGATTCTTTTGCCCTCAATGCCACCATCCCTTATAAGACAGGGAGAGGTGCAAAGTGTATCTGGGCACCTGGAAGATGAAGGCAGTGACAAAGTGCTAGCCAGAGACGGAGAAGGCAAGCACAACCTCGGCATGGGGACCTCTCAAGTCCTTCAAGGGCTGCGAACTAGGAACACAACCGTCCATCCCCCTGCCAATGACAAGACTGGGAGGCAGTGAGAGCCAATGGTTTTGATGATCTGTGACTCTGACACTGGTGCAAAATGACATGGTATGGACAGGGGTGGCCCTCTTAGAAGATCCTATCACAGAAGCATGGGGTCTAGAATCTAATGAATAAGAGACTCTAACTTATTGCCTGAGGATTTTAATGTTCTTGAACAAAGAATGTAACACTGTAATTCATACTTGTCTGGAACTTAATGAAACATTCTTTCCCTGGAGTTGCTTTGGTAAAAAACGGCATGGTTAAAACAATGCTTATATATTCAGATTAAAAAAAAAATCCCTGGAAAATTCACTGAGACCCTAATAAATTAGTTTCAAACTTGTTTCATTGTCCTACAACAGAGGATTTAAAAAGGAAAAAGGCATTTTACCACACTCCACCTTTCCCATATATAGCTATTTTATTAAGATGCACAATTAATGTATCTCTTTTTAAGAGTAGATTTACAAAACACTTAGAGAAGGTAAAATTTTGTTATCTGCTACATTTGGAGGACAGGGGTAGTACAGTTTGGTACAATCTAAGAAGATGAAAAACATGTACAGCTTGACCCTGAGAGATGAGGCCAGAAAGATAGTAGACATCAAGGAAAGAAGTCTCTCAACTTATATGAGAAATAATGGAATGGAACCAGCCTCTCCTAAGCAAGGACCTCATAGGATGTAAGCCACATCCAGAAAGAGTGTTTTGCCAATATTTGAGAAACTGCTATAAGGGAACATAAGAGTAAGATGTGTTTTTTTAAGTTTATTTATTAGACAGAGACAGCACGAGTAGGGGAAGGGACACACACACACACAAAGAGAGAGAGAGAGAGAGGGAGAGGGAGAGGGAGAGAGAGAGAGAGGGAGAGGGAGAGGGAGAGAGAGAGAGAAAGAGAATCCCAAGCAGGCTCCACACTGCCAGTACAGAGCCCGATGCGGGGCTTGAACACACAAAGCCATCAGATCATGACCTGAGCCGAAACCAAGAATGGGACACTTAACTGAGCCACCCAGGAGCCCCAGGAGTAAGATGTTTTCACTTCATTTGACTATGTCAGGTTTCTTTCTTCCCGTTTTACATTTTTGTTACTGAGTCCAGACAGCATTCTGTATATTGAAGACTCATGCAGGGAAACTTCTCAGGCACTTACTATACATACACTGACCAATGCTTCAACTTCACCAGCTCTTAATCCTCAGAAGAACCTCAGGAGGGAAGTGTTACCACTGCTATGATTACCCCCTTTTACAGATGAGATGGGTTGGAAAGAACAAAAGTAATTTGCCCAGGCTACGCAGCTAATGAACAGCAGGTTTAGATTTTAATGCCATAATCCCTCATGATTAACTGCACCTCTGAAAAGTTCATCGATCTCAGATACTCATCAATTTCTTAAACCAGACAGTTTAAGAAAGTACCCAATAAAAAAGAAATTGTCTCCAGAATTTAGGTTGTTTAAATTATTTTTTTTAACTTCAATTCTTCACTGGGGAACCTAGTTATAACAACTTGGCCTTATACTTGGGACAAAACAATGTCAATAAACAAGACAATGACAAAAATCAAGTCTTACTGGACCACTTCCCAGAAGAAGCAACAAATTTCAGAATCTGTCAATATGAAAAGGACTCAGAGAAAGGGAATGGGAGTGGGGAAAAGGAGATATTTAATACTAGTGAATTTTTAAAGAAAATGTCATTTTGCCTTGTCTCTGGGCAGCAAACTCACTCAACTTTGCCTTCCCTATGACCCACAAGCAAGCAGGCACTCCAGAATCACCTGCCTTGGCTTGTCACTGCCACTGCCTTGGTGAAGCCAAGGAAGGAATCGATACTGCACTCAGCTACAACTTCATTCAAGCTCTCATCTGAAGGCCTGGAGGACAGCTTATCTGGACTGAGAATTTCTCATCTTCCTTTCTAATCCTACACTCACGTTGAACCACACCCCACACATCACCCTGCACAACAGCGCCTGCAACCCCACCCCACCCATCTCTCACTGAAGAAAGCCACTCGAAAGAGCAGTTGAATTTGAAACCCACGGTAATCTGTTAAAAATAAATCATTTGCTTTATTAGTAGTGTCAAATTACCAACTAGAGATCTTACAAGATCAATCCTGAATTGCCAATCTGAGTATCTTACTCGGTGAGGTTTGCTGTCATCATGGGTTTGCTGTCATCATGGGTATGGGAGGATGCTAATAAAATGGTAACACCAGTAACTACAATGTGTTTTTATGCCCAGTCTTGTGCCAGGAAAGATGTAAGGTAAATGATATGGTTTTAGAGACAAGTAGAACTTATCTGTATTTATCTATGTAGGTCAAAGTCATTGGAAATTTCCAAAAATAAATACATGCTATATGATTATAATCACATGGCATGTACTTACTAATTTCAGAAACAATCGCCTTAGATGTGTATATTAACAGCTTTTCTTTCCTCCGACAGGTCCTAAATCACTTTATATCAACCTATGTCAGAAATCTTCATAGGAAGACTAACATAAAACTGTATTCAATAATGAATATACCACTCACATAATACAAATCTAAATTAAGACTGAAGGTGAAGACAGATGTCCCCTTTAGGAAAAAATACCAGAGACTCAGAAATATGGGTGCTGCTGAACAGACAGTTCTCTGGGGGGGACACAGGCCCAGGAAGTATCACCTTCCCACATCCCTGGCCATCATGCTCACACAGAAAGAATCTTCCTTCTTCTTACAAATATTAACTTTCCCCAAAATTCAGAGGTAAAGAGGAGGAGGTAGACATATGGAGCAAAAGAAGAATCTTTTTATAAATTGGCTATCATATCCTTATATGTCAAAAGAGATAGTTCTTTGGGCAGCAGTTATATTCATTTAGTTTGGGGTTTCTACATTAATTTTAGATCTTATAATTTAGGATTTCAGGGAACTTTCCTTCTCTTAGATTTTTATTCTAAGCTAAGGTTCTAGAACAACACTGTCCAGTGAAATATAAAATAGCGATATTTACAATTTTCAAATGTCTGGTAGTTGTTAGAAAAAGATGAATATTAAAAATATGTTTTATTTAACCCAATATAAAAACTATCATCATTTGAACATATAATCAATATTTTAAAGTGTTTTTTTAATATACTTTGAGAGACAGAGAGCAAGGGAGGGGCAGAGAGAGGGAGAGACAGAATCCCAAGCAGGCTCCACAATGTCAGTTTGGAGCCCAATACAGGGCTCAAATTCACGAACTGTGAAATCATGACCTGAGCCAAAATCTAGAGTTGGACACTTAACCAACTGAGCCACCCAGGTGCCCCAGACATATAATCAACATTTCTTAAATTATTGAGGTATTTTACACTTTTTCTCCCTGTATTTAATCTTCAAAATCTGGTATATATTTTATACTTTAAGCAGATCTTGATTCCAACTAGCCATATTTTAAGTACTCAATAACACATGTGGTTAATGGCTATAGTACTGGATAGCAAAGTTCCAGGCAGAGAAAAATATCTATGTAAAATAAACAAATCCATATATATTTACTCATTAGAATACATATACTCATTAATTGTCCTTATAATTAAAAAATTACAGCTCCACATAAATTACAGGAGCCTTAAGATCATTTCTGTGGAAACTGACCCTTCCAAATGGATAACAGGTTTTTCTGATCCTTAGTACCTGAAAACCACAGAGATATTTCCAATGTCTTACCTGAAGAAGGGGCAGAGAATGCCTTGGGTTTGTATGAAGTGCTAATGAAGCTAAATGGAGACTCTGATGCTACACCATACCAGATAAACTGAGACAGAAAAAACTCTTCCCAAGCCATAAACTACACTGTCATAATAGTAAAGACCACAAAAAAGTATGTTCATAAAATTCATCTCTGTAGTGAAAAAGATTCCCAAAGTAAGTGTGTATATATCCTAAAACTAAAGAAACTTGAAAAACTTTGAAAGTGGAGAGAGGGATACTATGCAAAAGATGCACACTTTCTCTACAATTAGTGTGTTAAGAAGATCCAGGAAATGAGCAATGAACAACTAGGGAAGGTACAAGAGTGTGCAAAAAGTTTGGTATAACTATTTTTTTTAAACTCCAGCTTTAAACTGCAGAGAAGTTCACTGGGATAAAAAAGAGACATTTTCCTGATCTTAAACATTTGAGATAACTTTTACTTCTGAATCACTGTTCACTGCCAAGCAAACCCAACGTTCCTAAAGTCTGACTGCTGAAGAAGGGTCTCATGTTTTGTTGACCTAAGCTACATACTGAGTATTTTATAGACTGATACCATATTTCTCTTTATTAAAGATTATTCTTTAATGCTATATAAAGATTTGAAAAAAACTTTTAAATGAAACTTTTTTCTTTCTTCATTTTATTTTTTAAGTTTTTTTTTTAATTCCAGTTGACATGCATTGTTATATTAGTTTTAGGTATACAATTTAGTAATTCAACAATTCCATATATCACCCTGCGCTCATCAACACAAGTGCATTTCCTAATCTCCATCACCTATTTAACCCACCTCCCCACCCACTTCCCTTCTGGTAAACGTCAGTTTGTTCTCTATAGTTAAGAGTCTCTTTCTCAGTGTGCCTCTCTCTCTCTCTTACTTTATTTCCCTTTGCTTTGTTTTGTTTCTTAAATTCCACATACGAATGAAATCGCACGGTAATTGTCTTTGTCTGACTGACATTTCGCTTAGCATTATACTCTCTAGCTCCATCCATGTTGTTGCAAATGGCAAGATTTTAATTAAACTTTAAAAACTTACTGATAATAGTTTGTCTTGAATAGTTACAATAATACTAATGATGAGAAAAGTTAGCTGATGAACAGAATTGCTTAAGAATATTTTAATGTCTCTGAAATCTACATGACACTTAGCTTATATTTAATTCCAGTATGACAGATGGTGTGATCTGACTTATAAAAGGCGGTTTATTCAGAATATTCCTGTCTTGGCTAGTAATCACAGAAATGAAAGAGCCAGTATATGTGTTTGTAAGAGAAATATAAAGAGATTCTATCTATTTATGTTCAATATTATGTGATCAGATCAGACAAGAAACGGGGGTCTGTTATTTCTGTTTCTATTTTAGATTTTTTGTTAGTACATTACACAGATTTCTGATATCAGTCTTTGAACTTAGTTTTTACAAATGTGGATAAAAATATCTTCATGGGCATACAGCCAGCAACCCAGAGAAACATAACTTTCTACTGGAATTTCATTATGTCTGCTGTAAGTACTCAAGTTGTTCACTGTTATAAAACTAAGTATCTATTACATAAACTAAGTATTCTATAATCACAGTTCAAGTTTTTAATGAGCTGAAAGTACCAACATTTCCTGGTTTAATACTTAAATGCTTACACCCTCCTTACACGAACATTTCAGTTTCTTTAATGAAACCTCATTCCCACTGGGGCTTTTATGTTAACAGAAAGGATTTAACATGAGGCTAAGGTATATATGAGATAGTGAACTTAAATTCTCGTTTTAAGATGGTCAGCTGGAGTTAGCACGTGAATATAAATATGCTTTTTGGAAAGAAGGGAGAAAACACGTGCTAAAACGGAGTGCAGTTATTTGATGCTAATCATATATAATACACAGGTATTATTTTTTCCCCTAGAAAAGTTTACCTGTATATTTGAATCTCCCTTTATAAATTTTGCTCCTTCTATTATAGTCATATATGAAAATCTGAGTTGGTCTGGTGTCTGAATAAGTCCCATTCGATATTTTCTCATATTCAGTAACAGTTGTTTAATGTTAATATCATCTCCTTTTTCCATCTGCAAGAAAGGTAAAAATTATTCAAGCCTTCTGTTGTTAGAGTCTAGGGAAGAGAAGCAATACAGGATGGCTGCTAAGCGCTTTACAACGAGCAGTGTGTGCCCCCCAAGGAAAGGAAGTTACCACTGCAGCTGTAACTCTTTCTGTACCAAACAGGCACCCCAATCCACCATCACCCCCACTGCTCAACTGTTCAAGCAGTAGGTGGAGGCCTTTAGTTGATATACAGCTGATTCCAAACCAATCATAGTAATTTCATTCAGTTTGGCCAGTGTTTGTCTAAGGGAGGATCTATGGCCAGTTCTGGCTTTATAAAGATAAATCCACTGAGATTAGTGGTCTTTTTTTTTTTTTTATAAAGGTCTTGGCAGAAATAATTTTTTGGGGGGGGGGGGCCTAGTGCCCTTCTGCCTTCATGTCTGTGTCCAACAGCCACCTACAGACGGTGGAGAAGACAGAAAGAGCACTATGACACTGCTGAGTCGCTGCACCAGCCCTGGACTACAGATCTGGTATTATAACCACCATACTCCTCACCCCAAATGAAAAAGAAAAAAGTGGAAGTTATGTTTGGCAGGAAACAGGCACAAACACACAATCCAGTTCTTAATATTCACCATTAATTGAACAGACACCAGAGTTTTTAAACATGTCAAAATTCACTTTCCTGTAACAATCTAGCTTTCTTTTAAACATCTTTTTAAAAATTTTTTATTTTTTTATTTTTAAATCAAGTGTGCTCTATGCCCAACATGGGGCTTGAACTCATGACCCTCAAGATTAAGAGCTGCATGCTCTATTGACTGAGCTAGCCAGGTGCCACGTAACAATCCAGTTTTTGATTGAGGTATATTACATATAGGCAGAGTGGTAAAGTAATACGGTGGGTGTATTAAGACTCAACTATTCCTATACTCTAGAGGCGCCCTCTATCCCAAGTAAGGAAACATCGACATTTAAGAAATGTCCTGTATCCAGGTTGGGGATGGGAATGCGCTGGTGAGAAAGAATACAGCCCTTGGGGTCACTGATCGGAGTCTCCGGGGAATAACAGTACTAACATCTATTGAGTGCTCACAAAATACCAGAGACTCTTCGAAGTGTTCTAAATGTACTAATTCGTTTAATACTCACAACAACGCTGTGAGAAAAACAGTGTCATTATTCTTAGTTTGTAAAGAAGGAAACTCAGGCAAGAGAAATGAAGTGCTTGCCTGAGGAGGAAGGAATTCAATATTACATATCAATTTATATTTGAAACACAAGGAAGGGGGAGGCTTATTGTTTCTGTAACATAAAGCTACCAGGAAAAAAAAACAAAAAAAGTCTTCTGGGAGATCTCTAGAATCACCTTGGACACAGTCCCACCACTCACGAATAAGAGGCAGTTCAAAGGGTATAAATGAGATTTGTTTAGGTTTTCCTGAAAAGAAGGCAGAAGTCTAAGTTTGAAAATCACAGTTCTGGGATAGTGGCATTAGAGCTCACTTCTGCCAGTGGAAACAGTAAAAATTAAACAAGACTAAAATTAGATCATAAGAAGCACTTACCAGAACAAGACAGGTATCTACTAGAGAAAAGGTGCCTGACCGCCCAATGCCTGCACTACAGTGGATCACTGCAGGCCCATGTTCAGGATTCAGGGAACCAGATTCTCTCACTTTAAATAAGAAATTGAGAAATGAAGCTGGTGATTCAGGGACTCCAAAATCTGGCCAGGTAGTATAATGAAAGTGAGATATTGTTCTGGTTTCACCACTCTACAAAGTGAAAATCAAGGGGGGAAAAGTTAGTTCTAATTTCTTTTCTTTAAAAAAATATTTCAGAGAGATTACGTATTTTGTGTAATGCTTTTAATCCTTATGGACTTTTGTACCATGATTTTTCATTTGGTTTTTGATAATCACTCACACAAGTTTGGAGTTCTTTAGGAGAATTTGGAATTTATTAATAATAGCTAACATTTCTAAAACATTATTTTGCAGGCATGTTCTAAGATTTTTATGTATTAACTCAACCCATACAACAATCCTATTAAAACTCATTTTCCAGATGAGAAAAGAGGCCAAAGGTTAAGCAATTTACCCAAGGTTACACATTTAGAAAACAGCAGACCAGAATCTGAAGCAGCAGTCTGGGTTCTTAGCCACTCACCTGTACCATACATGTTGCCAATATTTTAATTCATGTATCATGATGAGGTTTCTTTTCTTCCACTTAAAAAAATTTCTACCAGTATAATTTTACATTCTTTGATGGTTTCCTTTTTAAGACCTCCCAAGAGTTTTCAGATATAATTTTTCTCATTAAATGAGTTATCATGTAAATTCCGCCATGCAGGCTCAGAGAAGCAACTCAAGAATTAATTTTAAGGAACAATCTTTACATTTTTAATTGAAATTGCTCTTCTAATTGCTGCTTTTCCCAATGGTAATAATTTCCAGTCTTAAAACTGTTTATATGACTTTGCTGATGTGCTGAAATGGTTTACCAATATGCTAAATGCTTCCTGTCTCTTAAAGCCTCTGCCTGGCATTCACTATCACTTCCTGGATATTCCTGATGAGCTTTATTTCTGACTAACTCATTATGAAAATGTTCCTAAGCTTCTGCCAGCTGCCTTTTGGCCCAAGGAGCACGTCAGTGCCTTCTAGTCTTCATTTCTGTAAACGAAGCAGTAACCCTCAAGCATGTCTCTGCACAATTTCTCAGTTTCATTATAGGATGTTTTTGGAGGGAGAAGCCATATAAGCAACATTAAAAAAAGATATTTTTAATGGTTAAGAGCTAAAGATTATTATCACAGCCCTGTGCTTTTGGTACAAGTTTTCAAAATGAAAGTTAACTTTCATTTTTCAGAAAATAAATTTTCCTTTTTTTTTTTATAGTAGAGATTAAGATGCCTAAGTCCAGACAGTGCAGAAAAAGTTTTTTCTTAATCTCAAATTATATACTTTTAGTGGCTGATTTTTCTTAACATTCAGCTTTCATAATTCCAAATATACTCTGATCCATAGGTTCTCAATATACTGAAGGCACTAAAAGATTTCTCTATCACTAATTAAAATGATCATTGGGATTACCAGATTTCAAATCATTTCCTTTTAAATTCCAGAGTAAGCCAGACTCTACAGGCTACATACTATATGATCCCATTGATATGACAATATGGAACAAGCAAAATTATAGGAATAGAAACCAGCTCAGTGGGTGCCAGGAGCTGGGAGTGGGGGTGAGGCTGACTGTACAAAGCCAACCTGAGAAACTCTGTAAGGCTCACGGCGGTGGGGGGGGGGGGAGGTGATGGAGCTGCTCTGTACTTTGCTGGGGGAGGGGTGTTATACAATTGAATCCACTGTCAAAACTCAGAACTGTACACTAAAAAGATTGGTATCTTACTATATATTTTTAAAAAGGGGAATTAAATTTACTTTGTTAAAAAAGATATTTAAAACACTCCAAATTAAGAAGGCTAAACTTGAGTTTCCTCTTACAAACCCATAAATGGACAAGTAACAACACAATACCAACACAGGACTGGGCTAAAGTGGCTGGTCTCTGGCTAGCCCAGAACCATAGAGAACTCAGTCACATTTTACTTTAAACAGGGTCTAAGATTTCAGTGGGAGTGTTTAACCCCTTTTCCCCTTGACAATTGCCCTGCTGTGGTCATCTGCCGCTATGCAGTGCTGACAGTGCACAGCAGGCCCAGACTTAGTCCATATGAGCCTCAACCAGGTCCCGTGTGGACCTTCTGCAGCTCCCAGGTCTGGGAGGGGTCGCACCAAAGCCCCGCTCTCCTGTGAGCCGTGCTCTTCAGGGTGTGACCCAGTGTTCCAACGTGGTTGTATGCTCACTTATAGCATCACCTCCTGGCTCAAAACCTATAGTTAACCCACAATCCTGAGCGACTGCTTCCTTTTTCTTTGCTTGTATGATTTTGGCTCAAGACTAGCAGTCTCTCGATTTTTTTTTCAAATTCAGGTCATGCTGTCTGGGATACTCAAAGCCAGTTCCCAGAAATGTTCACGATTGTTTGTATGATGCAGTCTTCCCCACTAATAGATTTTTGAGAATCAGTCTTTTTCTTTCCCCTAACAGGACCAGATTAAAGAACTTCTTGAGAAGTTAATTTTTATTAATGTTCCCCTACCAAAACAAGATTCAAAATTACAGCTCATAAAAATCATATAATTCCCAACAGACCATTTCATGAAGCAATAAGATCCATATGTTTAGTAGTGAGATAATAAAGAAATGTTTATATACTTGATTAGATCTCTTTTCCCTCTTCTTCATGCTGGAAAAAAATGAGAGGAGGGAAAAAAGGACAGCCAAAAAAGCTAGAGAGCTAAAACAGAATTCTTATTTATTCCCAACAAGCTCTACACGCAGACTTTACAGTTTTTCAAAACTAGTGGAAGCACCCTTTTCTTCTCTCAGATTACCAAATCACATTAGTCCTCCTGGGCCGCCCAGTTGGCCTCTTCCATTCCCTCCCACTGTTGACCTCACACCCCATGCACACCTGGTTGCAACTTTAGGTGGCTGTCCCCATCTCCATCCCCACGTGCACGTGCCTGCCAAATCTTCTTTGTAAAATGCTGCATTATGTACACTACACTGCAAAAAATGTCAATGGTTCACTGCTCTTTTTAAGGCAAAATCTTATTTACAGTTTTTGAAGGAGAATTCTATCCTTGAAGAAGGATATCTAATTCATTATATATGGAGGCCAGGAAGATAATCTATGAGTTGAACAGGTATAAGACAATGGGGAACAGCTGGCTTATGGCAATTTAAGTGTATGTTATCTAAAGCGATTCAAATTCAAGTTTAACTATTATTTTATACAGACAGAGAAGATTATAAATTTTCTAATTATTATAAAGAAATCTCTACAGTTCTTTGGTCCTAGGCCCAATTATTTTCACACTTCAAGTATTTACAGAAGTACCAAGATTATGTTCCCAGAAGACTTTCATTAGCCCAATTTTCATCTGTAAATGGTAACAAACAGTACTTACCTCATAAGGCTACTGTGAGGAATAAATGAAACACTAAATGTAAAGTACCCAACCTATGCCTGCACATGGTAAATGCTTAACAGATACCTTTTCTGAAATAATTATACCAATTGCCTCTACTGTAGCCCCTAAAAAGCTCCAATCAATTGTAAACCTCTCTACATTTCCAATGTTTTAGAAATATTTACTTAATATTTCACTTAGTATTTCCTCTACACGAAGGAGTAGCAAAGT
>CM053566.1:28451308-28506804 GCA_028646485.1 Cryptoprocta ferox | reverse complement strand
TTTGAGAAGTGTAGGACTGTTAGCAAGAACAAATCCTGAGTTCCTGAAGGAGATGGAGGTGGACAAGGAGGAAGGACCAGGCTGGGCTGGGCCCTGGACTTCTGCATTGGCCACAGAAGGATTTTAAATTTCTTTTTCATGTTTATTCATTTTTGAGAGACAGGGCATGAGCAGGGGAGGGGCAGAGAGAGAGGAAGGGAGACACAGAATCTGAAGCAGGCTCTAGGCTCTGAGTTGTCAGCACAGAGCCCGATGAGGGGCTTGAACCCATGAACCATGAGATCCTGACCTGAATCGAAGACAGATGCATTACGGACTAAGCCACCCAGGCACCTGCAACAGAAGGATTTTTAAGAGCAAGGTAGCAGGATCATGACTGTGTTTTAGAATATCACTCACTCAGTGCAATGGCAAGAGAGGAGCACAAAGTTATCAGGTAAGGACTCTAAACACAGGGAGCTGAGAACCTTGTTATGGAGTCAAAGTAAATACATACACTGTAAAATGGTAAAATTTAAATTACGGACAGAAGTGTAAGAAGATCATAGCTGTCAGGAATGAGTGCGTCAGAGATAAGTTGAGAAAGACCTAAGTAAGGAATGGGCCACAAAGTGGTACTGAAGGATGTGCAGGATATAAATAGGCAGAGAAGAGAAGATGACATTTCAGGTGGGATAAACTGTTTAAACTACTTTGAATCAAATCCCAGCTGAGCATCATAATAATTAGGCACTCATCCTGTTTTGGGCAACTCTACAGGGACAGAGAAATAGAAAGCAGCCAGCATTACAATAGTATTCCTGGAACTTGATAAACATAAAGCTGGCCAACAATATTATGGAAAATAATGAAGGGCAACTAGAAAGAAAATCCTGAAAAACAAATAAGCACTCTAGATTACCTTATATTTTAAAAGCCCTGAAAAACCTTCCCTGTAGCTTAAGCTACAGGGCCACTTTAAACACAGAGATGGAATCTCTTTATTCAGGGGCAAAAGTTCAAACTCTTAGCTCTGATGAAGACACTAGGAAGCGCTACTGGTGTGTGGCTTTACTGCTCTCTTAGACCAGAGGTCTCTAAAAGAGCAGGGCCTGCACAGACAATAGCCCTGGCCTCAGGCTTGTTAATACATACAAGTCACACTCCTTTAGAGGCAAAGTGGTTCTCTGCAGTTCAGGGTGAGGTGGGCAACCACATTATCACCTTTCTCCATCCTTTGGTATTTGTCTCCCTCAACTTGTTCTTGTCAACTGCCCTTGCTCCTGCAGTCCTTCCCAACTCAATATTACAAAGGAAACAGATAACACACAACTAAAGCTAATAATTATGACTCTTGCACAGAGTCTTAGGCCTATTACAGCATTAATTCACTTGATCCTTATAGCAACCTTCTGAGGTTTGTATGTCCTTATCCTCATTCTGTAGATGAGAAACTGAGGCACAGAGGGTAAGTGGGACCAATCATACAGCCAGGATTGGTAGAGCTGGGATTTAAACTCAGACCATCTGGTTCCAGAGCTGAAATACCTAGCCAAATGCAATTCTGCTTCTCACATTGAAATGCTACTTTATTCTTCTAACATTCCTAGCTCTTACTAAAGACTGTAAAGTAGGACATAAACATAATATTGCTATTAATTATGGTGGACTCTGAACCCAGGCCAATAAGAAATCTCACAGGTGCTAGCAACTAAAACACAGTTTTGGCAAGTGGTTAGCCAGTTCACATGCTGGCCTCAAATCCAGAAAGATGCTTTAGAAGCAAGAGTTTTCCTTTACTTTGACAATTCATACTTTTTTCAAAAGACTTATCCCCATGTCATTACAAGTCAGGAGATTTGGATCTGAGTTCTAGAACCTGTCACTTATTAGCTGAGTAATCTATTTACGGAAAAAATCCTATAACCTAATGGATTTTAGGTTTTTAAAATACATGAAATACAGAGATATTAAGAATATCTATCAAATTATAGGAAGAATATGGGTCAAATGATATATATGTAAAAGTGCTTTGCAAAATGATAAAACACAAAAGTCATTCTATTTTATTATGTGAGGTATAATCAACTCTTAATTAGGATTAGGTTTCAGAAACAGGGAAAAACATCTATGACCCTCTCCATCCAAATTAATTTTAATGCCAGAAGCAGATGAGGTACTTGGGATAAATACCAAGAGAAGATGAGTCAGAGAAGTATGAGAAGTTTATGGAAAAGAAGTTCTGCTTCTGGGAATAAGCAATGCACAATCTAGTATCAAACAGTTATTGATGTTATCTCAGGGCAACCTGAGACATATGTAAATGGAACAGCTGGTGCAAAATAACTACAGTAAGGGAAATTTATAAATAAATCTAAGCCTTGTGATTCCCAATCCTGAGACTTCTTAGATAACCTAAGTGATCACATGAAAAGCTTAGTTATGGATGTCATGGGAAGTTGGGCCTGGGCCCTAAGCACACAGTATGCACCTCTGCTTAGAGTGGGCAGCAAAAAACAGAGGGTTTCCAAGAGACCAACTATACAAGGTATTTCTACATAACTAAAAGTGTGTGTGTATGCACTCGCAAGTGCACTTTATATATCCCTTCTCTTCTCTATAAAGTTTTTGATCAATGATCACGTTAATCACTTAATTCAGTTAATGATTAACTGAAACAGATATACTCCTGAAATTACTTTTTAGCAAACATTTTCCTATTTTCTAGTCTTCCTAGCTCCTAAGAGCATCTCAAAATCACTCTCATTTCATATTTTCCTGTTATCCTGATCACAACACAAAGGCAAAATCGGTAGGTGCTAAAAGAGGGTAGAAACATCCTGATCCCCAGCTTGACAGCAGCAGGTTCACAATCCACCATGCACACGTATCTCAACCAAGAAATAGGAACAATTCTTAGATTTCTGGTAAAGATCCAAATAAATGTTCTTGAGACCATATGTTAAACTTATTTCACCATTTCCCTCAAATTTCTCCACGGTGAATCATTCAAATGAACAACATTCAGGTAAGTTATTTTCTTGAATAGCCTGCTACTCCTGTAAGTACCAAGTGCTGCAGTGTTTACTGGGCACCTATTCCACATCAGGCGCTCTGCATACACATCTTCATTTGATCACCACGACAGCCCTGAAAGGGAGCTATTACAATCTCCGCTTTACAGATGAGGAAAGGATGAGGGAAGTTGAGGAACAGGTCCCAGGGACATTTAAACTCAACAGCAGAGCTGGGATTTGAATCCAGGTTGGCCTGATTCTAAAGCTCTGTCTTAATCCCCAAGAAATTTTAATAAATTATCTTCAATCCTCATATATCAAGCTGAACTTTAAAATTCTTAGTTTCTAGGTTTTCTCAAGAGTCCTCAGAGAGCTACCACATACACAAAACACAACAATTATGATTATATACTATAACAAATAATACCGAAATTTACGTGCAGCCCCAAACTTCAAATCTAACGACAAAGAATAATTCTGAAAATCAGCATATTTTTGGGGTCCAATCTCTTGGGCATGAAAAGTCTTACATTGATATTTTCTAACTGGAGTAGATGTACTGTATAATATGACTTCACATCTTCTGACAAGAACTTCACACTGAATCCTGTTTCTTTAAATAGCATCTCTCGATCGTCTTTTGTTGGCCAGTACTGCGCACATTTAACCTAAATTTAAGAATATGTATTAGTTTATAGACATTATGAAACCATAAAAAGGGGAAAGGAAGACAAACCACACACATTCATGCTCCATTTTTTCTAAGTACCCAAATCTATGAACAATTACACTATGTTTGTTGCTTAATGTATTTTAATAAGATTGACATTTTTATAAAAGCAGGTTTGTACAATGTTCCTGTAACTTATACTAAAAGCCATAAGCAGGCAGGTATGTTCATAAAATAAAAATGAATCTGTCATTTCTAAAGCATGATAACCTATAGTTTAACATCATATTCGCAATCACTTTACATTTCTAAAAGTATCAATCAACGTCTTATAGGAATCTTTTTTCAAACAGTATTGAAAGGCTTTATTTTACAAGTATTTTCTAAAAATACCTATGAATCTGCTACTAAATACTACTTATTCTAGAAATAACATTGTATATTTATTTACTAAAATTAAGTCAAAGCAGTGAATCAGAAGATAAGCTCCCTCCACCTAGAGTTGTTACATTTTGGCAGAACTACTGAGATGGAATTCCTATTTGTGACAATAAAAGCATCTTCCCCAAAGCCAAATTATGAGGGCAGCGGACTGAGGCAAGGGGAGATAAAGAGCCACTTCATTAGGAAGAACACACCAGAAAAACAACCTTATAAAAATATGGCTATTTCTCCCTTCCCAAATCACAAACAGTAACAATACCTACAAATGACTATTATGAGCTGGTACTTCCAAAGGTGCTAAAAGACATTTTAAATATGATACAAGAAGTGAAAAAGCGTAAGTGAGAATGAGAACAACTCAGAAATGAGGTGATACGAGACAGAAAAAAAAAAGAATCAAAGAACACATCATTTCCAAAATGAAGACTAAATTCAAAGGAAAAGAGGTGTGAATAAATGCAGCAGATACTGCCTTTGGACAATAAAAGAAGAGGAAAGGAGGACATATCTGAAATAAAAAAGAGATCTGAAGAGAGAGAGAGGATTTGAGAGACAGTGACAAACAATAAAATAAGCAAAGAAAATCTAACATGCATAATTGGAGGACCCAAAGGAGAACACCAAAGAAAGCAAACAGTAAATACTAACAAGTATGATCAATACATTTTTCTTTAAAAATCACATATTGAAAGACCACACCTGGAAAAACCTGAATCAGAATGACCAACACTAAGACATATTTTGGTAAAATTAATGAGGTTTAAAGAAAAAAATACTTTGGGTAACCTAGGTAAAACAAAAACAAAAATAAAAACAAAAAACCCCATGTGACTTATAGAGGAAATAAGATGTCCAATTGACTTTGGCAGTAATCTGTAATGCCAGGAAGAAATGGAGTAATGTATTTAAGTTGCTCAAAGAAAAGCAAATGTGAGCCAAGATTTTATATCCTGCCAAAGTGACTTTTAAGCATTAAGACAAGAGATAAACTGTCATTGACAGGTAAGAAATCAAGAACTCTAATGTCCATGAGTCCTTCCTTAGGATCCACTAGAGAATGAGCTATCAAGAGGACAACTGGAGAGATAGCAACAAGACTGGCAATGAATATCAAATATATATTCACATGTAGAACTAAGAGGTTAAAAGGGATATAAGAGAGAGAATATAGTATGTTACATACTCTGAAAATGTAGGTAAAGTACAACTTAAAAGACAGAAAGAGAAAAGAGAAAGAGAAAAAATTTAAACTTCTTTAGTAATTACTTTGCTGATGGATACTCTATTTGTGAGTATTTTTGGTGTGTAATATAGAACTAAGTCAATGAGTCATTATAAGATATTCTTTATCCATAGTGTCTTTGAGAAGCAGGATTCATGGTATGGAAAAAGAAGATAACAGATATAAGGTAGAAAGGGTTAAGCTAACCCCTACAGTTCTAAATTCGAATGGAAAGTATCATTATGAACCCTTGAAGTATGTTATCTAACACACAAAAATATTTTTTTCTTAGCTCTCTTCACCAAAAAGCCCTAAAAACAATAACCAGCCCAGCATCAGTAAACATCCCTATTTTTATTGTCATCTTGAAATACCATTGCTCATTAAAAGAAACCAAGGCTCTGGGCACCTGGGTGGCGCAGTTGGTTAAGCGCCAACTTTGGGTCAGATCATGATTTCAAGGTTCATGGGTTTCAGCCCCGGATTGGGCTCTGTGCTGACAGCTCAGAGCCTGGAGTCTGCTTCGGATTCTATGTCTCCCCCCTCTCTGCCCCTCCCCTGGTCGTGCTCTGTTTCTCTCTGTCTCTCAAAAATAAATAAATGGGGCGCCTGGGTGACTCAGTCAGTTGAGTGTCCAACTTCGGCTCAGGTCATGATCTTGCAGTTTGTGAGTTTGAGCCCTGCGTCGGGCTCTGTGCTGTCAGCTCAGAGCCTGGAGCCTGCTTCGGATTCTGTATCTCCCTCTTTCTCTGCCCCTCCCCAACTTGCGCTCAGTCTCTGTCTCTCAAAAACGAATGTTAAAAAAAATTAAAAAAATAATAATAGATAAATGTTAAAAAATTTTTAAATAAAAAATAAAAGAAACCAAGGCTCCTTAGAGAAATGGCTGACTCTATGAAGAAGAGGTTAATATGAGCCTACAACAAGCAGTCATTCCAGATATTAAGAAAATTATTAAAGACTCTTTGGTTTTGACTCTTAGGTTTCTGAGTCAGAGCCCAACTTGAAGAGATTTTTGCCAACCAGTGGAGGGATAATTCGACTACTAATAAGGATAATAACTGCAGTGGAGTGAAATGAATCAAATATGTTTGAATCTATGAGTTCATAATAGTTGATCCCCTCCAGCTCCTGCCCCCACACCAAAAAACCTAACTGGTCACCTATTGAGGACACTAGGAAATCAACTCTATTTTGAAAACTGCTTTCCCTATATAAAAGTGGTCAACTAACTAGAATGGAAGTTTCTTTTTATAGAAGTATTCCAACAAAAATGCAAGAAGGCATGATAAAATTGAAATATCACTATTTCATAACCCCTAATTAATTAAGGAACTAAGTAATAAGCACTGACCAGTAATGACCACTAACACCATAAAAAGACATTATGGGCCCCTTCATAAACAAAGTAATAGCACCCATGAAATAATCTTCCCCCAAATAATTAAATCCGAATCTTATTAAGCATCTAGATCCATGCACCATAAATATGATTTCTAATTTCCAGAGACCACCTAATCTTACTGATATAGTAATTAGACTCCAAAAAGAGAGGTGAGACTTATAAGTCATCTAGTTTGCAATGCTGTTCAAACTGTTCAAATAATGTCATCATCACTTAATTTTTAAGTCACACTGGAAACCATGAAAAAGCCACCATAAATAACTATGCCGACATTGCTGGACATTCTGGTATGTCATTGCCATTTCAGATTAGAAAGAGAGTAGAACAATTAGTACCACCATTGAAAGATACCAACTAAGAATTTAGAAAAAAGTAAGAATCAGGGATCTGAAGAAGTACAACAGTCCAAGATCTTAAGGCTGGAAGACACCTTACTGACAATACTTCCAATTTGCTTCTTTGACAGAAAAAGAACCTAAAGCTACAAAAGTTAGCTAATTATGAGCTAGTTAGTTAACTAATTATGAGTACTTGTTTAGACTGTACCTCAAGTTTTCATAAATTTATACATTCCCATACTTACATCCATAAATGTATACATGTCTCATGACCTAACAGTCAATTAAAATTTTTAAAGGTTAAAAAAAACTGTCACTTTAATCTTTTACAAAAATTTCAAGATTTTGACAATACTAAATATTTATTTTGAGAAAGTGTGTGAGCAGGGGAGAGGCAGAGAGAGAAGAAGAGAGAGAGAATTCCAAGCAGGCTCTGCACTGTCAGCAAGGAGCCCAATGTGGGGGCTCAAACCCACAAACTGTGAGATTATTATCTTGAGCTGAAATCAAGAGTTGGATGCTTAACTGAATGAGCTACCCAGAAGCCCCAATAAATTATAAAAATTCTAATAAAGCCTAGGGATTCCAAAGATCTATGTATCACTACTGGTCAATATTTGTTTCATGACATTTACATCCTGGAGGGTAGTGGTGTGCAATTGTTACCTAAATGCTTACAGCAAGAAATGGAAAGGACATACTAGAGTTCTTCTGGTCAGAAATACCCTGACCTCTGGGCTTCAGCAACTCAAGGCCAAAACTAATGAATGAATCAATATCCCAAAAGAAATATGAAAACATATGTAAGCTAATGATGCAGGCAATACACCAAGTTGTAAATATTAAGTATTACTCACCGATTCCTTCTCCACAACTCGGTTTAGCATGACAACTGCCTTGGTCTTTTGCTGCCAAACCATGAGCCAGAAATGGCAACCTGTATTAGGAAGTGGACCCTGTAAGACCAGACAAGAAAAAGTAGGTTAAGAGAAAGGAGATGGAGCAAGGCTCATAGAAAATTCCTTCAAGTATGTTTCCAGTTTGAAACAGTCTATTGGATAATAAGTAAATCATGACTTTAAATCCATTTGAGTTAAAAAAAAATAGGTCTGTACTACTTGTTTATAAATGATCAAAATTGACTTTTATTTACTTAGGCAGAAAAGGAATTTTTCAGGCTATCAGATGACTTTCAGTGTTGAGGGCTGGAGAGCCAGGTTTTGGTGGGAACCAATGTTAAGGCAAGATTCTGCTCAAAGGAGTCAGCTTGGGACAGTGCTCCTGACACTGGCACTCCTTTCACCTTGTTTTGCTGGCATCGCCATACTAAGGTGGCTGGAGCATTCACGCACAACCTAAATAAACCAGAGTCAAAATCATGGGCAGGAGTATCTGACTGGTCATGTTCTAGCTGCAAAGGAGGTAGACAAAGGAAATTTCTGTCCCCTTCAGCTTTCACAGCAGGAAGAAAGGCCCTGACTGTCATTGATCATGGCAGTCTTACAAAAAAGAAATCTGTGCCATCACTAGCCAACCAACCACCCCAAGTTAAATACAAAAAGATTTCCAGAAAAAGCAGAAATCTCAAAGTACCTGAACCACTACAAAGCTGTTAATCTACAAAAACCACAGCATGTACAATCTCAATAGCAGATTTAAAAGGGGCAATGGTTCATATTACAATATTGCCATGGGGGAAAAAAATCAAATTGTATTATGTACTTCCAATTATCTTCACATTTTGCTTAATGGCAGCACAGGGCAGAAGAAAGGGCAAATAAGAGATGAAAAGGCCATGGCCAAATTGTAACTAATTTTAAAGGTGAAAGTGAATGAGGTTCTACTGCAGCTAATAAGTCAGCACACATCCCTTTCACAGGGGAGAGTGATGGGCAGCATCAGAGGCTGGAGGCCAGGTGTCCTGGAGCATCAGTTTCCCATGTCAAACAAGGTGATTCAAGTGGTTCAAGGCTGAAAGCACCTTTTGGGCAGCTGTATTCCCTAGTATACAGCAGATGCTCTGAAATATTATTTGAATTCATAAACTCTAAGCTTCTGAATTATAATAAGGCTAGACATCTACTCAGAATCTTGAGAAACTACAACCAAATGTTTGAAGATACTGTTGTCCTCCATGTGTAGTATCTATTACTGGATCTATTCTAAAACAAAACAAAGTGTAAAGATAAAAAAGAGCAATGAGAAAATCCTCAGTAAAATGAATGCCTTTCTTTCATCTAAAAAAGAAATGGACCTATCAATTCACCAGAGAAGTCACTCCTTAGTGTATATATACACAAAAAAACAAGACAGACTCCACTGGTGGTTCAAAAGGGAGAAGAGTGGGTTTATCTCTCAGTTCTTCCATCTACAAGCAATACTATCAATTTTTAAAAGTCTTTTTTTTTTAAGTTTATTTATTTATTAGAGACAGAGACAGCATGAGTTGGGGAGGGGCAAAGAGACAGAGAATCCTAGGCAAGCTCCACACTGCCAGCAGAGCCCGACATGGGGCTTGAACCCACAAAACCATGAGATCATGACCTGAGCTAAAACTGAGTCGGACACTTAACCAACTGAGCCACCCAGACACTCCAATACTATCAATTTTTTCTGCAAAATGGAGATTTAGACCAAGGACTGATTATATATTTTTTTAATTCAAAAAACTCAGAAGGAAAACATGACAAAAATAATAAGCGACAAAGGACAATCAGACCAGTTGAGGTTTTAATAAACATAGCATCTCTAGTTTTCTCTGTCCTTTAAAATATTCTCAGCCCTCAAAGAGCTTACTAAATAAGGAGGCATGGAGAAGTCCTTGTCCTACTAACTGAAACATATCAAGTGCCACAAGAGTTAGGGGTAAACCATCAGGTCTTCAGGAGTAGAAAGGATGCTACAGCAGGGCCTTAAAAATGATGAGAGCACTGATACAGGGAGGTGTCATGGAAAGATGGGGAGGAAGTCAGGATATGTTCCAAGCAGAAGGCAAGACACGGGCAAGTTCAGGGCAAATGTGGGAGAGGCAAAGCAATCAATGAGCATGAATGGAAGTATGGAAGTGTGCAGGAAACCCTACCTGCAAACTGAACACAGGAAATAGTCACCAAAGTTTTTAAGAAGTAAAGTAGTATGATCAGATTTACATGTTACAAAAATAATTCTGGTGGCATTGTTAAAGATGGGTTAGGATGGGAGGGACTGGTGGCAAGGAAACAAGTTAAAAAGCTCCTGCATTAAGATTCAGTACATGATGAGGACAGCTTTAACCCAGGTGAGAAAAACAGGAAGGGAGATGGCTTGGTTTAAAGGGGGAGGGGGGGAGAGGGAGAGGGAGGGATGTAGAAAATGGAGAATTTGCGATGTCAATGAGTTATCTGGGTAAAAATATCCAGTAAAGACCTAGAAAATATAGGGTGGAAATTCAGAAAAGCATAAAAAACTGAAAACAGCCTTTTGAGTCCCCCAGCTCTAAATGTGTGGGATTCTGTCAGGACATGCAGAGCAGTCTGACAGGGACAGGATGCTTAAACACAATTAGGAGGCCATTATTCAGGCATTTTCTTTATTGTTATGGATTTATAATATTTTATAAGAGGATTATTATCATTATTACTGCTACTAACAAAAAGTAATAACAACTGCCACAACAATCACTGGAGGGCTTACCATAGTACCAGGCACTATAAGAGTTTTGTTCAACATCGTTCCATAGATATATAGATACATATCGATAATACAGATATATATACAGGCTTGGGGAGTTAGGTAGCTTGTCCAAGGTCACACAGCAATTTTATTATTCTAGTAGAGCTGAATGATTAAGAGCATGACCCATGGTGCCAATGGGGCTTCAAATTCTGGCTTCAGGTCACTTCTTGAATGACCTTGGTAAAGTTGTTTAATGTTCCTGGTCCCTTTAGATGATTCCTCATGCATAAAATCAGGGTGATGACAATATTTACCAGAGAGAGTTAGCCTGAGCCTTAAATCATACAAAACACAAAGTACAGAACAATGTTACAAAATTCCTAGCTCTTATGAATCTTATCTCCCACTACAATGTAAAATTCATAATGGCCTTTTTACTTAATGTCTGTTTTATTTAACAATGCCTACCACATAGTAGGTACTCAATAAATCTTGTTAGATGAATGAATACCCAGTGAAGCAGTGGGACCAGGATTTGGGCACAGATACTGTGAATCCGAGTCTACATTCTCTTAAGATACAAAGGTTAAACATGTTTCCAGAGAGTTTGAAGTCTTGAGTGTAAACTGAAAAGAGGGAAAAAATCCCTAAATCAGAATCCTGAGAAACACCTACAGAATTTGGACTACAAAAAGAAGAATCAATAAATGAGACTGGAAAAGGGAGAGAGAGAGAAAGAGTGGGCTGTGATAAGGGATCTAGAGTAATTATTCTTTTCTATTTTTGAACATTATAGTTTTTTCAAATAGAAAGTAAGTTGAAATTCTAAAAATGAGTTTATTAAAAATATCATGAATGCTCATAAGAAAAATGCGAGAGATTACAAAAAGGCAGGAAATGACAACTTAAACTCTATGTATTCCTAATTCTTAGAAATAACCAATATTAATGGTATATGTATAATTTATTTAGCCAGTCCCTCACAGGTTATTTCTGTCCTATTATTTCTGGTCTGGTGCTATTAAAATTAAGTTTCAGTAAACACCCTCACATGTATCTTTATGTCTATACATATTTAACCACTGAGTATTATGAACTTTTAAATCTCTGCTGTTCTGACTGGTGAAAAGTGGTTATTAAATTATATTCCCTCACGACTAAAAAAACTATTTTTCATGTGTATATTGTCTACCTTTATATTCTTCTTTGAACTGTGAATTTATGTTCTTTGCCAGGTTTTTTTTTTTAATTTAGATTGTTTCTCTTTTTCTTTTTTGACATATAGGAGTTGTTTCACTTTATTTGAAATAATTAATTTTCATTTCCTGTCAACTAGAAATCATCTAATAGAATATCTTTTTACTATATGAAGCTGTTTTCTCTTTTTTTTTTTTTTTAATTTTTTTAACATTTATTTTTGAGAGACAGAGAGAGACAGAGCATAAGCAGAGGAGGGGCAGAGGGAGAGACACACACAGAAACTGAAGTAGGCACCAGGCTCTGAGCTGTCAGCACAGAGCCCAACGCAGAGCTCAAACTCATAAATCATGAGATCATGACCTGAGCCGAAGTCAGACACTTAACAGACTGAGCCACTCAGGCACCCCAATTCTCTTTTTTAATGTTTATTTATTTTGGAGGGGGTGAGCAAGGGAGGGACAGAGAGAGAAGGGAAGAGAATCCCAAGTAGGCTCTGCACCGTCAGCATAGAGCCCAATGCGGGGCTTGCTCTCACAAACCGTGACATCACGACCTGAGCCGTAATCAAGAGCCAGACACTTAACTGACTGGGTCACCCAGCTGCCCCTGTTTTCTCTTTCAAATAACAGGTTATTTTGATCCACATTTTTAAAAATCTCAAATATTATGAACATTCAGCATATATTTAAAATTTAAAAATCATTAACTGGGGATATAGCAGCACTGTTCATTAAGTCTCTGTCATTTGATAAAGGGAAGCTGGTGTGGATAAACCAAAATAATTTTTATTACCAAGAAGGGAAGAGTAGTAGTGCTGGAATATGGGTGTGGCCAATGTGCCAAGAAGCAATCAGGCAGAATGCCAAAGGGAACTGTTACGTACTCTGGCTTCCTAGCCAGTATTCTGGGCACCTGGTCTTACCACCCTCACTCCAAACAAAGGGCAGCTACCCATCGAAGGCATGTTCAAACTCTCTGAAACTATATGTCAAGAAGTGGGTCAAGAAGGGCTTTCAAAGGGCCTCTGGTTATGATACAAATTATGTGAAGAGAACTTAATAAAACATTAACAAATGCTTTGTATCGATATAAAGCAAGGAAGATAATTTGCCTGAAAAGAATTGGACTAAGCCATTTCATTAAAATATTTTCCTTTTTGGAATGTACAACATTAAAAATTATTTTCATGTTCACATACAAACCTACAGAACATTGAAATGTCTACACTCTACTACATAACAACAGAAAAAACTGAAACAGCATTTCATTTCCAAAAGAAGTAAAGGCATACTTTTGGCTATGTTTCAACGCAGACCAACCACAACAACTGCCCTGGTGAGTATCTGCTCGACACCATATCACTTGCCTGTGTTAAGATGTAACTCCTTTTCGCCTCTTCTATGTCAACTAAACTGGCATTAATATAATCATTTTCAGCATTTTGCAGTTTAACACGACTGTGATCATCTGAAATAGAGAATGATAAACCATAATTGTCATTTCAAATTTCTCACTTTTTACTTTGATATTAATGTTTTAGGTATTTATAAAATGATTAGAAGAAACAAAACAAAGAAAAATAACTTAGCACCACAAGAGAGTTGAATCAAGTCCTAAATTATTCCCTTTTTTGGAAGGCAGTATAAAAATGAAATCATTTTGCTTGTTACTGTGGTATTGGAAATGCTTTTGTTTGTGGTAGATATGCTATTGTAACTAGAAAAATTGACCAAAGAGTAAAATATAGTAAAAGGAATAAAGAACCTACCTTCCTAAAAGTAAAAGGATCATTTAGAATCTTGGAGTCTAAGAACTGATAGATCTACCAACAAAAAAGAAAACTGGCCTCAAACAGATGACTTGATTTCCATGGTAACTACATTTGCTTCATTCCTCAATAGATCTGCATTCAACTATATTTAAATAATTTTTAGTACTTAACTATATTTAAATTAAGTGCTAAAAAATATTTAAATACAGAGAGAATATTCTAATTTTTTTAAGTAGGCTCCATGCCCAACCTGGGGCTCGAACTCACGACCCTGAGATTGAGTCATATGCTGTATGACTCCAGACTATTCTAAATCTTTAAACGACAACTAAAGATGCCTCATTACTTAGACTGTGTTATAGCACAATAAACATATCTAGTTTAGATATATTTCTAGCTTTTAAAAATAAAAATGTTACCATCTGCAACAACATGGATGACTTAGAGGGTACTACACTAATTGAAATAAGTCAGGCAAAAAAAGAAAAAGAAAAAAGAAAGACCATATGACTTCACTTATATATGGAATCTAAAAAATTAATAAAACATGGGGCACCTGGGTGGCTCAGTTGGTTAAGCATCTGACTTCAGCTCAGGTCACGATCTCACAGTTCGTGGGTTCGAGCCCCGCGTTGGGCTCTGTGCAGACAGCTAGCTCAGAGCCTGGAGCCTGTCTTTGGATTCTGTGATTCTCTCTCTCTCTGACCCTCCCCTGCTCATTCTCTCTCTCTCTCTCTCTCTCTCTCTCTCTCTCTCTCTCTCTCAAAAATAAATAAAAAAAATTAATAAAACAAACAAAAAACAGAAACAGACTCATAAATACAGAGAACAGGCAGCCTGGGTGGCTCAGTTGGTTGATCATCTGAGTCTTGACTTCAGCTCAGGTCATGGGATCAAGCCCCGTGTCAGGTTCCACTCTGAGCATGGAGCCTGCTTATTCTCACTCTCCCTCTCTCCCTTCTCCCCTGCTCGTCTTCTCCCTCCCTCTCTAATATAAAATTTTAAAAAAATTTAAAATTTAAAAAATTCAAAATTCAAAATAATAAATAAAATTAATAAATACAGAGAACAAACTGGTGGTTGTCAGAGAGAAGGAGGGTAGGGAGATGAGTGAAACAGATGAAGGGGATTAAGAGTTACAAACTTCCAGGGCACCTGGGTGGCTCAGTCGGTTGAGCCTCTGGCTTCGGTTCAGGTCATGATCTCACAGTTCATGAGTTCAAGCCCCACATCGGGCTCTGTGCTGACAGCTCAGAGCCTGGAGCCTGCTTTGGATTCTGTGTCTCCCTCTCTCTCTGCCCCTCCCTCACTCATGCTCTGTTTCTTTCTCCTTCAAAAATAAATAAAAAAAATTTTTTTTTAAGTTACAAACTTCCAGTTATAAAGTAAGTAAAAGTCACAGGGATGAAAAGTACAGCATAGGGAATACAGCCAATAACATTGTACAACCTTTCTCTGGTGACAAATGGTAATTACTTATTATGGTGAGGCTTTCATAATGTATACAAATGCTGAATCACTATATTGTACACCTGAAGCTAGTATAATACTGTATGTCCACTATACTTCAGTTAAAAAAAAATAAAGCAGGTCTCAAAATTAAGAAAACACATTTACAGCGTATACAACCAAAGAAGCATTAAGATACAAAGAGTATCAACAAATCAATAAGAAAATGACAGTGGTCCCATTTTAAAAGATGAACAAAGACAATACATAAAAGATGAATGTGAAAAACATTTATTTAATCTCACTATTAATCAAAACATACAAATTAAAATGATGATTTTTTTAATTAAAAAATTTTTGGAAAGGTTTTTTTTTCACAAAAACCTTTTGGAAGTGCTGCCCAGGCCATGACAAGCCCGTTAGTAAGCACCAGATGAGACTATAAGAGAACTTTCAGACGCCCGGTTTACAGGTGTAAACCCTTTAAAATCCCAGGTTTCCATTTCTGTGAATGAAACGAATGGATATAGCCAGAGATAAGCACAGTTTAATAGTAACACACACACACACACACACACACACACACACAAAAGGGAAAATAACACAAATTTCCAAAATGTCTAACAGGTAAATTACAGTATATATGAAAGATGTACTACTTTAATGAAGCCATTAAAAATCATGCTTGGGGAGGGGGGGAGTAAAAATCTCATAGATTTAGAATTTATGCTGATTTACATATGTGGACTACAAAACTTTACCTCATATCATTTTTTTTTAATGCTTACTTATTTTTGAGAGGAGGGGGAATGGGACAGAGAGAGAGGGAGACAAGGATCCTAGGCAGGCTCTGTGCTGACAGCAGAGAGACCAATGCAGGGCTCAAACTCACAGACCATGAGATCATGACCTGAGTCTGACACTTAACAGACTGAGCCAGCCCAGGCACCCCAACCTTCTAGCATTTTGATAGAAAAGGAGGAGAAACTTTCTCAGGGACAAAAGTCATGTGCATACAACAGGTTTAACATTGGCTTAGTACCCTAGTTATACAACTGTCAGAAGCATATAACTGAATTATAAACTGAACACGTTTGATGGTTAACTCTGGAGATTACATTCAATTTAAGCTGCTCCCCTCAAGGAAATCTATACTAAATGTCCTTTCTCTCCCCACTTTTAAACTAAAAAAACTGTTCACATGATCTCCATATGAAAGAGAATGTTATATGGCTACCGTTTCACACATCAATTTATCTGAGCTGTTTCTGCTGGACTGAACCCAAGACCTCTGTAAATATTACATGTCATTTGCCAACAGGAAAAACTAAGATCTTGTTATAGTAAATCACTTATACTAGTGTTCTCGGAAAGATGATGTCAGCAAGCACTTTTTTTTAAACAGTCCCTTTTGTTTTTTTTAACAGCTTAATCACCCTTAACTGTTAAATTATGTGAGACGGTAAAAAGGTCAGCTACCTAATTAGCAAAATAAGGGCCATACATCTCCTGTATAACATATATCAGGAGAATGTATGCTTTTAGAATGCTACACAATCCCTAAAATTCACGTTCCACTAAAATATAATACTAAAGGAATGTATTTCCTCATGTTGTAATCACAGAAAACACAAACCCCAAAGGTTAATCACATCTATTGCACAAGTGAAAAAAGCAATTTGGCCAACAGAATCAAGAATCCATAAAAACTGGGAAGGTCCCTTCCCAGGAATTCAGTTATCTTACAGGTTGCCCTCTGGGATTCTTCTACAATTATGGAGGAAAGAAGCCCAGAGAAAGACCTCTGGCAGATTGTTTTTAAGAGTTATTTGCCATCCTCCCGCTCAGGACCTTGAACTAGAATTCAGTTATTTTCCCATTAGCTTCAAAACCTATACCAGCTGTCACTCCAATACCCGGAAAACACTGAATCACACAACGGTTAAAGCACAGATACATTCCCTGGAGCCCCGGGGTCTGTCCAATAGGTGCTACCTGAAAGACACCCAGTGTCGTGCAGAGTCTGGCCCCAAACAGTGGCCCTGCTTCCCTATAACATTTATTTATATAATCAACAAAAGCAAAAGAACACTGAATTTTCTAAGGAAAAAAATTTTTTAATTCTGCTAGATTAAGACTAAAAAAGAAAGGTAATCCTTGGGAAAACTCTATAGCTATTTAGAACTGGCTACAAATGGTCCCTGAACCTACATTTTCTCCTCAGGAGTAATTAAAAACAAAACTCTCAAATTCACCTACATTATTACAAATTTTTTTAAATTCTTCTTTTCTATTAAGGAGATTAATAAAACTTTAAAGTTTATTTAACTTTTTGATTTCGAAGGAAACAAAAGACAGTTTCTAGAATTAAATAAAACATATCACGTTAAAACTATCTACAAAAATAGTAACTATACAGAACATTTCAGGAAGTGAAACTATCACAGCCTTTTTATGAGAAATTGTGCCTTTATGATTTCTCCAGCAATGATAACAGGCAATGCCTCTTCTCCAAATCAGAATCACTTCATGTATGGCTTGAAATACCTATGAGAGTGGACACAGGTCCCCTCACAACCTGGGAGTCAAATGTCCTCTCTTTCTCTGCCCTGTTACTGTCAGCCCCAAATCTGTGAAGTGTTCATTCCAAACCAAACTTCGGACTTCTGAATTAGTACAAAAACGCAAAAACAAAAATACCAGAAAGTTAAATGCTTCTCCTCTCCCAGAGTTTATTCTGCCCAGAAACCTCTGAAATGCGATCAAATAAATGGAGTCCGTTAGCACCTGGGCTCTAAGTAATAAAAAGCTCACAGTACTTTATCATCATTCTAGGTAAATATATGGTTATCTCCCTCTTTGTTATTTTTTAAAAAATTCAGCAAAGGGAGAAAAATGAAGACAGTTCAAACTACATTGCAAGAGATACCCGAAAAGCAACAAAACCATGCTTCACAGAAAATCTTATTTCTCAACATCTAATAATACCAAAAGCCTAACTATCAAGAATATATACTTTTTTTTTTTAATGGGGGCATCATCTGCTCTTAATTCTTGTCACCAAGAGAATGAAGAAATGCAATATCCAATAGAAGTGCAGCTTGTAAATTGGATAAAAATTGAGCAAACATCTGATGAAGATTCCCTTCACCTCCCACCCTCAAACTGTATGTTTTCTGAGAAATGGTTTCATCTGTCAAGAAATGACACTCTAGCTGTGGCCTGAGCTGACAATACAGATTAGCTTCCTCTTTCAATAATGTCATAATAAGCTTATTTTTTTTAACACCCCCTTCACTGGTTCACCTTTCATCATAATTGTAAAAAGATCTCCTTTTGGAAAGTTGGGAAGTCTTCCAGGTCAAACAGGAAAAAGGATTTACATCCATTATAACTATCCTCCCTAGGTTACACCAAGGCAGAGATAAACAATTGTTATCATCAACTGGGCAAGAAGACCATCTCCATTAGTACAGCATTGAAAGATGTTCCCCATCGATTCTCCTGTTCTCAACCAGGGGGAAACCGTAAGTTTTCAAATACGATGTCTACACCCGTATGTTACCTCCTTGCAAGAATGCAAAGCATTTCGGGGTGGCTGGGTGGCTCAGTCGTTAAGTGTCCGACTTTGGCTCAGGTCATGATCACACCGTTTGTGGGTTCGAGCCCCACATTAGGCTCTGCACTGACAGCTCGGAGTCTGGAGCTTCTTTGGATTCTCTGTCTCCCTCTCTCTCTGCCCCTCCCCTGCTTGCACTGTCTCTCTCTCTCTCTCTCTCAAAAATAAATAAACACTAAAAAAAAAAAAAAAGAATGCAAAGCATTTTATAGATATGTCAACCATCTTCGACTCTATAAGTTAAATACTTGAGACAAAAATGTAATTTTCTCTCATGAATCAAGCAATGAGCCAAAAGAAAAGCTAGAACTAAAATCCAAGTCATCATAAGCACTACCATATTAATGAAGAAACACATACAAGAGTTTAACATTTCAATTGTTTCCTCTGAAAATAAAACTCTATTTGATGAATAGTTCCTTTATTGACAACACAACCAACTAGGACTACTGTATAGGATTTAGTGCCTGTGATGCATCAGGTACTGTATGACACATCTTACTGCATTACTTCTCTCAGTCCTCACAACCCTATGAAGTTGACATTATCATGCTCATTTTATTGACACTCAGGGAGTCAAGTCATAACCAAACACACAATAGAGAAGCACGAGAGGAGATTCAAACTAGGTCTGTAACTTGAGGGACTACATATTTCCCAGACTACATTATCTCTGATATGTCCAAGTTGGTTCCTTTACTATCCTTTTCACACACCCCAAGCTCTTCCTGGCATTGCCTTTCACTGTTCTTCACATCAGGTATGATTTCCGTCTTCATTTCTGTCACACAAACCCCACTTACATGCAGATCCAGTCTATGACTTACCTTCTCTAAAGCTTTTTTTTTTTTTAATGTTTTTTATTTATTTTTGAGAGACAGAGACAGCGTGAGCAGGGGAGGGTCAGAGAGAGAGGGAGAAACAGAATCCGAAGCAGGCTCCAGGCTCTGAGCTGTCAGCACAGAGCCCGACGCAGGGCTCGAACCCACGAACCGCAAGATCATGACCTGAGCTGACGTCAGACGCTTAATCGACTGAGCCACCCAGGCGCCCCATAACTTACCTTCTCTAAATAGCCCCTTTAAGGGAACCCCCACCAGGAAGGTCTGTGCTTCACATTTAATACCTTCAACAACTTAAATACAATTTTCATTCAACAAATATATTTTAGGAGCCAGGCAACAGCAACATAAAGATAGTAATTTGCTTAGAGCTTTTTAAGCGAAAAAAATTCTATTAAGTAGTAATTCCTACCACTATCTTAATTGTACTGCATTGTGGTAAGAAAGCTGACCAACTGATGCCTAAGGAAGCCAAGTGAGATGAGCAGTCTTCGCTACACAGATGAAGAAGGAGCACACACACAAAGGGAATAAAAGGGAATGGTATATCACAGACTGGCAAATTCAAAAAGGCTGAAGAACTGGGTAGACAGAGAGATCCCAAAACATGTTAAGGTCAGATTCTGAAGGGTCTTGCGTGCTGTGCTCCAGGCACAGGCTACTTTAATAAAGCTCTTTAAAGGACTGATACAAGCACATTTGATTTCAAGAAAATAACTACCAGAACTCTAGAGGATAGACTGGAACAAGAAGACAACTTAACACACTGATGCACTAACAATTTAATCAAGAGATGACGAGTACAGAACCAAACAGTGGCAGGACCAGAGAGATTTACAATGAAAAACATGTCCCAGTGCACACCACCACCAACTTGCTAACCAAGTAAGTACGTGTTGTTCCAGTAGGCTCAATCTTTTTCAAACAATAGGTTGACTAAGACTTCCATCTTGTTCAAACCATCAAGATTTCAAATTTCTAAACTTGACAGGACAATGATAATTGATTAAATTTGACTTCCACACATCTCCAAATCTGAAAATAGGTCTTTAATCCATCTCTAAACGTCTCTGCAATGGAAAGAACACCTGAGAAGTGTCCTTTAAAAATGTGTAAAATCCGTTAATATACTTTGGAACACGGACATCTCTTCTCTTTGATAGTGTGCATAAAATAAGACATACTAAACTTTAGTGTAATATTATCAGTAAACACCTCAACCATTTTCCTTGAAACTCAGAACTGCTCCTTCAAGGAAAGAGAGAGCACGGAGAGTAGAGGGAGTTGGGGGAAAGTACTTTCCTTACACCCAAAAGTCCAGGGGACACCAGGGAAACAATACAGACCAAATATTTATTAAATTCCTTCTACATTCCAGGCACTGCTCTAGGCACTTAGGACCCATCTGTACCCTTGTGGAGCTTACCTTCTCAGAAAGGGAGACAACAGCCAAGACCACTAAGTAAATGCTATGTTACACAGTAACAAATGCAATGGGGTAAAATGCAGAGTTAAGGGGAACATCATGCTGGGGAGTAGAAACAGGGTAGGTTACAATTCTAAACATGGTGGGAAGGCTGGCCTCATTAACACAGTGACATTTAAGCAAAGACTTAGAGGAGGTCAATAATATGGATATTTTGGTTAAGAGTGTTCCAAGCACAGAATAAATACCTTAAAGTGGGTATGTGCCTAACATGTCTGAGAGACACAGATAATGGAGCTTGAGTCCAATGAACAAAGGGAAGAGAAGCAGCCTGCAAGTTAGGTTCAGAAAGTTAAGAAAATCTGTACTGATTCATTAGCCTCACCTCCAGTTTCTACTTCCATCTTCTTAGTGTCTACCCAGTACAGTGTCATAACAATTTTGGTTGGCAAGTGTTCAAGCATTGTTTATACACTGAATTCCAGAACAGTTTCATATTTAAATTATTACACTATGGTAGAATTTTGTTAAAATGACAAATCACTATTAAACCATTCTGAAACCTACACAGGAGATGAGATTATGTTAATGGAGTTGAAGAGTGACATAATTCAGTAAAAAGGAAGAGAAGAGACATCTCCAGAACCTTCCAGTATACGTATCTGGAACTCTGTGGCCCAGATGAAAGAAAATCTACGGGGCCTAAAGATGTAGATTCCGAGGTCTGTCCGGGCTCTACAGACCTACACGACCACAGACACAGCTGTGATTTATACAGAAAAGAGTAACCTGCTACTTGAGAAACATTATTAGCATCCAAGTTAGTTATTACATCCTGTGGTAAGAGCCACATCACTAGTCTCAGTTTTCTTTTAAGATGAAATGGCTGGACTAAGCAAATCCTTTTCAATTATTTTTACCAACTGACCCTAATATATTCCAAGTATTCAATACAAAACTCCTTGGAAAGTCCTATTTTAAAAATTTATAGCAACTTGGGGCTCCTGGGTGGCTCAGTTGGTTAAGCGTATGACTTCGGCTCAGGTCATGATCTCATGGTTCATGGGTTCGAGCCCTACATCGGGCTCTGTACTGACAGCTAGCTCAGAGCCTTGAGCCTGTCTTCAGATTCTGTGTCTCCCTCTCTCTCTGACCCTCCCATGCTCACGCTGTCTCTCTCTCTCTCAAAAATAAATAAAACATTTAAAAAAATAAAAAAATAAAAAATAAATATTTATAGGAACTTAAAATTTCTATCTCATTATGTATCTATATTTTAATATATAAGCAACCACACCTTCCCTCCCCACATTCCAAGTATAATCGGTGGTCCTAGAAGATGTGTCATGTTTCCCCAGGACATTAAGTTCCCTCCCTGGCACACTTCTGCTCCTCCCTTCAGTCCCCAGTGTAAGTACTCTATAGGTGAGGTGCCCAAGTGATGAGCCATGGCTACAGTGGGAGCCCTCTGTTAGAAGGCTACCATTATGACAAGATTTTTGATCCACTCAGCCCATGGGGCAGCAGCAATGCCCAGACCTCCAGCCATCTGCAGTCTTGTTAGGGTTAACCTCTCTGTAGCCAGGGACTCTGTCATGTCCATCATGTATTCCCACTGCCTAGCACAGTACCCTTACCAAGGACCCAAATCAAGAAGCCATCAAATTCAGAAACCTGGAAAGATGCTGGTATAACCCAGACTGCACTCCAATTTCTCATTTTACAGGCACCCATTTGTGGGGGTGTGTACAGTTCTGTGCTATTCTATCACATGTGGAGATTGTGTAACCACTACCACAATCAAGATACAGTCCTGTTCCATCACCACAAAGATCCTCTGTGCAATCCCTTTACAGTCACACTCCCCACCAACCCCATCCCTAACACAGTAATCTGTTCTTTACAATTTTACCATTTCAAGAATGCTGTAAAAATGGAATCACACCATATGTAACCTTTGAGACTGGATTTTTTGACTCATCGTGAGTCTTCTGAGATCTATCCTACTTGTTGCATGTCATCGATAGGTCATTTCTTTTTATTGCTGAGTAGTATGTCATGGTATGAATATACCAGTTTGTTAACCACTTACCTGTTGAAGGACATACTGGCTGTTTGCAATTTGGAGCTATTACAAATAAAACTGCTATGACATTCATGTACACATTGCTATATGGACATAAGGTTGCAGTTCTCTAAGATAAATGCCCAGGAGTGCAATGGCCAGGTTGTATAAGGTACATTTAGTTTAAGAAACTGCCAAACTATTTTCCAAAGTGGCTATACATTTTATATTCTCACTAGCCTTATATGAGATCCAGTTTCTCTATATTTTTAGAGTATTGTGGCCTCATTATTTTAGTTGTTCAGTGGGTGTGTAGTACTCTCTCACTCTCACCATCATTGTTTTAATTTTCATTTCCCTAATGGTTAATGATGTTTCCCTAATGGTTAAAGATGTTTTTCATATGCTTATATGCTTACCTGACACCTGTGTTCATAATCTTTTGCCCATTTCCTAATTGGACTTATTTTGGTTTTATGGTTCGGTCTTTTACTGTTGAATTTTGAGAGATCTTTATATATTCTAGGTCTGAGTTCTTTGCGGTTTATAAGTATTTTCTCCCAGTCTGTCTTTGTCTTTTCATCCTCAATTCCCTAACAGGGTCTTTAGCAGAGCAAAAGCTTTTAATTCTGGTTTAGTCCAATTTACTGATTTTTTTCTTTCATGGACTATGCTTTTGGTGTCACATTAAGAACTCTTCATCTAGCCTTAGGTCCTGAATTTTCTGTTTCTTCTAAAAATTTTACACTTTATATTGAAGTCTGAGATCCATTTTAATTTTTGTATAAGGAAGTTTAGGTTGAGATTGCGGGGGGCCGGGAGGTGCTGTGGACATCCAATTGCTCTAGTACTGACTGTTGAAAAGATCATCCTTCTGCCATTAAATTTCTTTACACCTCTGTCAAAAATCAGTTCACTCTACTTGCATGAGTCCATTTCTAGGTTCCCTGTTTCGTTTTCCAATCTATATTTCTATCCCTCTGACAATATCATATCTTGATACCATAATTAATACAGTAAGTCTTAAAATCAGACAGAATGATTCTTCATCACCTTCTTCTCTCTTTCTGAAACTGTTTTAGTTATTTTAGTTTTCATACATATTTAAGAGTAAGCTTGTTTATATCTATAAGAAATCTTCCTGAGATTTTGATAGGAATTGTGTCAAACCTACAGAAAAATTTGGGGAGAACTGACATCTTTACTACATTGAGACTTCTAATCCATGAACATGGTATGTTTCTCCATTTATTTAGATCATCGTTGATATCTTTTATCAGTGTTTTGTTGTTTTCAATATACAGGCCCTATACATGTTTTGTTAGATTTATTCCAAAATATTTCACTTTTTAAGAGCAATTGCAAATGACCTTATATTTGTAATCTTGGTTTCCATGTGTCCATTGTTAGTATATAGAAAGATAACTTTTATATGCTGCTCTTACATATAGCAACCTGGTTTAACTCACTTACTAGTTCTTGGAGATTCTTGGGATTTTCTATGTAGATACCATGTCTGGACTATCTGCAAACAAAGACAGTTTTATTTCTTCCTTTCAAATGTATATGCCTTTTATTTTTTGCCTTTACGTGTTGACTAGGATTCAGTATCCTTCCTTTTAAATAATCTTTTAAAAATTTATAAGTTGAAAAAATTTCAAAACTTACAGAAAAATGCCAAGAAAAATACAAAGAATTTTTCACCTAAATCATGACAAAAGTGCAAATATGATACCTGATTACCCCTGAATATTTTTGTGTGGATTTTCTACAAAGAAAGACTCAAATCTACTTAACCACAATACAGCCATCAAAATCATAAAATTAACAATGATACATTATTAACTCAGACCCCAGAAGTTTCACCTCTTTTTTTTTTTTAACTTCTTTATTGGAATCTTTTAATGATCCTGTGGTACTTAAGGGAAGACACATTTTATTTTTGAGAGACAGTGCAAGCAGGAGAGGGGCCGAAAGACAGGGAGGAGGAGAGAATCTTAAGCAGGCTCCATGCCCAGCACAGAGCCCAAGGCAGGGCTCAATCCCAAAACCTTGAGATCATGACCTAAGCCAAAATCAAGAGTCGGACACCTAACTGACTGAGCCACTCAGGCACCCTCCCAATAATACCTTTTAAACAAAAGGATACAATACATGATCACATGTTACATTTAGATGTCATATTTCTTTAGTCTCCAAACTGGAACCATTCCTCGGTCTTCCCTGGGAAGGGTTTTGATAACCCTTTGAAGACCACAGAGTATCAATTAATTGGAGTTGTCTGATACTTCCCCATGAATGAGTTCAGGTAACACATTTGGCCAAGTTCAGCTCAGAGTGATGCTCTGGACTCACTGTATTCTATAGGGAAGTTCGGGATTTCAATGTGATGTATCCATTATTGGTCATGATCACCTGTTTAAGATTGGTGTCTGCCAGACTTCTCCACTGCACACTTAATATTCTCCTCCTGTATTAATAAGTATTTTGTAGAAGGGCACTTTAAGACTATGTAAATATTTTGTTCCTCATCAAAGTTTCACCCACCAAGTTTAGCATTTATTTCAACATTTATTACTTGACATCCTACACTAAGGTAAATCTTTCCTTTTTCATCATTTATTTATTCATGTGATTGATATAAGTACAAACTCATAGATTCCTATTTTATTCAGTAGGTTATAATCATTATTTATTTCAATGCTCAAATCACTCCCAAATTTGGCCCATGGGCTTTAAGCTGGTTTTTATATCCGTTTGACATAGCCTCATCATTTCTTGAGCATCCTTAACCCTCTGGGATTATAAGACATTCCAGGCTACTATTTTACTTACTTATTTTGAGAGAAGGAGAGAGTGCATAAGCATACGTGGGGAGAGGCAGAAAGAGAGGGAGAGAGAGAATCCCAAGCAGGCTCTGTGCCAACAGCGCAGCCTCATCACAGAGCTCGATCTCCCGAACCATGAGGTCCTAACCTGAGCCGACATCAAGAATCAGAAGCTTAACTGATTGAGCCACCCAGGCACCCCACTGATACACTAATTCTAACCTAACATCATAGGGTTCACCCCACCTTTCCCCAACTCTTCAGATATGCCCCCCCAAGATGCCCTCCCTTATCTATGTACCTTCCACATGTGGGTACCTGTAACCCAAGGGCTTTTAGATTGAATTATTCAGAGGAGAGAGGAGAGGCTTAATGATGTCTTTAAACCTTTTTTACTACCCTATTAGAGATAACAGAAGCTATTATTTTTTAAAAATTTTTAACGTTTATTTTTGAGAGACAGAGAGAGAGAGAGAGAGAGAGAGAGAGAACATGAGTGGGGGAGGAGCAGATAAAGAGGGAGACACAGAATCTGAAGAGGCTCCAGGCTCTGAGCTGTCAGCACAGAGCCTGATGTGGAGCTTGAATTCACGGACTATGAAATCATGACTTGAGCCAAAGTCGGACGCTTAACTGACTGAGCAACACAGATGCCCCAGAAACTATAATTTTTTAGTATCAATAATGCCCTAACTGAATTATAAAATAAATGGAAGGTAATTTATAGTTCAATATATGTAGACAATTGAATAGAAATACACCAGAAGAAAAAAGCCCCCACTAATTTCCATAATGTCTCCTAGGAGATGGAGACATAATGTCACCGCTCTACAGAGTAAATGCAATAAATAAAATTGTAAGGCAGTAAGATTAGTGCCAGAATACAGAAGTAAAGTGCTATTGAAGCAAACTAGCAACTTTTGGTGGGTACCTCTCAGAGGAGTGATACCTATGTCTTGAAGACTGAACAAAACTTTACTGGGGGACAGGCAGTCCAGTTTAAAAAAAAAAAAAAGGCTGCACCTATTAAGAAATCAAGAGTGTAAGAGGAGAGAATGGCAAATGGGGGATGAAAGTGAGGAAGGGATGAGGAATGGGGCAAGAAGTGAAGCATACAAGAGATGTTTCAAAATTATCTAGCCAACCCTCTACAATTTATTCACAAATACTGTTTAGAACACCTCTGATGAGAAGTCCACACTGAATAAACACCTATAATAACGAGAGTGCACTAGTTCATATGGTTCATTTGTAGGTTTAAATACTAGCTCTTCACAGCAAGAAAGAGCCTGTGTATTCTGACCTGAAATTCACCAACTGTGTTATTCATTCATGAACCTCAGTTCTATTGTTCGAGCTTAATACAGGATAATGAATTCCTTTTGTCATCTGAAGTCAGCTATCATGTTGTTCAGTTAAAGTTTTCTTTCTCCCCCTAATTAATACTAGCTTCTTCACTAAGAGTTCTAATTCTTATTCCTTGGATCCACCCCAGTGCAGTGACCTGTAGAAATAAATTATTAAAAGTCCAAAATAGCTTTGATTTTGCCTTGATTAAAATCAAAGATTAAAAACAACAGCAGCAACAACAAAACAAAATTAAAGATAGAACCAAAGGCCAAAGTCCTAATAAAGAATGAGAAAAGAATGAATGAAAGCAGACAACAAAATGGATTTTGAGAATGTGAAGCACATTAGGTCTTTATTTTTGAACTTTAGATGGGATAAGGAAGAATACTGACATATATTTACATAAGAGTTACTATAAAATTTAAGTTATATCTTTACTAGCTCTGATTACTATTATACAACAGCTTTTATTTAAATCTGCTAAGGAAAATGATAAACGTATTCCTGTCAGGTATAAAGACTTGTTTTTATAACTCAAAGACCTGTTGTCTTATAATTTTGAGACTATCAAAGTGGTTCTGTGTAATTCTTTTGATTTATCTGTGCTTTTGGATTAGGAAGAAAACAGTATCATCTATAATTGTGATGGTTTTGAAACATGTCCACAATTCTTTGGAAATTCTTCCACCTAACGGCAGAGCTTCAGTCCTCTCCCCTTGAATCTGCATGGCCACTAATGTAAAGAATGTGACGCTGGCTCTCTCCGAACACTCACTCCTGAAATGTGGCTACTGTCTGCGAGGAAGTCCAGGTCACATGGACATTCCACCTGTAGGTGTGCCAGCTGACAGACCACACCTGAGCAAGAAAGGCCTCCAGGGGACTCCAGCCCCAGCTACCATCAGCATGAAACACCCTGAGCAAGAATCTCCTGAGTCCAATCAATCCCCGGATTTGCATATATGATAACTGATTGCTATTGTTTCAAGCCACTGTTTTAGGATGGTTTGTTATAGCAGCAGATAAAGTGACAGCTTTGTTTCTTTTTTCTTTTTCCCATCTGTAGGCCTTTTATTTCTTATTCTTCTTTCTGCAGTGACTAGAACTAAAGCACGATGTTAAGGAGAAGTGGTAATAGTGGGCATCTTTGTCTTGTTCTTCATTTTTAAAAAAATGTTTCTAACGTGTTATCATTTAGACTTATGTTATATTAAGTTACAGAAGTTCCCCCTCCCTTTCTAGTTTGCTATGTGTTTTGTTTTTAATCATGAGCAAGAACTGACTTTAAATAATCTTTCTGCACCTACTGAAATGTTCATGACTTTTTCTCCCTTACCAAGTTACTGCTGTGAACCAACATTTTAAAGATTTTCTAATGTTAAGCCACCCTTATCTTCCTAAAATAAACTTACAGACTCTGCTTTATTCAGTTTGCTAATCTTTACATCTATATTCATGAGGGATATATGCCTATAACACTTAGTCTTCTTACTAAACTTTTCTGGTTTGGATATCAAAGTTCTATAATGAGATCATAGAAAGAACTGGAGCACATTCTTTGCACATTAATTTTTATCCTTCTGTTGTAACACATTTAAGATAACATATTTTCCTTGCATTACTATTTTGCTGGTTTATCAAAGTTTTAGGTATTTTATATACTGTTCACTTTTTATTTACATATTTTACATATTTTTCACTTTTAAGCCTTTTAAAGTTTCTATTATGATTTCTCCTTGACCCATGAATTACTTGGAAATCTTTAAATCTCCAAATTTATGTGAATTTTTATTTTTACTAATAATCTATAATTTAATTACATTCTGGTCAAAGAACATGGCCTGTAAGACAGCAATTCTAAAATTGTTAAGATTTACTTTACAGCCCAGTCAATGATCCATTTTTAATAAATATTCCAAAGTCCTAGAAGAAAACGTATTCTCTAATTGTTGGAAATAAGGCTTTACATATTTTTCTTACTAAATTAAGCTTAATTGCGTGGTTAAATCTTCTATTTCTTTACTTCTATTTCATCTTATTAAGAAGTCCATGAATATGGACTTGTCAGTTTCTTCCTATAATTCCTTTTTGCTTAATCGATCTTGAGGCATTTTATTAAGTAAATACAAATTTCAGAGCTAATACTGGCGTTTGCATTCAGAGTAGCTATGCCGTTTGCTGAGATTTTTTTTTTTTTAGGAGGTTGGGGGCACAGAAAGTCTAGAAGTTTTCCTTACTTCCTCCCCACCTAGTAACTTTTTAAAAAGTAAGTTTATTGAGAATCTTCTTTTTTTGTATCAGTAAGGGACTATGGACTACTTAACCTGCCACACTACCAGAAGCAGAAGTCTTTGTATTACTCTCCTTTAAAAACTGACAGTTTCACATGGATGGACATTGAGGATATTATGCTAAGTGAAATAAGCCAGTCACAAAAAGACAAATATTGCATGATTCTACTTATAAGAGGTATCTAAAGTAATCAAACTGTTATAAACAAAAAGTAGAATGGTGGTTGCCAGGGGCTGGAGGGAGGGAAAATTGATGTTGTTGTTCAACAGGTACAGAGTTTCAGTCACACAAGGTGAAAAGATCAGTTGTACAACAATATGCATATGGTTAACAAGACTGCAGCATACACCTAAAAATTCTTAAGAGGGTCAATTTATGTTATGTGTGTTTTTTTTTTTACCACAATTAAAAAAAAAAACTGTTTCAGGGCCAGTGAAAATAGGTGACAGACCCAAATACAGGATTTACAGAATTTCTACCTATAAAGCAAAGAGTAAGGAAAATTTCAAAATTTAGCAGTCTCTAAAAGTATAAATACAATTCTTAAAGTGATTACTATAATCTTTTACTCCCTTCTCAACCAACCAAGTTCTTGCCTCTTTCACAACTGTCTCATAGTTAATGGAGACAATGGAGGCATCTTTTGGTCACGGCAATTATAGGAAGATTGTGGACTTCTCTTCAAAGTCTATTTCAAAATATCCGTATTGAATACGGTTCTCAGTCTGAGGACTGGTGCCAAGCTGGGTATATAAGAATCACATAAGGAGACTGTTTAAAAACACAGATTTCTAGACCTAATGAATCAAAACCTAGAAAAATCTGGGACTCATTAAAAAAAAAATTTATGTTCGGTTCCCCTTTACCTAGCTGGTTACTAGGTATGTATTCCTTTTTTTTTTATATAGTTTTTTAAATGTTTATTTATTTTTGAGAGAGAGAGAGAGAGAGAGAGAGAGAGAGAGATCTGCACGAGCGAGTTGGTGAGAGGCAGAGAGAGAGAGTTGGTGAGAACCCTAACCCTAACACAAAATCTGAAGCAGGCTGCAGGCTGAGCTGTTAGCACAGAGCCCTACGTGGGGCTCAAGCTCACAAACTATGAGATCATTGACTTGAGCCGAAGTCAGACGCTTAACCGACTGAACCACCCAGGCGCCCCACTATGTATTCTCTTAAAAGCCATCCCTAACTCCTCAGGCACAGCTCCATCAATATACAGTCCTATCTCATGATACATACACCACAACAGGTTCTGGATCTCCCTCACTAGACTGTGAATTATCAGAGGGCAGGGTACACATATTCATGGTATTCTGAGTGCAAGGCATATTGTCAGTAGCTGGTTTTCAATACATGTTTTCTGAGCCAAACAACTGTAAAGTATTATGTGTGGAAATACATTTTTAAATGATACAGTGACTATCGATCAGGTAAGAGAGTATTGAAAAAATATACATTCTTAGGCCTGTCTAGATTTAGTGAGAGTCACCATCTCCATGACCTCCTCCACTTTGTGAGAATAACATCCAGGGGGAAGTGGTTGTAAGGATATTTGGAAGAAGATTTTGACTGATGGGGGTCAGAAAGAGGAGAATGTTCAAAAAAGGTAATGACATTAGAAACTGGTCCGGGCACCTGGGTGGCTCAGTCAGTTAAGTGTCTGACTTCAGCCCAGGTCATGATCTCACAGTTCATGAGTTCGAGCCCCATGTCAGGCTCTGTGCTGACAGCTCAGAGTCTGGAGCCTGCTTCGGATTCTGTGTCTCCCTCTCTGTCCCTCCCCTACTCACACTCTATCTCTCTCTCTCTCAGAAATAAATAAACATTAAAAATGAAAAGAAGAGGAAAGGAAAGGAAAGGAAAAGGAAAAGGAAAGAAAAGAAAAAAGAAACTGGCCACACTGGGGGATGCCTGGCTGGCTCAGTTGGTGGAGAATGTAACACTTGATCTTGGGGTTGTGAGTTCAAGCTCCACATTGGGTATAGAGATTACTTAAAAATAAAATCTTGAAAAAAACACACTGTGGAAATGGAATTATAATTACTTAATTAAGTAGATATGGGGAGCTGAATGGGAAAGGAGTCTGAGTTTCTCGCTGCAGCAAATGTGTCAATAGTGGTACCATTTATGGATATGGGGAACAAAAGCAGAAAAAGATCTCAGGGCTGGGACCAATGGCCTGTGTGGGGAAGAATGCTAGCTCTGTATCTAGACATACTGAGTCTGAGGCAGCTATAGGACATCTACACAGAGATGAGAGCCCTGCATAAAGGGTCTATGGCTGTGAGGAGAGACCTAGGCTGAAGATGAGATTTAAGGTGATAAACAGAGAGATGGCAACAAACCCACAGAAGATGAGACCATCCATACAAGTATTAAGAGTAAGAAGGAGGGAGAGACAGAGACAGAACCCTGAAGAAGACAAAGTCAACTGAGGAAGGTAAGCTCTGAAATGGTGACTAGCCAGAGGATAGCAAAATTAGAAAAAATATGGTTTTAGGGAAGGAAGGCAGAGTCAACATTGTCAATAGTCATAAAGGGATAAGAAAAGAAACCAATGGAAAGTCCCTCACTGTATTTGAAAACTAGAAAGCTTGACAACGGTACTTTAGAATAAAAGTTTTAGTGGGGAGGTCGGGGCAGAACCATAGGCTGAAGAAGGCATAGGTGATGAGGATGGAGAAGCAAATAGTACAGTGTCTTGTTTTGAGACTCTGTGGGCACACAGTTGTGTGTGTGCTTATGCCCACACAGGTAATAGGGCAAGTGGGGCCAAGATGGGACAAGACAGTTGAGATGAGAAGAAGCTGAAGCACATTTATAGAATAAGGGAAAGGAACTGTGAGAAAAAGGTTGAAGACACGAGTTAAGAGTGGTAATGACAGAAAATGAGGTCCCCGAGGAGGAATGAGGCATTGGGATACAAACCTAGGATCAGAGCAGGGAGGTTTTTCTCCTGGGACTTCAGGAAAAGATGAGTGCAGAGAGAAGTCAGTTTCCAGGTGGTAGAACATGAAGCTGAAGAGTTATTTCCTGATTTTTAAAATGTTTCTCTGCAGGACTGAAGGCAGATCACATTCTGAGAGTAGCGGGCATTGAGGGTGGGTTGAGAGCTGGTTTCCTCTGGGATGAGCCAGAGCGGAGGGGCAGTGGGAATGACAAGGGTGTGTAGGAGGACCGCAAGACATCCCAGACCCAGCCAGTGCCCAAGCTCACCCAAGGTGCACACACGAGACCAACAGTTACAGAAGCTGAACGATGAACTATTCGAGGCAAGGTTTCACAGAGTTAGGTAGAATTATAGATCCAGAGATTGTTTTTCTAACATATTAGAATAAGAAAGTCATTAAGCAATAAGTAGGGGAAGGAAGTAATGTACTACAATAGATGAAAAAGTCAAGGAACTAAAGATCCTGGTGAAGTCAAGGGCTGGGAAGACAGAAAGCAGCCCTCAAGATAGCGGTGTTTAAGATTTCAGGTTGAGAGCTGAGAGGTCCAGAACTATAAGTCTATGGCATCACATGGTTCCTTCCCAGGGACACAACGCCAGCCAGGCAGGAAAAAAGAAGTATTGAGAGAAGAGGGCAAAGAGGAAGATAGTGAACAGCGTCCTAGGCATTCAAGCCTTTGGCAAATGTGTGAGAGGAGGCTGTGACACGAGGACTATGAAGTTGGCAGAGGACAGATCCAGGGCACTAATGTGATGTGTCTGGATAGCATGAGCCTCAGAGCAGATTATTTTAATATGCAAGGTGGAGAGTAATGGCTTGGACTAGGAAGCTCTGTGGTTATGGGGGAAGCAAGAACAAGTAGCCCCTGCCTGAGAGACAGAAAAGTAGTTTACTCAGGGGACAGCCAGGCTTCCATGAGAAGATGTGGGGACAGGGTTCGCTGAGCAGCATGCCCACAGCAGAGTCCAGCTCAAGGGACCACCGTATATAGAGAGTGGCCAGAAAGACAGCAGGGGGTATGGGGGCCACATCTCCTCTGAAGAAGAAACTCCTGTTCCTAATACTAGGTACCCACACAAGGCGAATGGCTCTCTTCCTGAGAAGACATACAGAAAAAAGAGCCCAAGCTAGTGAGGATGAGTAAAAACTAAGCTCTCCTTGAAGCCTTCAACTTGACCTGTCCAATAGGCAGTTGGGTAAATGAGTTGGGTAAATGATTTAAGAGACAAATCACAACTATTTCATTGACTTGTATAACTTGAGAGGAATTTAAGTTACAAACGTCTTACAATTTTAACTGTCTCAGTTCCAATTTTTATCAATTCCTCCATTTAGACCAATTTCAAACTAATGAGGGAATTCAAACATCGATTAGCATATCCAGTGATTGCAATTACAACAGATTTATGAACAGGAGGAAGGGAGCGAGGTGGCTGGGGCCACAAAAGGGAGAAATCTTGTGGTGGGGCTGGTCCACTGGTCTGCGCCCAGACTGTGGTGATCCCACACTCTACCGTGTGACAGAGCTGCACAGAATGAACACAGCCACAAATAAGTGCAGGTAAAACTGGGCAGATCTGAATGGGTTGCATTCATGCTGATTTCCTGGTTGCAGTTACATAAGAGGTTACCACCGGGGAAAACTAGGCAAAAGGTATGCAGGATGTCTAAGTGCTATTTCTCACAACTGCATGCAAATCTACATTATCAAAATAAGAAGTTTTTTTTTTTTTTTTAATTATAGGCAACAAAGCAAAGTGTACAACTGGAACATATGGTCTCCAAACTCATGGTTAACACTGGAGATTAGTGTCTCTAGCTCAAGGATATTCAACTAGAAATTTGGAGAGGGTGAAGGAGCACCCAAATTTCAGAAGCACTGCTCACACCCCCATTCCCTGCACACACACACACACACACACCCACATCCACCCATAGTGAGCCAGGTTTCAGAGGAAGCTGGTCATATCTTCAAGTGTGCTGCAAGTGAAGAAAAGAGTAGAAAACCACTCTCTGCTGGCTACTAATCTTTACAAACACTGCTAATTGGTAAGGAAAAAAGCATGTAAGAGAAACATAATATTTAATAAGTAATTGATATTTTAACAGATTAGTTCTCGTTTGATTTGTCCAAAATTAGCTAACATACTCTTCGTGGAAATGTACTTGGTCAACAGAAAAATGTTCTGTTCATGGGAGAAATGAAGTATGGACTTTTCCCCCAGTAATTAGATTTTCAATGGAAATGTCCATATCCTTCTAACAAGGAATACGACATACATAAGGGTATAACATCTGTGACCTTGAGCAGAGTGAGATTATTCAGCCTACACAGGAGGACTCGGCACACGAAAGCCGAACCATCACTGCATGTACATGAGTGGGTACATCAGAATCCAAAAGTTCAATCACAAGGGAACCGTTACACAAACGAATGGCACATCCAAAGCCATTATTAAAGCCACTAAAAGACTTAATATAGGAAAATGTTTATAATGTATTGCTAGGTGGGAAAAGAGCTACATTTAATATGTGAAGGATTCTAATTTTAAATTTAACAGAATGTGTATATACGGTTAGTGAGAAAAAATACAGAAAGAATATAAACCCAAAAGTTTTTACTTGTTTTTAATTTATGGGTTTTTTTTTTCCCTTTACACATTGCTGTTTTAAAAGTTTTCTACAGTGAGTACATACAACTTATAATCTGGGGAAAAAGGCAAACTACACTGATAAATATTTTAAGTAATACTTATAAAGCCTATGGAATAATATGAAAAGGAAGTATTTTATGAATACACATACTCACATATATGACTATAACTGTGTTTGAAGGATGAAATTATTATGAGCAATTTTCCTTCCTTCTACTATTCTAGGCCTTGAAATTTTTCTTTAAAGAACGTTTATTATGTTAATATGCAAAAAAACCACTGTACTTATCAACCCTATCCCAAATCTTTTTTTTTTCATCGTAACTTGCTTCCTAAAACAAACCAACAAACATACACATGCACACAAACCCACAAGTACTTACATGGGCTTACATCTCTGTATCTGTTTCGATTTCTGTTTTCTGGAAACTTGGCCACTTTATGAGGATAGTCATGGGACTCATTGCGAATTTCCTTAAAATAACAAAAATATATTTTAATATTCCTCTTAAATTGTATATAGCAAAAGATACCTTCCCAGCCAGTATAAAGTAACATTTATTGAACACTTATGATATGCCAAGTACAACACAAAGCACATTGCCTACATTATCTATATCAATTCTCGCAACACCAGTAGGAACAATTATTCCCATGAGGGATGACAGGCTTTGAGAGATTAAACAATCTGTCAAAGGTCACAAAACCAGTAAGTGGCAGACCCCAGGACTGAACAAAGGTCGTTCAGGCACCAAAGTCTCTGCTCTTGATGAATTTATATATTGCCATGCAATATTCAACCCCTACAAGCAACCTTAAACACTTTATGTAATACAGAACTAATACAATGGAGGTATCTAGGCTAACCACATCACACTCAGATTTCTGACTACACTCAATAATATCTATCTCTATTTTGGAGTTTCTACCTTAAAACTTTAATCTATTTCTTTATCTGGGGCACCTGGGTGGCTCAGTCAGTGAAGTGTCTGACTTCAGCTCGGGTCATGATCTCATGGTTCGTGGGTTCGAGCCCTGTGTCAGGCTCTATACTGACTGCTCAGAGCCTAAGCCTACTTCAGATTCTGTGTCTCCCTCTGTCTCTGCCCCTCCCCTGCTCACACTCTAGCTCTCAAAAATAAACATACATTAAAAAACTCAAAAAAACACTTTAATCTATTTCTTCATCTTTATGCCATATTACTGTTACTCTGAGTCCAGAAATATCCTCAAATTTTATTTCTAGAGGCTTAAGTGCTTAGCAACCACCACTAGGACAGAAGCTCATTTTAGGACCCTTACAGCTTTCTGTGTTCCCCAATGGAAGAAATTCTGTGAGGATACAACTGCACTAGGCAATCAGCTATTTGGTATGTCCAACAGGACCAGGTTTTTTCACCCAAATAGAACACGTTATTCTGAAAATTCTGGTAAAAACAGAAATATTAAAAAAAAAAGTGAGGGGCAGCTGGATGGTTCAGTTGGTTAAGCATGCTGACAGCTCAGAGCCTGGAGCCTGTTCAGATTCTGTGTCTCTGTCTCTCTCTGCCCCTCCCATGCTCGCTCTCTCTCTCTCTCTCTCTCTCTCAAAAAATAAACAAACATTAAAAAAATTGTTTTAAAGTGTGCTTTACCAGCAAAAATGAATTGGATCTTTAGTCCACTGCTATCACATGTGAGAAAACGCATTTTAAAAGTTAGGCACCAGATAATTTTATAAATTAGGCATAAATAAACTACTGAAGTCACTTAGCAAATGACCTTACTATGGATTCCTCACCTTCTTATATGCCACCAGCCCAAGTACAGGTAACTTTCTAGTTCGTACTTTCACTCACTGGGCCTTCTAAGATGCAAAGAGTAGGGAAACACAGACCACCTCTCAGTGGGATGAAATCTCAGTCACACTGTGTGTGCAAAGAGCGTATGTTGGTTTGGCCACTTTGGAAAATGCAATCTGACACTGACACACACACACACACACACACACACACTTATTTTTACTGACACTTAATGCTTCTCTCTCATCCAGCAATCTTGCTGAGCTATTATTTTGCAGTGACTCTGAAATTTCTCAATATAACCAAATAGTGGTCATTCTGTCTCTTCCCTATATTTCATATTTCTTATTTATTTACACCTCTTATTTCTTTTACTTATCTAATTTCATTGGCTAGGATCACCTACTCAATGTCAAATAGACATTTCCCCCCGATTTGGAAACTACTGCCTCTAAGGTTTAACCACTAAACATAACATTTGCTTTGGGTTTCTGATCGATACCCTTTTCAAATTAAGATTGTTCTCTTCAACTTCTAGTTGGCTACACATTCTCTATCATGAATGGGTGTTGAATTTCATTCAATGTTTTCCCTACATTTATGGATGTGATCACATAGCTTTTCTCCTTTACTCTGGAAATGTGCTAAATTACAATTAACAGATTTTCACTTAGTAATATGACTTTAAGGTTCCTCCACGTCTTTTCATGGCTTGATAGCTCACTTCTCTTTAGTGCTGAATAATATTCCACTGTCTGGATGTACCATCATTATTTAATTTAAAATGTATGCACCTTATGTTTTTAAGTTAAACTGACCTCTAATTTTCTATTTGCATGTTATTTATTCAGTTTTAGTACCAAAGTTACACAGCCTCATATAAGAAGTTAGATAGAGGGGTGTCTGGGTGGCTCAAGTGGTTGAGCATCTGACTTCAGCTCAGGTCATGATCTGGCGGTCCGTGGGTTCAGGTCCCACATCCGGCTCTGTGCTGACAGCTTGGAGCCTGGGGTCTGCTTCGAATTCTGTGTCTCCCTCTCTCTCTCTCTCTCTCTCTCTCTCTCTGCCCCTCCCCACTTGCACTCTCTATCTCTCTCTGACTGACAGAATGTACACAGATGCAATGTTTGAGAATGATTTACTGAGATCATAAATTCGACTCACCCATTTTACCCTCTAGGAATTTATATCACATAGCCACACAGCTACGTGCAAAGATTTATGCACAAGGATATGCACTGTACATAAGAGTGAAAAATCAGCAAGAATGTAAGTGTCCTTCAGGAGTGAACTGGGGAGATAAATCATAATGCACCAATGCAGCAGAATACATGGGACAGTAAAAAGGACACCAAGTGCTACAGTGATGTGACACAATTTCAAAGATACACTGTGTAGTGAAAAAAAGTACAAAAGAATAGGCTCCCATGGGGGGAGTGAGCATTCCACTCAAACATAAATATGCTTGAGAATACACTGAATAATTCTAGAAGAAGATGAGAAGTTAGTAATTTCCAGGGAGAAAGACTGAACATCTAGGGAGGGGTACAGATTTATGTAACTAAAATGTTTTTTTAATTATGAAAGATATCAAACAGAAAAATATAAATATCACACTCATGTTACCATCAGTGAAATTAAACATTTATTGCCACTTTTGAATATCTCATTCAAATCTCCTTTTGGAAAAGAAATAAAACACATCATTGCAGCATTATTTATAATAGCCAAGATGTGGAAAAAACTTAAACGTCCACTGATTGACGAAAGGATAAAGAAGATGTGAGATATATATAAATAAAACAATGGACTAGTACTCAGCCATAAACAAGAATTAAACCTTGCCATTTGTTATAGCATAGACACACCCTGAGGTATGCTAAACGAAATAAGTCACAGGAGAAAAACAAATACTGCATGATTCACTCACATGTACAATCTAAAAAAAAACAAAATAAAAAACTTACAGATACAGAGAGCAAACTAGAGGTTACCTATGGGGAAGGGGGTTTAGGGGTGGGTGAAATGGGTGAAGGAGGCCAAGCATGGTGATGGACGGCAACTAGTCCTGTGGTGGTAATCACTCTGTCATGTATACAGATGTCAAATAGTAAAGTTGTACCCCTTAGCTTATATAATTAAAAAAAGAAAACCCCATATATCAGATGTAGCTACAGGCTTTCCCCCTACCCTGCACCTCTTTCTGTCCAAAGTAGCCTGTCCTTTTAATTCCTTTTTTTTGGTACTTTTTGTGCCATTTGTATTTTAAACCATATATTTATATATTCTTGAGCTGATATATCACCTTAAAATAAACTAAAATTCAAATAAATACTAGTATAATATCAGTCCAAAGCTATAGTTTTAAAATCAGATTGAAAAGTTGTTACAATCCACAAAATGGGAGAAAATCATTGCAAATCATGTATCTGAAAAGCGACTGGTATCCAGATTATATAAAGAACTTCTTCAATTAAAAAAAATTTTTTTTAATGGGCAAAGAGGGTCCCTCCCCATTACATGAGCCCTTCTTCAATGCTTGTGTTATACATTTAAACCTATTTTCCAGGGACACCTGGGTGGCTCAGTGGGTTATGATCTTGTTCAGGTCATGATCTCGCGGTCCATGGGTTCTAGCCCCGTGACAGGCTCTGCAATGACAGCTTAGAGCCTGGAGCCTACTTCAGATTCTGTGTCTCCCTCTCTCTGCCCCTCCCCCACTTGCATGGTCTGTGTGTCTCTCTTTCAAAAATAAAACATTAAAAAAAATTTTAAACCTATTTTCCACAGTTAAGTCCATCTGTCAGTTTCTGATTCCAATTTTTAGCCTAAAGAAACACACTTATTTGTATACACTGTGACAAATCATTACTGATGTTTCAAAAAATAAAATTTAAATAGGATGAAGCCCCAAGTCTAGAGGTAGGGAAGACATTTTAACTTACAAAGCACCATAAAACAGCCAAGCTCTTGGGGTTAAGAAATACATTCATAACAAATACATTCTATTTTCTCAGTTAATTAAAATAAAAAACCACCATAACTCTTACAGGGTCCATTCTCTCAAATTTCCAATGTTATTATTTGTTCCTCTTTACCTTTCTTTAATTTCAGTGCATTTAGGAAGACCAGAACCCCTAATGTTTTTTTTCTTCACCATGCCAGACTAGAGTCAAGCTCAACACAGAACCCCCAATACTTAAAAAAGCAGCTCCAGAGGTACATACTAGTTGCCCATCCCAATATCCATTCTTTCTTACTCAAAGTTCCTAATTTTACTTTCCAACCTACAGTTAGTCCAACTAAAAACCTCTATTTCCCAGCCTCCAATACAGGTAAGAATAGTCACAGGACACAGTTCCAGCCAGAGAACAAGCAGAAATCACTGGGCTGGCTCTGCTGATCTGTGTCCTTCTCACATCTGCCTGCCCTAGGTACTGGTTTTGATGCGAGGGGTGAGGGGTGGAAATGGGCAGGAGATATCATGTGCCAACAAGGTAAAGAGCACAATTCTAAGGAAGGCTAAGCAGAAATAGAGGAAGCTGGGTTACAGGTGACATCATGGAGCCACAGTTACAGCTTGGACTCCAATCTCCCCAACGGTCACTGCACAAGAAAAGTAAGCCTCTATTTTTTAAGTCAGTTACTGCCTGATTTTCTTCCTCATACAGCTAAATGCAGTTATCTAACTAATTCACACAGTAGGGCCAAATCTCAACAATAACTAGGCCTGACACTGATGAGGCATTTTCAAGAATACCCAACACACAAAAAATAAATAATTTTATAAGCACTTTCTATAAATAATACATGGTGTTTCTCAAAACACAAATGGGAAGACAGGTGTTGAGCTATTCACTAGGTCTGTATCATATTTGGCAAAATCAGCCTCTACTGATGTTTGATGCTAAAACATTCCTCTCCTATAGCAGAGTGAACCCATAAACAAGAAGAACGTTTCCCGTCAGCAGTAAAACCTGCAAGTCCAAAGTTTCTCAACCTCAGCACCACGGACATTTGGGACTGGATAATTCTTTGCTGTGGGGCTGTCAGGTGCACCATGGGAGGGTTAGCAACAGCAACCCTGGCCTCTACTCATTAGATGGCAGCAGAATCCCACCTCCCAGCTGTGATAAACCTCTTCAGACGTTGCCAGATGTCCATGGGCAGCTAAATCCACCACAAATATACCCCACCAATACCCAGTTGAAAACCACTGCTCTAATCTAATACCAACTCTCACCTAATTAAAGCTAAATCTAAATGGGAAGGATCTTTGTTTTAAAGAGTAATTTAACCAAAAATTTTAAAAATCCAATTTATTTTTATATGATTTTGGCTCAAAAAATGCTAGAAATTATGGGCTCACTAGTTATTTCTCCTTCAGTGGCAATAATCCAAAATGTAGGTAACTAATGTAAAAGACCCTTTCATGGAGTTACTTAAAATGCTGAAAGGCTGGAAATACCTAAAGGTCCAATGACAGGGGAAAGACTGGTTGGAAAAAAAACTATGACATCCAACTGAATATCACGTAGCTGTTTAAAAACCAGGCACTTCTACCATCTCAGCAGTAGCATAAACTCATATAGTCTCTTGGAATGATAATACATGAGATAAAGGAATAACAAAATCAATAAATGGAACTGAGCCACTATTTGCTCTTTGGGAGAAAAATTCATTTAGCTCTTCGGCATATTTGCAATTTATATACATACATGACTATATTAAGATTACCCATCACTTCCTTTTCCGACGAAACCTAATTTCTGAAACATAAAACAATCCACTTCAGCCAATGATCTTGTAACTTATATCCAGGCAGAAGATTCTTTTTTTTTTTTTTTTTTAATTTATTTTGAGAGAAAGAGGGAGAGAGAGCGCGAGCGTGCGAGCAGTGGAGGGGCAGAGAGAGGAAGAGAAGAAATCCCAAGCAGGCTCTGTAGTGTTAGCACAGAGCACATGTGGGGCTCAAACCCAGGAACTGTGTGAGATCACGACCTGAACCGAAACCAAGAGTCAGACACTTGAGCCACCCAGTGAGACACTGAGCCACCCAGGAATCCCCAGGAAGAAGATTCTAACTTTAGGGGCATCTGGGTGACTTGGTCAGTTAAGCGTCCCACTTTGGCTCAGGTCACAATCTCATGGTTCGTGAGTTTGAGCCCCACATCCAGCTGCCTGCTATCAGCGCAGAGCCCTCTTTGGATCCTCTATCCGCCCCCCCCCCTCCCTCGCCTGCATGCACTCACTCACTCTCTCTCTCAAAAATAAACATTAAAAAAAAGAAAATTCTAACTTTAAATTCTGAACATATTCACCTTCAACATACCTACTTTCTCCTATTATTTTATCTAATATTTTTATATACATAACATTTCATCTCTCTTGAAATTTATTTTGACATGATTTGAGTAAGGAGCTAAATTGACTCTACTATAGAATCAAATTCGGTGATGCTCCAATAATGCTAGAGTAACATGCAAGAATAAGACACTTTCTTGTTAATTATCCAGCGACTCTGCACTTCATAAACAATAGCCATGCCTATCCTTGACATACACCCCTTGAATGCCATTCACATCAATGAATATTTTTTTTTTTTGTATAGTTGACACACAATGTTACATTAGTTTCAGATGTACAGCTTAGTGATTTGACACGTTTATACATTACGGTATGTTGACCATATGTGTAGCCACCATCTATCCCATTACATTGCTATTACAATATCACTATATTACTAAATTACTATATATTACTATGGCTCTTATTTTGATAGAAGATTGAATTTCCATCTTTTACAAGTCCCACATGAAACTATTCAGCTCAATAAAATGTTTATTTTCCTTGATATAAGACAGTAACATGCTTTGGACAAAAAAGGAAAACATTATTTTAAAAACTATTCATTTTTCAAGATTAAGAGAGTAAGAAATTCTTAAATGTAAGTACAGTGTTTGATATTGATATCTATTTATTTCTTCTAGAGACAGCTCTTATAAACTAAACAATCTGAACTAAGTAAAGTCTAAATTACAAACTCTTTAGGGGAACAAAAAAATCATGACGGTGCATATAATTACTAAAAGTGATATAAGAAAATATTTTCTACCATGTATCTTGATGAATGACTTAAGTTACATATTTAAAATTTTTTTAATGCTTACTTATTTTTGAGAGAGAGAGAGCATGAGCAGCGAGGGGCAGAGAGAGAGAGAGGGAGACACAGAATCTGAAGCAGGCTCCAGGCTCTGTGTTGGCAGCACAGAGCCTGATGCAGGGCTAGAACTCATAAACTGTGAAATTGTGACCTGAGCTGAAGTTGGATGCTTAACCAACTGAGCCACCCAGGCACCCCTACGTATTTTAAAATATAAACATTTAGTTTCAGGGGCGCCTGGGTGGCTCAGTTGGTAAAGTGTCTGACTGGGTTTCGGCTCAGGTCATGATCTTGCAGTTGCTCACGTCAGCTCTGTGCTGATGGTGCAGAGCCTGCTGGGGATTTTCTCACTTCTCCCTCTCTCTCTGCCCCTCCCCCACTCATGCTGTCTCTGTCTCTCTAAATAAATAAACTTAAAAAAAATAAAATATAAACATTTAGTTTCAAACGGATATGTTCATAAAAATGTTAGTATCCTAAGTGACTGAAAATTTCCTTTACAATCTTGTTAACCCTAACAGCCTAAGATTTCATTCATCTTGTTTTATCTGATATACTTTTAAAAGTAAGTTCCAGCAGCAGCTGGGTGGCTCAGTAAAAGCAACTCTTTTTTTTTTTTTTTTGCCAACTCTTGATTTCAGCTCAGGTCATGATCTCATGGTTCGTGGTACACAGCCCTGTGTCAGGCTCTGCCCTGACAATGTGGAGCCTGCTTGGGATCCTCTCTCTTTCTGTCCCTCCCCTGCTCATGCTCTCTCTCCTCTCTCTCAAAATGAATAAATAAATATTTAAAGATAAATAAATAAATGGGGCACCTAGGTGGCTCAGTCAGTTAAGTGTCTGACTCGGCTCAGGTCATGATCTCACCGGTTCGTGAGTTTGGGCCCGCATCAGGCTCCGTGCTGACAGTGTGGAGCCTGCTTGGGATTCTCTCTCTCCCAGTTTCTGTTCCTCCCCCACTAATGCTCACTCTTTCTCTCCATAAAATAAATATACTACAAAAAATACTTTAAAAAAGGACACCTGAGTGGCTCAGTTGGTCGAGTGTCCGACTTCAGCTCAGGTCATTATCTCGCCGTTCCTGAGTTCCAGGAACTCAGGCTGGAGTTCCACCCACGCTGGGCTCTGGCACTGACAGCTCAGACCCTGGAGCCTGTTTCAGATTCTGTGTCTCCCACTCACTCTCTGCCCCTCCCCCATGCACGCTCTCTCGCTCGCTCTCTTTCTCTCTCAAAAATAATAAACATTAAAAAAACATTTAATAACTAATAAATAAAAGTAGAATTTCCAAATACTCATAACTTTTTAAAAACACAAAATATTTAATCTTAATGAAATCATTTCTAAAATTCATTAACTAATTGTCTCCTAAAACAAGAACATACTCAACATCATCTAACCACTTCAGGAGTTATCAAAAACATTAATTTAACTGGATGATAACACAATTATAGCTTCAAGGGATTATAATAAATACAGTTTTTTGTCTCTATATCAACTGCCAGAGTGCTCTACTTTGAGTTTTTATACGTGATTTGCTGGGAGAGAAAAAATTTTTTTTTACTTTTTAATAAATATATATACATATATTTTTTAGTGTTTACTTAGAGACAGAGAGACAGACAGACAGACAGAACATGAGCAGGGGAGGGGCAGAGAGAGAGGCAGACACAGAATACGAACCAGGCTCCAGGCTCCGAGCCGTCAGCACAGAGCCCAATACAGGGCTCGAACTCACGAACTGTGAGATCATAACCTGAGCCGAAGTCCAATGCTTAACCGACTAAGCCACCCAGGCGCCCCTTAATAAATATATATTCATTGTCAGAACTTAGAGGACTTTACAGATCAGCAAAAAGGAAAATTACCCACTACCACACAAACAGAAATAATCAAGATTTTCTGGACTTTTCGCTTTATGGATAAATAGATATTAATATATACCTTAATTTTAAGTTTTTAAAAATAAAAATGGAACTATACATTCATACTGTTTATACACCTGCTTTAATCTCTTAAAATAGCATGGATTTTTTTCCTGTCCATATACTCCCAACCATCATTTTTAATTACTGAATGTAAAATCTTTTGTCATAAAATACACTGTAACTTATTTTGTCCAATTCCTCGGACAATTAGATTTCCTAAACTTCACAATTATTAAAAACAATGTGATGAATACCCTTAAATATGTTCTCACATACATTTCAAAGTATTTTTTCATAACCCTCTAAAAATGGAACTTCTGGATCAAGAGCATATTTTGCCAGTATTTTTAAAAAAAGGCTAGAAATAAGGTTTTTGCCTCACTCTCAACAATACCAGTTGGACTAACATCTTATCCTTTGTTTCCTCTTGGTCCTTAAATGTTGTCTGATTTTTCTGGACTGTTAACCCTTTCATATGAACCTTAAAGTTTTCCTTATGCTAATTTTTAAAAAATCACACATACATGTCATCTACTTGTCAATCTAGGGAGAGCTGACATCTCTACAATACCAACTCTTCCACCAGGAACTGCTTATCTTTCTCCATTTAAGTCTTCCTCATTGCTTTTGTTTTTATTTAAACAAACCCAACACATTTCTTTTTTTTTTAATTTAATTTATTTTTTAATTTATATCCAAGTTAGTTAGCATATAGTGCAATAATGATTTCAGGAGAAGATTCCAGTGATGCATCCCCTACATATAACACTGAGTGCTCATCCCAACAAGCGTTCTCCTTAATGCCCCTTACCCATTTAGCCCATCCCCCTACCCACACCCCCTCCAGCAACTCTCCGTTTGTTCTCTGTATTTAAGAGTCCCTCAGGTTTTGTCACCCTCCTCGTTTTTGTATTATTTTTGCTTCCCTTTCCTAATGTTCATCTGTTTTGCATCTTAAATCCTCATAGGAGTGAAGTCATATGATATTTGTTTTTCTCTAATTTCACTTAGTATAATACCCTCTAGTTCCATTCACCTAGTTGCAAATGGCAAGACTTCACTCTTTTTGATTGCCCAGTAATACGCCATTGCATATGTATACCACATCTTCTTTATCCATTCATCCATGGATGGACATTTGGGCTCTTTTCATACTTTGGCTATTGTCCATAGTGCTGCTATAAACATTGGGGCGCATTGTGCCCCTTCGAAACAGCACACCTGTATCCCTTGAATAAAATACCTAGTAGTGCAATTGCTAGGTCATAGGGTAGTTCTATTTATAATTTTTTGAGGAATCTCCATACTGTTTTCCAGAGTGGCTGTACCAGTTTGCATTCCCACCAGCAGTGCAAAAGAGATCTTCTTTCTCCGCATCTTTGCCATCATCTGTTGTTGCCTGAGTTGTTAATGTTAGCCATTCTGACTGGTGCGAGGTGGTATCTCATTGTGGTTTTGATTTGTATTTCCCTGATGATGAGGGACATTGAGCATTTTTTCATGTGTCGGTTGGCCATCTGGATATCTTCTTTGGAGAAGTGTCTATTCATGTCTTTGCCCATTTCTTCACTGGATTATTTGTTTTTTTTGGGTGTTGAGTTTGATAATTTCTCTATAGATTTTGGATACTAACCCTTTATCTGATATGTTGTTTGCAAATACTTTCTCCCATTTCATCGGCTGCCTTTTAGTTTTGTTGATTGTTTCCTTTACTGAGCAGAAGCTTTTTATTTTGATGAGGTCCCAACAGTTCATTTTTGCTTTTGTTTCCCTTGCCTCTGGAGACATGTTGAGTAAGAAATTGCTGTGACCGAGGTCAAAGAGGTTTTTGCCTGCTCTCTCCTCTAAGATTTTGATGACTTCTTGTCTTATGTTTAGGTCTTTAATCCATTTTAAGTTTATTTTTGCGTATGGTGTAAGAACGTGGTCCAGGTTCATTTTTCTGTATGTCTCTGTCCAGTTTCCCCAGCACCATTTGCTGAAAAGACTGTCTTTATTCCATTGGATATTCTTTCCTGCTTTGTCAAAGATTAGTTCGCCATTTGGTTGTAGGTCCATTTCTGGATTCTCTATTCTGTTCCATTGCTCTGAGTGTCTGTTTTTGTGCCAGGACCCTACTGTCTTAATGATTACAGCTTTGTAATACAGCTTGAAGTCCGGGATTGTGATGCCTGCAGCTTTGGTTTTCTTTTTCAGGATTGCTTTGGCCATTCGGGGTCTTTTCTGGTTCCATACAAATTTTAAGATTGTTTGTTCTAGCTCTGTGAGGAATGCTGGTGTTATTTTGATAGGAGTTGCATTGAATATGTAGATTGATTTGGGTAGTATCAACATTTTAACGATATATGTTCTTCCAATCCAGGAGCATGGAATATTTTTCCTTTTTTGTGTGTCTTCTTCAATTTCTTTCATAAGCTTTCTATAGTTTTCAGTGTATAGATTTTTCACCTCTTTGGTTAGGTTTATTCCTAGGTATTTTGTGGATTTTGGTGCAATTGTAAAACCCAACACATTTCTTAAGTATGTTCTTAAGTATTTAAAAAAGTTTTTTGCCTAATTTTAACTGATCTCATATGACTACACTTTTTTTTTTTTGTCCTTTAATCAATGAGGATGAGTTCTATGGTATTACACCCCCTCGCACTAACCATCTTTACATCCCCAGAATAAATCTGGGAATGCTGTTTTATACTTTATCTCTAGAAAATATCTGTCAATGACACATTAGTTTTAGAGCTATAATCATAGGTAAAATTGAACTACCTATTTGGAAGGGGAAGAGGAGATGTTTATTCATGTATTTCTACCTTTCCTTTGTATTCCATCTGCCCTTCTTAAGTTTTGTTTCATTTTATCATTCCTCTGGCTTGAATAAAATATTTAGCTCATTAATATTTTTTTGTTTTTCTTGCTTTAAAGACTTCCCTAAATCAAATCGTATAACTTTAGAATAGCGTCATCTTGTTATTTTCTAGAGTCTTTAATGGCACTCTTGATTTCTTCTTTCACCCAAAAATGATTAGCTGTTTTCTATGTAATGCTTCCTTATTTCCTTTTCCCCGTTTTTTCTGTATTAATCAAGTTTTCTTTGTTCCTCTTTCCTTCTAGTATTTTAGAAGTAAAAGCACCATTCCTATTTTACTGGGAATTAGTCTTAAATTTTTGCAAAAACATGTTTGAACTTGTATTCTTATACTGATGTGAAAGCATCTATTACTAATCCCTACTAGTAAAATCTATAGTACAATTACCATAGGTTTCACTTCCCTCTTCCTAAAGCTCAATCTCCCATACCTTCTTGAAATAATCTAGAACTTTGGATCCATTTTTTTTTACATTTGCAGATATTTCAAAAATATTTATCATTTAAGTAAGGTTCACAAGTATGATTATAACGATATAGCATTAACTCTAGATTGTACTTGGCTTCACTGCCCAAACCTACTCTCTATACCTATTCCATTTCTCTCAGCTCTTGGGTGACATTTCTCCATTATCTACTGGCATCCGATGTCAGAGTGCATTTGTCTGATGCAAATCTGATTGGTTCTTCTCTAAAGATTACTTGTTTTTCTAGCTTGCAGAGCTTTTTCTTTATCCTGAATACTTAGAAAATTTATCAGGATACACCAAGGTTTTCATGCTTTTTAAATATATTCCTGATAAAGACTTTGTGGTCCCCTTTGATCTTGAAATTCAAGGCTTTCTCCAGCTCCGAGCTATTATTCCCTTATTTTTTGGTCATTGCTTCATCTCAGGGTCCTCTGTTCTTTCAGAACTGCCTATCACAAAGATTTGAGACCTTTATGTGTTTCAAATACTTTCTCAGAATATTCAGTTTAAAAGTCTTTTCCCCGAATTCGGACATTTTTCTCAAGCTAACTTGGTATTTTGCACTATTTTGCCAGTGAGTCTTAAATTTTTAAAGTTTATTGATTTATTTTGAGAGAAAGAGAATGCGCACACATAAGCAGGAGAGGGGCCGGGGAGGGGGGGGAGGGAAGCCCAAGCAGGCTCCTCAGCGCAGAGCCTAATACAGGGGGCTCAATCTCACAAACTGTGAGATCATGACTTCAGACCAAGAGTTGATGCTTAACCGACTGAGCCACACAGTCGCCCCATGAGTCTTTGAGCTGAATTTTTCATGTCTAACATTTGTTCATCTTCACAGAATATGTAGGCATCAGCTCTTAACCAAGTTTTTGTGGATGCTTACACTGTTTACTATCAAAATCCCCTAAGTCTTGGAATTGGAGGAAAGTGGCCAAAAGATACAAACTTCCAGTTATAAGATAAATAAGTACTAGGGAGGTGATGTAACATGGTAACTATTGCGAACACTGCTGTGTCATACAGAGAAATGTTGTTGAGAGTAATCCTAAAAGTTCTCATCACAAGAAAATGATGAGATTTTCTCTCATCATCTTTTTCTTTTGATCGTATTTATTCAAGATAGATATTAGCTGAATTTACTGTAATAATCATTTTACAATACTTGTAAATCAAACCATCATGCTGCACACCTTAAACGTATAGTGATTTCTCAATAAAAATGAAAAAAAAATCTTCTAAGTCTCAAATACATGGGTAAGACCCTTAACTCATGTCAAATATAGATTTTTTTTTCTTATCACTGCATTTTGGTCATTTCAATGATAAATAAGAACAACAACAACAAAAAGCTTCTACTGCATGAGATTAAGGACCTGGAAAAGTATGTCCACTTATTATCTATCACTATTCATGCTGTCAATGTTTACTGCTATTTGTACAACTGTATCTAATGACTTTCTCTTTTTTTATAATGAGACTTGAGAATTTTCATAAAACTATCAAGGAGCCAGTCTAATGAGTAGCGTAAGAAAAGTATGCTCACATTTAAAATAAACACAGAGGGGCATCCAGTGGCTCAATCGATTAAGCGTCTGACTTCAGCTCAGATCATGATCTCATGGTTCAGGAGTTCAAACCCCATGTCAGATTCTGTGTCTCCCTCTCTCTCTCTCTCTCTGCCCCTCCCCTGCTTGCACTGTCTCTCTCAAAAATAAACTAAAAAAATGAATAAATACACAAATATATAAATAAAATAAACACAGAAAGTGGATTTATTTTCACTGGGGCGAGTGAAGAGCACACTGCATGAATAGACCTGAAGAATGACCAGGAATATGCCACAAGTAGAGAATGACAGGTCCAAGCACACAAAACAGCTTGTGCAAAGTCACAAAGATGTGAAGGTGCATAAAAAGCAAACAAATGAAAGCATGAATAACTGGTATCTTACAAGAAGTATAAGCAGCACAAAACCTGTGGTGCTTAAGAGAGGCAAATACAAGAAATGGGGCTGAACAAGTGTAGAGATCAGATTATACAGGCATTTGCTCATGCTTCCTTCACCCAATACACATATGGGGATTCTGCAAATTATAAAGATGGCAAATGGGGGTAAGAGGAAGGAACAAGGTATAAGATACTCAACAAACCATATCATAAAAGCAGGAAGTTACTTAGGGGGAAAAATCAGTCAGAAACAAGGATTCCCACTTTCATTACTTCTTTTTTTAAAATTTAATTTATTTTTTAAATATTTTATTTTTAAGCAATCTCGACACCCAACATGGCGCTCAAACTAATAAACCCCAAGATCAAGAGTCACATACTCTACCAACTGAGCCAGCCAGGCGCCTCCCCTCCCCCCACCCCAATTTTCAGCACTTCTATTCAACACAGTACTGAAGTTTTTGCCAGAGCAACTGGGCCATAAATAAAATAAAATAAAATAAAATAAAATAGGTATCCAAATTGGAAAGAAAGCTGTTCAACTACCTTTATTCACAGATGACATGTTTTATGTAGAAAATCCTAAAGAATGCACATAAAAAGCCTGTTAGAGCTAATAAATTCAGCAAAGCTGCAAAACACAACATCAACACACAAAAATCAATTGTATTTCTATACACTAGCAATGAATCCAAAGAAGGAAATTAAGAAAACAGTCTCATTTACAACACAACCAAAAAGAATGCAATACTTAGGAATAAACGTAACCAAAAAGGTGAAAGACTAAAAAATACAAAATACTAAAATACTAATAAATACAAAACACAGCTGAAATTAAAGACAACCTAAATAAATACAAAAACATCCTATATTCATGGACTGGAAGATTTAAATACTAAGATGACAAAACGACCCAAAGTTATACACTAATTCAATGTAATCTCTATAAAAACACCAGCGACAATTTTTGCACAAATGAAAAAACTCATCCCAATATTCATATGGAATTTCACAGGGCCCTGAAGAGTCGAAACAATCTTGAAAAAGAATAACAAAGTTGGAAGACTCATACTTCTCAATCACAAAACTTACCACAAAGCTACAGTAATCAAATCAATGTGGTATAACATGAAGACAGTCACAGAGACCAATGGAAGAGAATACAGAATTCAGAAATAAGACCTCAGATCTATGGTGAGTTGATTTTCAACAAGCAGGCCAAAATCATTCAGTGTGGAAAGTCTCTCAACAAATGGTGCTGGGAAAACTGGATATCCACAAGCAAAAGAATGAAACTGGATCATTATCATATGCAAAAGTTAAGTAAAATAGATCAAAGACCTAATGTAAGAGCTAAAACTACAAAACTCTTAAAAGGAAAGATAAGAATTGAAAATATTCATAACTATGGATATGTAATGGTTTCCTAAATTAAATTTGTGTGTGACAACACACAACAAAATGCACAAGGTGACAAAAAATACATAGGACTTCATCAAAATTAGTCTTTTGAACATCAAATCACAATATACACTTAAAAGGAAACACATATATTGGGAGAAAATATTTGCATATCATATATCTGACAAGGGATTAATAACCACAATATACAAAGAACTCCTACCAATCAACAACAAAAAGGACAAACAACATAAAAATAGGCAGACACTTATTAGAATGGCCAAAATCTGGTACACTGACAACACCAAATGCTGATAAGGACATAAAACACAGTAACTCATTCATTGTTGGTGATAATACAAAATGGTACAACCACTTTGTTTTGTTTTGTTCTTCTTCCAAGATTTTATTTAAATTCAAGTTAGTTAACATATAGTACAGCATTGGCTTCAGAGGTAGAATTCAGTGATACATCGCTTATATAGAACACCCAGTGCTCATCACAACAAGGGCCCTCTTTAACACCCATCACCCATCAGGCTCATCCCCCCACCCCCATCCACCTCCCCTCCAGTGACCTTCAGTGTGTTCTCTATAGTTAAGAGTCTCTTATGGTTTGCTTCCCTCTGTTTTCATCTTATTTTTCCTTCCCTTCCCCTATGTTCACGTTTTGTTTCTTAAATACCACATGAGTGAAATCATATGGTACTTTTCTCAGACTTATTTCACTTAGCATAATACACTCTAGTTCCAACCACGTCATTGCAAATGGCAAAATTTCATTCTTTTAATGGCTAATATTCCATTATATATATATATATATATATATACACCACATCTTTCTTTATCCATTCATCAGTCAATGGGCATTTGGGCTCTTTCCATAATTTGGCTATTATTGATACTGCTGCTATAAACATGGGAGTGCATGTGCCCCTTAAAATCAGTATTTTTGTATCCTTTGGATAAATATCTAGTAGTGCAATTGCTGGGCCATAGGGTAGTTCTGTTTTTAAGTTTTTGAGGAACCTCCATACTGTTTTCCAGAATGGCTATACCAGTTTGCATTCCCACCAACAAGGTACAGCCACTTTTAAAAAAGTTTGGCTGTTTTGGCCTACAAAACTAAACATACTCTTACCATATGATCCAGCAGTTGCACTCCTTGGTATTTACCCAAAGAAGTACAAAATTTATGTCTACACAAAAACCTGATGTTTATAGCAGCTTTATTCATAATTGCCAAAACTTGGAAGCAACCAAGATGCCCCTCAGCAGGTAAGGGATAAACAAACTACGGTACATCCAGACAACAAACTATTATTCAGTGTTCAAAAGAAATGAACTATCAGTCCATGAAGACACGTAGGAACCTTAAATGTGTGAAAATGGCTTTTCACTAAGTGAAAGAAGCCAATCTGAAAAAGCTACTTACTATAGGATTCCAACCATATGACATTTTGGAAAAGGCAAAACTATGCAAACAGTAAAAGAAATCAATGTGGTTGCTGAGGTTGGGAACGGGGGTGGGAATGAATAGGGAGAGCACAGGATTTTTACATATGACGCCATAATGCTGGATACAAGTAGAGTTGTTTAAACCCACAGAATGTACACCACCAAAAATGAACCCCAAGGTAAACTATGGACTTTGGACGACTACAATATATCAATGTAGGCTCATCAATTGTAATAAACGTACCACTCTGGTGAAGAATTTTGATAAAGGGAAGGATATACATGTGTGGGGGCAAGAGGTATGTGAGCATTTCTGTATCTTCCCCTCAATTTTGCTGTGACCCTAAAATTGCTCATAAAAATGAAGTCTTAGGGGGGGAAAAGTGAAGGACTTGAATAAACATTTCTCCAAAGATATACAATCAGTCAATAAACACATGAAAAAGATAGTCAACATCCTTCGTCATTACAGAAATGCAATCTAAACCATTTCATACCTACTGGAATGACTATAATTTAAAAAATGGAAAATCACAAGCATTTGTGAGGGTATGAAGAAATCAGAATCCTCAAACACTGCTAGTGGGAATGTAAAATGTTGCAGCCACTAAAGAAAACAGTTCACAGTTACTCAAAAAGCTAAACACAGAATTACCATATTATCCAGCAACTCCACTTCTAGGTCCAAATCCAAAACAATTAAAAACAAGGACTCCAATGGATATCTGCACAGCCATGCTCACAGAAGAATCATTCATAGTCAAAAGGTGCAAACAACCTGAATGTCCGTTAACAGATGAATGGAGAAACAAAATGTGGTGTATACATACCAAAAAAATATTAGTCGGCCATAAAAAGTAATGAAGTTGTTAACAGGCAACAACATAGTTCCACCTTGACAACATTATGCTAAGTCAAATAAGCCAGACACAAAGGGAAAAACACTGTATGATTTCACTTGCATGAGGTCTCCAGAATAGGCAAACTCACAGATAGAAAGTAGAGCAGAAGTTAATAGGGGGAGGGGGAAGTAGGGAGTTATTGCCTAATGGGTACAGAGTTTCTATTTGGGGGCTGAAAGGGTTTTGGAAACAGCGGTGATGGTTGCACAACACTATAAATGGAATCAATGACATTGAATTGTACACTTAAAAATGGCTAAAATGGTATATTTTATTATATATTCTACCAAACAAAAAAATTTAATTAGATGTCTACCTCATTCCTTTTATCAAAACAAGGTCCTGGTGGAACATTTAAAACTTTTTTTTAAAAAAACCAAAAAATTGTATAAGAAAATACTGGAGGAAATTTTTTGTAATCATAGAATACACAAGGTCTTTCTAAGCCATGGCACAAAAACCTAGAAAGGCTGATAAATCTGATTTTACAAAAACTTAAGTTTTCTACATGAAAAAATATATTTCTACATGACAAATATATTTGTCATATACTGCAAATACTTTTCAATTGATAGACTGAAAAGTATTTGCGGTATATGACAAAAGCTTAACTTCCTTAATGTGTAAAGATCTCCAATATATCAAAAAAAGAAAGGAAATGCAAATGGCTTTAAAAAAAAAAAAGTAAGAAAGTGGGGCATCTGGGTGGCTCAGTCAGTTAAGCATCCAACTTCAGCTCAGGTAATGATCTCACAGCTCATGAGTTCAAGCACTCCACTGGGCTCTGTGCTGACAGCTCAGAGCCTGGAGCCCGCTTCAGAGTCTGTCTCCCTCTCTCTCTCTCCACACCTCTGCTCACGCTGTCTCTCTCTCTCAAAAAGAAATAAACATTTAAAAAATTTCAGATAAATAAAGAAAAAAGAAAAGCTGCTTAACTTCACTCATATCAGCAGAAATGCAAATTACAACCACAGTAAGACCATTTTTCACCCCTCAGATAATGATCACAAAGTTGGATAATAAACTCAGTAGGTGAAAGTCTAAGGAAACAAGTACTTTCTTATACCATCGACGAAGTGCACACTGATACAACTTCTTTGGAAGGTTATTCATTGCAGCAATGTTTGTAATAGTGAAACACTAGAAATAATCTGCAGGTCCATTATAGATGAATGGTTAAATAATAAATACTATTAATCTGTTAAAATGAACACATCTAGATGGAAAGATTTCCAATAATACACTGAGTGAAAAAAAATCAAGGTGTAGAACAGTATGCTAATATTTGTTTCAGAGGGTGTGATAAACAGAGGGAGGGAATGGGGGAGGCAGGCAATGATTAAAACATAAATCAGTGCAGAAGCAGTTCCCACTGTCGTGGAGTAACTGCAGTTTCCTAAGGTTACA
>CM053566.1:28432937-28450808 GCA_028646485.1 Cryptoprocta ferox | reverse complement strand
AGATAGAATGAGCAGGGGAGGTGCAGAGAGAGAGGGGGAGAGAGAGAAAATCCTTAGCAGGCTCCGTACTGTTGGCACAGAGCCTGACTGGAGGCTTGAACTCATGACCCATGAGATTATGACCTGAGCCAAAATCAAGAGTTGGACACTTAACTGACTGAGCCACCCAGGTGCCCTTGGGGACACTTCTTCTGAACCCCTTCACTCGCACCTTTGAAACTTCCCCAAGAACTTTCACAGTCCGGAAGTTAACCTGGTTGATTACTCCAGCTCAGTCAACCAGGCTCTTAGTCTTGAGAATAGGCCAGTTCAGTTAAACAGTTGTGTCTCGTTTCAGGGGAGCCTGGGCGGCTCATTCGGTTAAGTGTCCAACTTCAGCTCAGGTCATAATCTCATAGTTTTTGGGTTTGAGCCCCACATCGGGTTCTGTGCTAACAGCTGAGAGCCTGGAGCCTGCTTTGGATTCTGTGTCTCTGTCTCTCTCTGCCCCTCCTCTGCTCATGCTCTGTCTCTCTCTGTCTGTCTGTCTCTCTCTCTCAAAATAAATAAATAAACATTAAAAAAAAACAGTTGTGTCTCATTTCAAAAGACAGTGATTGAGGTAGGTTCCCAATATTAGGTCTATGGTGCAAGCAATCACATATTTAATAAGAGCCATTTCTATGGTTGGGGGTGGGAAGAAAAACAAAGGTTCATAACTGGAGCAGACTATAATCCCAGTTTCTGAATTTTGAAGACAGCCAGACAAGACTTCTAGATGTCCAGCGTGAAGCATCTTTGGATGGAGTGAGGGCAGGCAGTGACAATCTGATAGATTTTCCTGATTTGCAGTTTTAATGTCTCTGGTGGTCTTTCTGAATGGCCTGCACAGCAGTGGGCATGAAGATTGTGTATACATTAATGGTTGTGGTGATTTAATCTGAAGTTTATATCAAGTTGTCCAGCTTTGGCTTGCATGGCTTCAGGAATAGGGCAGTTTTAATTCTCAATGATTCCAAGTCAGAAGGGTGAGAGAAAATTGGAAATCTTATTTTGAAGAGTTATAGATGAATTTTGGAGTAAATTAGAAGAATACTATTCAGTCCAGTTTACAGGTAGAAAACAAAATCTCAAAGACAATTAACAGCACTAGAATTTACACCCACAAAGTTATATTACTGAAACATAGTTTTTTCCTGTACAATTGCTCTCATTTTTATCAAAGATAATCACAGCAAGACTAATTAATCTGCAACCCAAATCTAGTTTCAATAAAGTTGGCCTGATTATTTACACAAGTGCATCAAGGATAGTAATTGACCATATAGGCTCTTTTAAATCTACTTGGCTGAACCTTTTCATAAGGAATCTAAGATTGAATTTTTAAAAGCCTCTTGAGGCTAAGAAGCCACACCAAGGACTTACCATAAGACTTTAACTGCAATACCTAGAGATTTGGATGAATTCCTCTCTTCTCAAGGTCCCCAAAATATCCTGTGCTTGCCAGGAAGTGACTTTTCTTACCTAGTGAGGCTGCTGGGAACCCTGTAAGCAGGCACCAGGCCAACTTTTCCAATAGGCTTTATTGGCTCCGTAAGGTCAACATTAGCTCCTTAAAGCTATCTGGTTGCATTGCATCTAAGTCTATTTATATCTCTCTCAAATACAATATTTAGTTAAAGCCTTGGTACTATAACCAATGTTTCCAATTGTGCCCTGTTACAAAGAGAATAGATTCTTATTGAACTTATGTCAATAACTATATTGCCATGAAAATAAGAATACTCACCAAGAGTTTCTGAATTCTGGAGGGATCCAGTAAGGAGAAAAAATAGAAAATTTTCAGCTCTACCTACAAGGGGATAATTTACCAAATTTAAAAAATTTTTTAAATGTTTATTTATTTTGAGAGAGAGAGAAAGAGAGCAGGGGAGGGGCAGAGAGAGAGGGGAAGAGAAAGAATCCCAGCAGGCTTCGCACTGCCAGTGCAGAGACTGGATGCAGGACTCAAACTCACAAACTGTGAGATCATGACCTGAGCCAAAATCAAGAGTCTGATGCTCAATCTAACTGAGCCACCCAACTTACCAAATTTCTGTGAGTCATAGTTAGCTTGACAGGAAAGATTCCTTATATCTGAAAAATAAAAATTTGAAAAACAGCAATATTTTTTTCTTAAGGTTTGTTTATTTTTAAGAAATCTCTACATTCAACATGGGGTTCAAACTCACAATCCTGAGATCAAAAGTTGCATGCTCTTCTGACTGAGCCAACAGACACCCCAAGAATTAGCAATATTTTAAACAAAAACTCATAAATATTTATAATTATCCTCCTTAGTCATGTAGTCCCATGTAATTAATACTTGTTTTCGTTGAATCCAGGTTTTTTTCTTTCCCATTAATTCTGGAAATTCTTACCCAGTTCAGTTTTATGACCTTAAAATTAAGAAACCTGTGTTAGTCAAAATCCTTTCCATGAATCTCCTTGAAGATGAAACACATTTGCACAAGCATCACAGTAAAACAATAACTGTCTATAAATAGCAAAAACTTAAAAATGCCATGGTTAAAAGGCTCATTGATGAGAGTTCATTATAATGTAATTGATGAGGGAATTGTGTTGTTTTTATGACATACACCTTAAGAGAGTAACTAGAACTATGATTATACTAGGACATAACAGAATTTTAAGAATTTTATACAATATCTAGAACTCTTGTATTAATAATATTTGCCCATATGATATAACCTAAGAAAGTTTATCATCACTTATTTGACAATGCTTCCCATGTAATTTAACATACTACATAAGTTTAATCAGTTTAATATCTATCTCTCTTTTATAAAAAGAGATAACAAATCCTTTGAGGTGTTCCAGGGATCCTCTGGAATATCTTATATCTCAAAGTTAGTTCTAAGTCAAAAAGCCTTTTTTAAAAACGTTTTTAATGTTTATTTATTTTTGAGCTAGAGAGACAGAGACAGAGTGTGAGCAGGGAAAGGGCAGGGAGAGAGGAAGATACAGAATCCAAAGCAGGATTCAGGTTCTGAGCTGTCAGCACAGAGCCTGACACGAGACTCGAACTCACGGACCGCGAGATTGTGACATGAGCTGAAGTCAGACGCTTAACCAACTGAGCCACCCAGGTGCCCCAAAAAGCTTTTGATTAGAATTTGTATTATGGTAAATTTGTCAAAAATATCAAAGGGTTTGAACATTTGATTAAATAGGATCATAGGCCATTATGAAATAATAATTATCTATTTAACCAAAGTGACAATAAAACATTTTAAAGGCAAAACTTAGCTCTTTTAATATGGAGAAAATTGAGTTTTCTTAAGTAATTAAAGTCCTAATTAAGACGAAATGAAGCATAGGACATTATTTTGGTAAAACACAAAAATTTTGTTTTCTAGGTAGATTACTTTAAGATCAAAGAAAATCCTGTTATGCCTGGGTGGCTCAGTCAGTTAGGCAGCCAACTCTTGATTTCAGCTCAGGTCATGATCTCATTCATGGTTGGAGAGATGGAGCCCTGTGTCAGCTCTGTGCTGACAGCATGGATCCTGCTTTGGATTCTCTCTCTCTCTCTCTCTCTCTCTCTCTCTCTCTCCCTCTCCTGCTCACACATGCACTCTTTCTCAAAATAAAAGTTTTAAAAAAAAGATGAAAGAAAATCCTTTCACAATCTCTTATCATCAAGAGCAGGGACACCTAACTGGCTCAGTCAGGTAAGCATCTGACTCTTGATTTTAGCTTAGGTCTTGATCCCACAGTTCGTGAGATAAAGTCCCAAAGTGGGCTCTGTGCTGACAGTGCAGAGCCTGCTTGGGATTCTCTCTCCTTCTCTCTCTGCCCCTTCTCTGCTCTCTCTCTCTCCCCAAATAAATAAACTTAAAAAAAAAAAAGAGCAGACCAATAGTCCAAGAAATGTTTGTCCTTTTAACAGAGAGAAAACCAAATTTTAACTGTGCACCAGCTTACTTTTGATATTAAAGCTTATTGACTTAATTAAATTTATTTCAATTCTAGACAGCCCTGACCATACAAAAAAAGAATCCTTTCCAAAGATTCCTTTCCTACAAACCTTTCACAACTTGCTTTTCCCTTAACAAAACACACACTTAACTTTCCTTGCACACAAAGATGTCTCCCTTATTATTTCCAGCATCATTAATTAATATGGGAAACAAAGCAAAAGAAAAAATTAAATTTCCTTACGACTTACAACCCATTGATAAGCCCTTGAAACACGCAAAGTGACATTCTTCTAAGCTCAGCTGCCATGATGATGATACTTTGCTAAGGACAAAAGGCAATCTTACCCCAACCCCTTACCCCAGGGTCCTGTAAGTCTACTTTAACATATAAAAATTCCTTTGAAGGGGCTCCTGGGTGGCTCAGTCGGTTAAGCGTCCGACTTCAGCTCAGGTCATGATCTCGCGGTTTGTGGGTTTGAGCCCCACGTCGGGCTCTGTGCTGACAGCTAGCTCAGAGCCTGGAGCCTGTCTTTGGATTCTGTGTCTCCGTCTCTCTCTGACCCTCCCCTGCTCTCTCTCTCTCTCTCTCTCTCTCTCAAAACAATAAGTAAAACATTTAAAAAATTTTTTTAAAATTCCTTTGAAGACTTCCCCCCAAATACATGTTAGAAATCATCCTCCAAGCATATGGCCCACTGATAGGCATCTGAAGGGTCTCATGCCTGAGGTTTTACTAGACAATTACAGATGACCTTTTCCTAACAACAACGAGCCCCCTCAGGATCCTGGAAAATTTTGCTTCCAAAATTCCTTAGAGACTTACGCTATCCCTAACTCCCTCCCAACTTGAAAGTATATAATAGGTCACCCATCACAAGCCCAGTGCAGCTCTTTCTGCCCCTGGGCCCTGTCCCCGTGCTTTAATAAAACCGCCTTTTTGCACCAACAATATCTCAAGAATTCTTTCCTGGCTGTTGGGTCCAAACCCCAATATTTTCCACATCATCAGTCACATATATTAATTAGAATTCTTAACGTTTAGAAACCTTAATTCCTAGTAAAAACTAAACAGTAAGCAGCTGTGAAACGTGTCAGACCAGCACTCTTTACATCAGCAAATGTATTAATGCATTTCATAATTTCTAGGAGCATCTGCTTCTGCACAGTATAGTCTTTCAGTGTGACACATATTTACCAACAGATCCAAATATCTTTATTTTCTTTAATGGTGTTTTGAAAAACCCACAAAATTCAGGGTACCTGGGTCATTCAGTCGGTTAGGCATCCAAATCTTGATTTCGGCTCAGGTCATGAACTCAGGGTTTGTGGGATTAAACCCTGAGTTGGGCCCTGCCCTGGCAGTGCAGAGCCTGCTTGGGACTCTCTCTCTCCCTCTCTTCCTGCCCCTCCCCATTCATTCTCTCTCTCTCTCTCTCTACCCCCCTCAAAAATAAATAAACATTTTTTTTAAACCCCACAGGGGCGCCTGGGTGGCTTAGTCCATTAAGCATCCAATTTCAGCTCAGGTTATGATCTCAGGGCTCTCTACTGTCATCGCTGATCCAGCTTCAGATCTTCTGCTCTCTCTCGAGTGCTCTCTCTCTCTCTCTGTTTCTCAAAAATAAACTTAAAAAAAATACATGGGGTGCCTGGGTGGCTCAGTTGGTTGAGCATCCGACTCTTGGTTTCAGCTCAGGTCATAATCTCACGGTTTGTGGGTTCGAACCCCGCATCAGGCTCTGTGACATCGGGAAGCCTGCTTGGGATTCTTTCTCCCTCTTTCTCGCTCTCTGCCCCTCCCCCACTTGATTTCTCTCTCAGAATAAATAAATAAACATATAAAAAATTCTAAAACCCACAAAATTCAACTGAGTAAATATGTAATTGGCAAAATTCATGAATCAAGCAGAATCCCATCTAGCAAATAGAAAGGAGCTCTGTGGAGCTGAACAAAATGGAAGGCTTTCATAGGCAGAAGGGTCAGTAATAAATGTTCAATATTTCCTCTTACCTGGAAATTATCTAGATGCTTAATGATTATCCATCATCTAATTTAGCTTAGCAAACCTCTAGGGTTTTAAGTAACCAAAATGATTTGAGGTGAGTATTTAAGTAAACATAGCTTAAAATGTAAATATTGTGACAAGTTCATTTATAAATTTTTATCTTACATCTATTTAATTCACTTTTTCTTAACAACTATTTTTAGATTAGTCATGAAAATTTCATGCAATTTTAAACAGCTAACCATCATCTTAAGTTATCTTTTTTGTTGATAAATTCTATAACAGAGATAATATGAGCTTATTTGACTTTTAGTAAACCTAGGTGGAATAAAAGTACTATATTTAATACTAAAGACATTTCTGTATTAATTAAACCAACAAACTAAACTAGCTTTTATTTTACTTAAAATTATCCTGGATCACAAGAACTTAAGAAACATTTGGATTAATTTCTATTATATTTCCGAGATTTAGAAATGCTTAATTTATAAGGGATTAATTTTAAGACAATTAAATAGAGCTCTTTTACAAATTAATTTTAACAAGACATTCAGAGGCAGAAAAATCACACATCTAAACATAAACACATAGCAATACACAGACATATAGATAAACACAGAGATCTTGTAGCTACTAACATTTGTGGAGATTTTTCCTATGACCAATTTCCTATACTTCCTCTCTCCTCTTTTTTTTTTTTTCCTTCAGATGAGAAACTTCTCTCTAAAGTTTGCGTTTCAAAGAATGGTTCTTTGGTTATTGAGAAAATGGGAGTAGAAAATTTTCATCACAGGAGTGCCTGGGTGGCTCAGTTGGTTAAGTGTCCGACTTTGGCTCTCGTCATGATGTCATGGTTCGTGAGTTCCAGCCCTACACTGGGCTCTGTGCTAACAGCTCAGAGCCTGGAGCCTGCTTCGAATTCTGTGTCTCCCTCTCTTTCTGCCCCTCCCCCGCTCGCTCTCTCGCTCTCTCTCGCTCTCTCTCAAATAAATACACATTTTAAAAAACAAGAAAAGAAAAGAAAAAATCTTCATCACAAAGATACAGGGAAAGTACCCAATTTCTCCAATAAAAATGTTGGTTTCCTGAGGACAATACTTAGAAGCCTTTTGAGATAAAGAAGGGAGGTTTGGGGATTGGGTAAAAGGGAAAGATTGACTTTGAATTGTTTCTGGGGCCATGTTTCCAGTTTTGCAAGGGTTTGTAAAATAAGGACAGCTGCTTTTAATCCCTCAAGGAAGTGGGTTGCAACATAAATGTCATGATAGACTGATCTACCCATCCAACTACATTATCTTGAATTTGCTACTTTCCGTTTGGGTACATAGTTTTACTTTAGGTTAGGGGAGAAGGTCTTCAAATTTTTCTATCGCGCGCGCTCTGAGTATCAGCTTCCAATCTGGCCAACTTTTGACTACAGAGCTACATTAAAAAATATGTACTTTAAATATCTTATCAGTTTTCAGCCAGAACAAATAGCAAACATTTTCCGAGTTTAATGCAATGTGCCTTTGTACAGTCTGTACAAAGTGTTTTAACAGAGGCCTTTCTGAATGTGCAATTCAACCTTGGATTGATTCACTTTAGGGGAAAAGTCTCTCTATCAGCCCCTGAATATTGATCTTCAGATAATCATTTGTAGGAGGGCCTAGAAGAAATTCTGATCACCTGTTTCCTCTGGAGCGGGGATGTTCCAGAGGGTTATCTGGCTAGTGTGATAACTACAATATAATCATGGATGGGAAGACTATTCCTCAGAAGCCAAACAAGGTCCTTCTGAGTGGGGTTGTAAATGGCCATTAATCCTTTTTAATTCCTTTTAAATTCAGTGGGATCCTCTAAAAGTGGGGAGAAAGGGGCTTTATAACTTAAAGAATCTGCTGCCGTCCAGGGCACATTAATTCTTTGGGTGACAGTCTAGGATATATCTGCAAAGGACATTGCATAGGAAGACCTGAAGCTGGGAGAAGCTAATTACAGAACCCCACAAAGCGAGCATTACTGCCAGTCCCAGGTGCTTCTGCTAAATTCACTTCCTGACTTTCAGCTTGTACACAAGTAACCTGTATACCTGGACCTGGAGATCAGGCCAGAGTGCTCTCTGAGAATCTTGTAGGGAAAAGGAAGTGAAAACAGGCAGTGGAGCTGGACTGTGAGAAGGGATATTTATGTTGGATTTAATTTCTGTGTAAGTCTAACTTCTTTCGTCTTGTTAAGGGAGTCCTCAAGGCTAATCTTTATATTTCTGTGTGTCCTCTATTTAATTTGACCCTTTTATAGGTATCACTAAGACAGTTGTTTCATTTTAGTTTTTGTTTTTTTAATTCTTTTTGATTAATTAATTAATTTTGAAAGAGAGCGTGTACGAGTATGGGGGAAAGGACAGAGAGAGAGAAAGGGAGAGAGAATCCCAAGCAGCCTCCATGCTGTCAGAGCAGAGCCCAATGAGGGCTCAATCCCACAAGCTGTGAGATCCTGACCTGATCTGAAACCAAGAGTCGGACTCTTAACTGACTGAGCCACTCAGGCGCCCCAAGACACTTGTTTAGGATGAGAGTTCTCTAAATTTTTTCTATCTTTCAGATATAGCCAATTCAAAGGATCCATTGTCTGGCCACTGACAAGCAGGATCTTATTAATCTCAATAGCGACTCAAACCCATAAGCCTTTTTATGGCTTACCCAAGGACGCAGGAGGCACTACAAAAGACATAACCCTCACAAGATCTAGAAAATTCACTCCCAGACTTAGACTGAAAAAGCAAAGGACTTCATTGCACAGGTAAAAAGGATAGTGTAGTGAAAACAGTGTCTTCAAACTGTCTCACAAGAATGTGAGACACCTCCAGTCACCCCTGCAAATCGGTAACACCAGGCAGGTGCTATTGGAATGGCACTAATGAGGCAGTGAAGGTTGAGACAGAAAAAAGACCCCACATGTCCTGGGACCCTTTATAACAATTTCCCCTGAGAGCTGGCATACTCAAAGAGAGCACTGCTTGTGACTTCATGTCTGGGAAACCCAGTCTATTCAACTGGCCACCAAGATGTGGTACCTTGGTAAGTGTATCTTCCAGCAGGCAGAGACCAGAGAGAATATTCTCACTGGTCAAAGTCAAGCTCTTAGGACATAGACTAAGGCAAAAGAAAAACCTCATCTGGTTTTTACATAGGGGACCCACAGTAAAGTTTGTCTAGTCTAGAGAGAATGGTGAAGTCACCAGTCTATGAGGCTGGCTTGAACAGCAGATTTATAGGGCTTATGTCTGTGGTCTGCCCTATGGTTCTTCCTCCCTAAGACAAACAACACAATGGACAAAGGAAAACAGCAACCATCTCTGGGTGGAAAAGGATCGATAAAACCAGGGGCACTCCTAACAAATCTTTAGCAGGGTCACTATACCAAGGAAATAGTTCCACAAATATTTTCTCTTGCTAATCTAAATTTAGAAAAATAAAAAGGACTCTCACCACTCTCATTTCCACCTGACCCTGCAGGTAGAGATCCAGGAGGCTAATGTGGTAAGAATTTTTAACCTTTCTGACACTTGTCAGAGGCCCCAGGACCTCTCTGCTGTGGCAGTGAGTAGTCTCCAGCCAGCAAAGTATCCAACTCTACCAACTGTTGGGGAGGGAAAAATTTTTATTATGCCCCTATAGGTTCTTTGGCTGGTTTAATAATCAAGTTAACATAAAACAGATTGACAGGAGAAAGCCAAATTTGATTACATACCTATGGGAGCTCCGTAAGAATATGAGACTCACAGACAAGCCTGGCAACTGAGGTTTATATGCCATCTTGAGCTAAAGAATGGGATGGGGTCTGGACTTCAAAGGGGAGGAGGTGATTGGCAGAATGATAAAAAGAGCAGATGTTTGGTAATTTGATGTTTGTCCTGCCAGACAGATAAAAAAGTTCTCTCTTGGGGATAGTTTTCTTTCTGGGCCAAGCCCCCTACCTAAATTATTTAAGGGAGTTTAAGGGAGAGGTAAAAGTTTTTCTTGAGTCTGCTGGGTCTTTGAGTGCCTTCAGCTGAAAATAGTCCACAGCCAAAGTGGCACATTTTGGGGAGACTTGTTCTGAAGCTCTTCAACATTAATTAGCTCATCAGATTGCTTCCCAACCTGAAAATATATGCTATTCTATAAGGAAAGGCAACAATTTGCCCATTTAAATCAACTGATTTTCTTCAAGGTTGGCAATAGTGGGGTATTTCTATAAAAGGAAGAGCATCTTGATCTAAAAGCAACAATTCAGTCACCAGATTTTTACCATCCCTTTGGAACTCAGTTGGGGGAGTAGTGCTTGCCCCCTGACAGCCCATGTTGCTGAGCGCAGCTAAGGTTTTAAGGCAGTAGATCTCACCAGCATTGTTTACATCAACTGTGAGCTTGTTAGAAATGCAAATTTCAAGCACCAGCCCAACCTACTGAATCAAAATATCTGGTGATGGAGTCCAGGTAGTTGCTTTAACAAGCGCTCCAGGAGATTCCTACACATGTTGAAATTTGAAAACTATTGCTCTAGAATAGGTGTACAAGGCTTTCCTAAAACTCAGAGATGAAAAGAAAACAAGAGAGTAACTTGCTTCTAGATATTCTGTGTACACAATACGGCTTGTTCTCTCTGGCATATGATGTCCAACCCAAAAAGGTCTTACCTTGCCAATTCCAGGGACTGCACCCTAGACCTTGGCCCAGTCTAAAGTCAAGATCAGAAGTTTTCAAGATTCGGGACACCTGGGTAGCTCAGTCAGTTGAACATCTGACTCTTGATTTTGGCTCAGGTCAAGATCTCAGGGTCCTGAGATTGAGCCCCAAGTCAAGCTCAGCTCAGAGCACAGAGCCTGTTTGATATTCTCTTTCTCTCCCTCTCCCTCGGCCCCTCCCCTGCTCTTGCTCAGGCACTCTTTCTTAAAATAAATAAAAAAACTTTTTAAAAAATTATATTCTTAAAAAAAAAGGAAGTTTTCAAGATTTTTAAGTAAGTTAACTAAGTACCCTTAGCCTCTAAATTGTTGAAGTCTCCTTGACAGTAGCTATACTTTTATGTACATATTTTTATATATTTAAGAAAATACACAATGAACAAAATCTGTTAATTTAAAAATCCTTTTTAAAATTAACTTTAATTGGGATGCCTGGGTAGCTCCGTCGGTTGAGTGTCTGACTTTGGGTCAGGTCATGATCCTGCAATTTATGAGTTCAAGCCCCGCATTGGGCTCTGGGCTGACAACTCAAAGCCTGGAGCCTGCTTCAGAGTCTATGTCTCCCTGTCTCTCTGCTTCTCCCCTGCTCGCACTGTCTCTCTCTCTCAAAAATAAATAAACATTTAAAATTTTTAAAATAAATTTTAATTTAAAAAAGCACCCATGTGTATTTTCAAATCTATATCTATCTACCTGAGATATTTATTCATTTTACAGATAATGTTTGATGGATTGTATATTTGAACTCCATAGTAATGTCTTGCCCACTTCAGCTTCTGCTGCCACAGATTGGGAACCACAAGTCTAGACCAAAAGAAATGAAGTATAACAAGAACTTAGAGTCCCTTCTTTGATTGGAATAAGGCCTACCTTCTGAATTTCAGTTTCCTCTCTAAGGAGTTTCTCTTCCTCAAATTAACATCAGAAACTTATACCCCCTTCAGGGCAAACATACCTACTAACTTTAGACCCCTTAACTAGAACTTCAAAGGGACAAACATATCAAAATATAACTCAAAAACTTACTGTCTGTACAGAAGATGTACATTTACAGAGCTCAGCAGACATTTGTTGTGTTGCATGGTTTCCAGTGAGAATGGAACTTCAATTTAGTATATTATATACATATATTTTTTAATGTTTAGTTATTTTTGAGAGAGAGAGTGCAAGTGGGGGAGGTGCAGAGAGAGAGGGGGACAGAGGATCCAAAGCAGGCTCCACATTGACAGCAGAGAGCCCAATGTGGGTCTTGAACTCACAAACTTTGAGATAAAGACCTGAGCTGAAGTCAGACACTTAACCAACAGCCATCCAGGTACCCCTACATACATATTTTTAAAATAAAATTTTTATCAATTTTTTAAAGTCCAAAATGGAGTCACTTGTGCTAAGCCCTATGTCAGTAGACCAAGACCTCACACCTGACCTACTTGCAGTTTCAGCCTCTCCCAGGAATGCAACCTCTAACCAACAAATCTGGAATCACCTGGTCAGCAGTAGTGAGGTAACCCACCTGGTAGGCCCCTTCCGCCCCAATAGGAAGGTGAGCTTGTCTGAAACAATCTACTCTGTTAGAATAACTTCCTTGCCCTGTCTTCATCTGCCTAAAAAAGTCTTCCGTTCTGTATAGCTCCTCAGAGCCCCTTTCTCCTTGCTAGATGGAATGCTGCCCAATTCATGGGTTGTTGAATATAGCCAATCACATCTTCAAATTTACTTAGTTGAATTTCATCTTTTAACAAAATATACCTATGGAAATATACACAAGTCATAAATGTGTAACTCAGTGAGTTTTTAGAAAGTGAATACAGCTGTATACCGATACTCAGGTTAGGAGCAGGAACTCCCTCTCGCTGCATCTTAGATACTCCATCCTAAATAACACCCTGGGTAACCAGCACACTGCCCTTTAACACTACTGATTAGTTTTACTCTTTTTGTACTTTATTATACAGTGAATACTTTTTTGTGTCTAATTTCTTTGGCTCAACATGTTTGTGAGATTCTTCAATATTGTTGCAATAGAAATAGTTCATTCATTCTCATTGCTAAAAAGTATTCAGTTGTTTGATTATTCCACAATGTATTTATTTATTCTAAATTTGGTTGTTTCCAGTTTGGAGTTATCATGAAGACTGCAGTTATGAATATTCTTGTACTTGTCTTTTGGTGGATATATACACTCATTTCTCTTGGGCATATATCTAGGAGTAGGGTGCTGGATCATAATGTATGTACATGTTCGAGTTTACCATATATTGTTGAACAGATTTCTGAGTGGTTTTGTTCCCCTCAGATTGGACATGGGACAATGGTGCCCACCATTATCACTTACGTTCAACATTATATAGCCATAGCAACAATAGAGAAAAATTAAGAAATGGTAATGAATGCAAAATATGGAACAAAGTTAATATTATTACAGTCAATATATTATACAAACAGAAAATCCAAAGTAATCTACAACCAAACAATTAGATTAATAAGTGAATTTAGCAATGTCACCAAATACAAAGTCAATATTTACAAAAATCAAATTGTAATTTTATCTAACAACAAACAAATAGAAAATAAAAATGTTATAATATAAATTATTTGGGAGAATATTTAACAGAATAGCAAAACCTCTAGGTTGAAAACCACAAACTACTACTGAGAGAAACAAAAGAACTACATAAATGGAAGGATATATGATGCTCATGACTTGAAAACTTTAGTGTTACAGAGTTACCAATGCTTTCCAAAGTGAGTATGGATTTAGGGTAATCTCAGTTAAAATCCTGCCCGATCTTATTGGGTGGTGTTAAAAGAAAAATTTCCACAGACGGTTTACTGATCTAATAGGCTTTTATTCAATAATTCATGACATGGGTAGTATCCACTCTAGCACATAGAGAGGTGCTCTGAAGAGCCTTACAAGGTGAGACATTTGTATAGACGAAAGTGAGCAACAGACTTTTTTTCTACACTTAATTTTTTTTTAATCTGGTGCAAAAGGAAATTATACTGGGCAATTGCTGATTGCTGATTATACTGGGCATTTGCTGATTGGTTATTTTCCTTGTATGGAGAACAGGGAAGTCTTGGATCTGGATCAGAAAACTTGCACTGAGTAGGCAAGTACTAGCTGCTTGACCAAGGCCTTCCTATTCTGGGAGAGTCAAGGAGAGAAACGTAGGTGAGTTCTGTGGAGCTCAGCAGGGGCAACTCCATCTTAGGACTAGGCTGGACGCTTTAATAGTGGAAATTGACGAGCTGAATCTAACATTTATATAAAAACGCAGGGGGCCAAAAACAGCCAAAATAATCTTAGGGAAGAGGAAACTGTAGGTTTTGCTCTGCCAGATAGTAATACATACTCTAAATCTACAATAATTAAAACAGTGCAAAGATAGACAAATAGAATGAAACAGAATAGAATCCAGAAACAAACTGTGGGTTCCAAGAGTAGACAAGAAGAAGAATGGATCTGACTTCATCCCTCCAGATATCAGGATCTATTATAAAGACAGTGTGATATTAATGCAAGGGTTGACAAGCTGACCAGTAGAACTAAATACAAAGCCCAAAAACAGGCTCACACATACACAGTTGTGTGTGTGTGTGTGTGTTTCATAGAGGCAGACACTGGTACAATGGGGGAGATGATGGTGTCTTCGAATGGGCTGGTTCCAAAAATATATATACTATATGTTTCCATTTATATGAAATTCAAACACAGGCAGTGGACATTTAAATGAAGATGATATAAAGTTTAAGAAGAGACAACAGAATAGTGCTTACTTATTGGCAACAAGGGTGTGATGGGGATGTTGATTGTGAAGGAGCATGAGAGTACCTACTGGGATCTGGAAATATTCTATATATTAATCTGGATTAAGTATAATATACACATATTTGTATATCTGTGTATAAAAATGTATTGAACTATACATTTAAGATTTTATACTTTATTGTATGCATGCTAACCTTAATAAACATTTAAAATTTAAAATAAATAAAAATAAATGATGCTTTCATTTTCTTCGGGTAAATACCCAGTAGTGGAATTATTGGCTCATATGGTATTTCTATTTTTACTTTTTGAGGAACTTTCTTACTGTTTTCCACAGTGGCTGTACTGATTTATTTACATACCCACCAACAATACATGAGGGTTCCTTTTTCTCCACATCCTCACCAACACATGTCATTTCTTGTTTTGTTTTGTTTTGCGTGTGGGGTGTGTGTGTGTGTGTTTTGAGACAATGTACACACCTCTGTTTATTGCATTACTTACATGTTTGTTTATTGTAACAAACATGCAATAAACAATGCAATGTTTATCGCATTCCAAGTTATGGAAGCAGCCAAGTGCCCACTGATAGATGAATGGATAAAGAAGATGTGAGATATATATGTAATGAAATATTACTCAGCCATAAAAAGGATGTGATCTTGCCATTTGTGATGACAAGGGTGGATCTACAAGGTTTTAGACTAAGTGCAATAAGTCAGAGAAAGACATATACTATTTGATTTCACTTATATGTGTGACCTAATAAAACAAAACAAATGAATAAACAAGCAGCAGAATCAGACCTATATATACAGAGAACAAACTGATGGTTGTGAAGGGGAGCCAAGGTCAAGGAACAGGAAAAATGGGTGAAGTGGAATGGGAGATACAGGCATTCAGTTATGGAATGAACAAGTCAGGGGAAGAAAAGGCACAGCATAGGAAATACAGTGAATGGTATTATAATACCATTGCATGGTGATAGCTGGTAGCCACACTTGTGGTAAACACGGCATAATTTATAGAGTTGTTGAATCTCTATGTTGTATATTGAAACTAATGTAACACTGTGTACCAACTATACTCAAATTTTTTAAAAAGCAAATGGTGCTATTAATTAGAAGTAAAAATCAGACACAGGATCTCACATGATATTTAGCAGGCTTATGACATCTAGTGAATACAGCAAGAGACTGTACACAGCTTCCAAAGTCACAAAATGCACCTAGATTTTCTCAAATTGCCAGCAACAACAAGGTATAGATATGAAGCTCAAGGGATTGAGATGAGAATTCACCATTCCATATTCTGGAGCCATAAACTATACCTGCTGCCTAAGTTTGTATCAAATACAATCGATATATCTAACAAAAATGCTAATATTTATCAACTTCATGTACCACTTCCAAAATAGCTTTGATAAAAGCCCAAATAAGTTATAGCTTCAAAAAATTTCATTGAAAACACATGAAACAACAAGTGTTGGCAAGGATGTGGAGAAAGGGGAGATCTCTTGAATTGTCGGTGGGAATGCAAACTGGTGCAGCCACTTTGGAAAACAGTATGGAGGTTCCTAAAGAAGTTAAAAATAGAACTATCCTATGAACCACCAATCACACTACTAGGTATTTACCCAAAGTATACAAAAATACTAACTCAAGGGGTGAGTGCACCCCGATGATTATTGCAGCATTATTTACAATAGTTAAATTATTGAAACAGCCCAAGTGTCCATCGATAGATGAATGGATAAAGATGTGGTATCTATGTAAGAATTTTTTAATTTTTTTCATTTTTGAGAGAGAGAGAGAGAGAGAGCATGAGCAGGAGAGGGGCAGAAAGAGAGAGGGAGACATAGAATCCAAAGCAGGCTCCAGGCTCTGAGCTGTCAGCACAAAGCCTGACATAGCGCTTGAACCCACGAACCATAAGATCATGACCTAACCCAAAGTCAGATGCTTAACCGTCTGAGCCACCCAGGAACCCCATGTGGTAACTATGTACAATGGAATATTGTTTAGCCATAAAAAGAATGAAATCTTGCCATTTGCAATGATGTGGATGGAGCTAGAGAGTATTATGCTAAGTGAAATAAGTCAGTCAGAGGAAGACAAATACCATATGATTTCACTCATATGTGGAATTTAAGAAACCAAACAAACAAGAAAAGGGGAAAAAAGAGAGAAGCAAACCAAGAAACAGACTCTTGTCCTCTAGCTGCCATCTTGTGTCCCCATGTGTATGCACCTAATCTCAGTTGGTCCACACAAGACCCCCTGAGCACCAACCCTAGTCTTCTGCATGGTCCCATTTTCACTCCAACAAAATGAAAGAAACTATCATGAACCAGGAGAAACTTACCAAACTGCAACCACAAGTGCATATTGCTGGGAAAGGAACTGTTTGCTGAAAGAAGGTGGTTCATAGAACGGGTACACAGATGATAAAAAAAAAAACTTTCAGTTCTCCTTAAAGAGTCTGTGGATGGAAAAGCACCACCCGCTACCAGAGAGAATGATGATGATGAAGTTCCAGATCTTCTGGAGAATTTTGATGAAGCTTCCAAGAATGAAGCAAACTGAACTGAGTCAACTTCTGAAGAAATAAATCTTGAAGAAGTTACTGGGAGCTGCTATTTTATATTATTATTGCTTTTTAAAATTTTGTTCATGGATCTGATAAAATCTAAAACTCTAATATTTTTAAGCCCAAGCTCCTTGGACACTGCAGCTCTTTTCTGTTTTTGCTTATACACAATTCATTCTTTGCAGCTAATTAAGCTGAAGAAGCCTGGGAATACAATTTGAAACAAGATTAACAAAGTTCTTTGCCTAAAGAAAAAAGGAGAGGAGAGATAGAGGAGAGGGGAGGGAGGAGGAGAGGGGAGGGAGGAGGAAAGGGGAGGGAAGGGAGAAAGAGAGGGGAAGGGAGGGGAGGGGAGGGGGGAGGAGAGGAGAGGAGGGAGGAGAGGAGAGGAGGGAGGAGAAGAGGAGAGGAGGGAGGAGAAGAGGAGAGGAGGGAGGGGACAGGGGAGGGGAGGGGAGGGGAGAGGAAACAGACTCTTAATTATAGAGAACAAACTGATGGTTACCAGGCAGGAGGGAGGCAGGGGGAGGATTAAATAGGTGGTGAAATGAACATGAGAATAATAAATTTTATGTCACTCATCTTTAAAAAAAAAAATAGGTGGTGAAGCTTGAGTGCGCTTGTGATGAGCACCAGGTGTTGCATGAAAGTGTTGAATCTCTATACTGTACACCTGAAACTAATATTACGCTGTATGTTAACTAACTGGAATTTAAATTAAAACTTTTAAGAAATTCAAAACTAACTACATAACCCAACTACACAGCGTATGTGGTAGACTTCCAAACGTACTTTCATGATATTTGAATATGCTGGTTATCAACGTACTGC
>CM053566.1:28394986-28432437 GCA_028646485.1 Cryptoprocta ferox | reverse complement strand
TTCCTTGGGTGGTTTTGTAGCCGAGTGCCTTCTGTGAGACATCTCCCACGAACAGCTTTCCTGTGCATCCTACACAGCTGTTTCCAGCAGAGAAAGCAGTGTAGTGGGTCGAATGGTGGCCTTCCGAAAATATGTTTCCTCCAGACCTGTGAGTGTGGCCCTGTGCAGAAAAAGGGTCTTTGTGGATATAATTAAGGTATGAGTCTCGAGGTCATTCCGGATTACCTGGGTAGGGCCTTAATCCAATGACAAGTGTCCTTACAAGAGCAGAGAGATATTTGATGGGGCGCCTGGGTGGCTCAGTCAGTTATGTGTCTGACTCTTGATTGCAGCACAGGTCATGATCTCATGGTGCCTGAGTTCGATCCCCATGTCAGTTTCCATGCTGACAATGTGGATCCTGCTTGGGATTCTCTGCCTCCCTCTTTCTCTGCCCCTCCCCTGCTCACTCTCTCACACAAAATAAATAAATAAAACATTAAAAAAAAAAAAGCAGGACAGAGACATATTTGTGACAGGAAGAGGCAATGTGAAGGTGGAGGTGGAGATTGGGGTGATGGAGCCACAGGGACACCTGCAGCCACCAGAAGCTGGCAGAGGCAAGGGAAGATTCCCTCCTGGTGCCTTCCAAGGGAGCACAGCCCTGCAGGACGCTTGATTTCTGACTTCTGGCCTCCAGAACTGGAAAAGGATTAACTGCTGTTATCTTAAGGCACCTAGTTTGTGGTGATTTATTACGGCAGCCGGCTGTGTAGGATTTCCAGCAAGTTCCACTGCTGCAGTACCATAGGGACTTCTCTGCCATTCAGTGTATCAGGGGCATGACTTCTCAAGGAGGTCTGGCTCTCAGCCTCAAGGGGGTGTTGGTGGTAGGGGGTGTGTGCGGGGAGGGGCTGCTTTTCCTTGAACACTATCTCAGCTAGAGGAGGTGATGGCTGCTTCTTATGCCTACTACTCTTACATTCTTTAGAGTTTTTCTAGTAACTCCCTTCTTACTCCAACATCCTGTTATAGTTAATAAATCTTTACATTAAATTTTCTCTGTTCAAATTATTGTGTGATTTCTCTCTTCTGATTAGACTCAGACTGATACTCTGAGAAATGAAAAGACTCAAAAAATTATGTTTCTAAATTTAACTTCTTGAATGGAGAAAAGGCTACACTTTCTTCTTGATAATTGGATATGACATTTAGTTTCTGAATGAATGAATGATACACATATCTATGGAATTCACCTACCCTACCTTATGTGCCCCCTACCCTACTGAATAATCATGTCAAAAATGATGGGGGAAACATAAAATAAATGAAGCTAGGTCATTGAATAAGCATATGGAAAAATTAATCTTGACCTTCTACTGCAGACCATTCACAGTGAACAGTTCTGATGGACTAGAGAGCTAAACATGGAAAGTAAAATAATAAAGCTTTGAGGAAAAAAAGACCTATAAAATAGACATATTACAACCTTCATAAGACACAGAAAGCACTAAATGTAACAAAGACAAAAATATAAACTGAGCTTCTTTAAATTAAGAACTTCTGTTCAGCAAAAGACAGTATTAAGAAAGGGAAATGGTGAGCCACAGACTGGAGAAGTGTGGCAATGGATAGGTCTAACAGATGACTCAAATCCAGAATGCATAGAGAATGGCTACAGATCAGTATGTAAAAGACAACTCAATATGAAAATGGGCAAGAGATCTGAATAGGCATTTTATGAAGAGGATATTCAGATGGCCAATAAACATTTGAAGAGGTCACTAGAGAATACAAAGTCAATCTACAAACATAATTCCTCACCCCCACCAGAATGGTAAGAGCTGGAGTGGCCATGGTCCTTCCACCCTGCTGAATAAGTACATTTGGACTGGGAGGAAGTAAGGTTCTAGCAAGTTGAGCCACACTGAACCATTCCAGAGGACAAAAGGTGGCATGAAAATCTAGTAAAAGAGAAGTTGCCTGAGAGGGATAAATATGTAACTTGCCACATCATTTTGCCTTGAGCAATCTTGAAGAAAGTATAAATAATGGGTGAAGAAAAGCAAAAACTAGGTAACGGTGACCAGGATTCTAAAATGATTCATTTTTAATCCTTTATTACAACCATATTCTCTTGTAAGTGCCAGATGGTTCTTTTTTATTTTTTAAGTTTATTTCTTTACTTTGAGAGAGAGCGTGCATGCAAGTGGGGAAGGGGCAGAGAGAGAGAGAGAGGGAGAGAGAGAAACCCAAGCCAGCTCCACACCACCAGTGCAGAGCCTGATGCAGGGCTCTAACTCACAAACACCAAGACATGACCTGAGCTGAAGTTGGACACTTAACCCACTGAGCCACCCAGGTACCCCCATGCCAGATGGTTCTTAAATCTCCTCGATTCTTGAAATTTAGGATGTATCCATCGCTGTCCTAGGAAGAAATAGTTGGTACACTCAAAAAGGTAATTAAAGAATGTTGAAGAACAAGACAATTCACAAAGTTGTGACCAAGATTAAGGGAAATCAGTAAAGCAGGGTGACACACCTTAGGTTAGCAATAGTGGAGAAATCTTAGCATGTATGGGTCTGAAGGCACAAAGGAAGGGAGTAGTTACCAAACCCAGATAGTGGGCAGGCGACAGCTGCCAGATGGGCACAGTGACTTTTTGAGAGGAACACAGCCACCGTAATCCAATGAACTCAGCAGGAAGACACACCGTATTAGTCTCCTACTGCTGCTGTAACAGGTTACCACAAACTTTGTGGCTTAAAACAAATTTATTTATATTATATAAAACAATTTATTTATATTAAAGTTTTACCAATAAATTCAAGGTATTGGTGGAGGCTCAAGGGGAAAATCTGCTCCTTGCCTCTTCCAGCTTCTAAAGGCTTCCCACATCGTTCCAGCAATGGCAACACTCTAACCTTGGCACACATTATCACATCAGCTCTTGTATTCTGTCCTTTCACTAACCTCTTTCATCTTTCAAGGCCCCCTGTGATTACATTGGACACACCCAGGTAATCTCCTCATCTTGAGATCTTTAACCACACCTGCAAAGTCCTTTTTGCCAGGTGTTGGAGATTAGGACAGGGACATTTGGGGTGGGGGAGGGGGGACCATCGTTCTCTCTGCTACACATACCCTGCTTTCTCTCTCCTGCCTCTAATATCCTGCTGGTGTCTCTCACTGCTGAGAAACAGGTAGCCAGAGGCAAGGAAACCACCAATGTCTATAGAAGTCAACCTCTGGGGCACACGAGAGGGAGAGAAGGGTGGAGTACAGATCTATAGTTGCAAATGGTGACTATCAGGCACAAAGGCCATTAAGGATTTTATACATACTGAGGGTGCCTGGGTGGCTCTATTGGTTAAACCTTCAGCTTCAGCTCAGGTCATCATCTCACAGTTCATGGGTTCAAGCCCTACATGAGGCTCCACTCTCAGAGCAGAGCCTGCTTTGGATCATCTGTTTCAATCTCCCTCTGCCCCTTCCCTGCTCAAGAGCTCTCTCTCTCTCTCTCTCTCTCTCTCAAAAATAAAAATAAACATTTAAAAAAGGATTTTATACATACTGACAAGTAACCTCTTTGTTCTGATTAAGAAAATAGGGGAGCCTGGGTGCCTCTGTAGGTTAAGTGTCCAACTTTAGCTCAGTTCATGATCAAGTTCAAGCTCCATGTGGGGCTCTGCGCTGACAGCTTGGAGCCTAGAGCCTGCTTCAGATTCTGTGTCTCCCTCTCTCTCTCTGCTCCTCCCCCACTTGTGCATACCCTCTCTCTCTCTCTCTCTCTCTCTCATATTCTCTTAAATAAATAAATAAATAAATATGTTTAAAAAGAAAGTAATATATGTGCAGCCGATTGGATCAGAAAAAGATGCCAAACTAACTGATCCAATCCTCTAAACTCTAAACTCTAACTGATCCTCTCCCAAAAATTTAGCACTGAGCCTATCAGTTTGCCTCAGTAGGTGAATGGAATGAAAATACTACACCATTATTACACCATTAAGGCGAGAGAAGCAGAGAAAGCATGTACCTAGAAAGAAAGAATAAGGGGCTCCTGGGTGGCTCAGTCAGTTAAGCATCCGATTTCTGGTTTTAGCTCAGATCATGATCTCACGGTCTCTTGAATTCAAGCTTGGGATTCTCTCTCTCTCCCTTTCTCTCTCCCTTTGCCCTGTTCACACTGTCTCTGTCTCTCTCAAAATAAATAAATAAACTTAAAAAAAGTTTAAAAAAAAAAGGATGATACACACTTATAGAAGGGAGCAGAGATTTTGAAACTCTCAATCAGTTTTAGAATTAGAATATATTTTCAGACATGCCAAAACATATGCATATGTTATATATAAAAATTAAAAATGATTCAATTATCTACAGAAAAAAATTAATGTCAAAGAAAGGAAGTGGCTTCTTTTCCTACATTCTCTATCCCAGCTAATGGTTCATTCAAGCCACAAACCTGAAAGTTTTCTCCAATATCTCCCTGTCCTTTATCTTCTGTTTTTAATGGGTCACTTGGTTCTGTTGATTCTTGCCTTCTAAGAAATCTCCCAAATCTATCTATACTCTACTCTCTGTCTTCTCCTGCTACTATCTTAGTTCAGGTTTCATCATTTTCCTGTTTGTCCCCTGTACTATTCAATTATATGACATTTCATTTGGATATCCTGAGTGCCAGCATAGTTACTGGAACATAATAGATGCAGGATATATGTGGTTGAGAGAATGACTGAATGAATCTTTGTTGGACATTTAGATTGTTTCCAATTTTCCTATCATATAAAAATACCATAGTATCGTTTTTGGATATAACTAGTTCCTCTTTTTCTCTTAGATAAATACCCAAAAGGGGAATTATTGGCAAAAAAAAAAGTATTGTTGTTATCTCCATTTAGATTTTCCCAGAAGCAAGCTCTGAGGTGGAGATTTGAATGTAAGTCTGCCATGTGGGAGGGGATGCCAGGAAACACTGGTAAGAGAATGTGGAAGGGAGGCAAGGCAAGGATGGAAGCTAATAAAGAGTTTGCTAACAACCAGTTACCACCATAGGCAACTGGACCTCAGTCCCACTGGGGAACCCCGAGAGGAAGTATGGAGCATACTGTTGGGTTATCCAAACTGAAGGACAAGGAAGCTGGGGTATTATCCACCACCAACTCCCCAATTGCCATGGTCTGAAGAATGCTTCTAGAGGTTATTAGGTCCCTGGCACTTCTAGCTTGATCTGCATGAGCTAAGTATGCTCCTGCTATAGACCGAATATGTTCCCACTAAATTCATATGTTGAAGTCCTAATCCCCAAGGTGATGGTATTAGGAGATGGAAACGTTGAGAGTGATTAGGTCATGGTGTTGGATCTCTCATGAATGGGATTAGTGCCCTCATAAAAGAGGCACCAGAGAGCCCTTTTTCTCCTTTTCCACCATGTGAGGACACAACAAGAAGACAGAAGATAGCCATCTATGAACCAGAGAGCTGTCTCCTCCCAGACACTAAAGTTGCTGGTACCGTGACCTTGGATTCCCACCCTCCAGAACTGTGAGAAATAAATGTTGTTTAAGCCATTCAGGCTATGATATTTTTGTTAAAAGAGTCTAACTGGACTAAGACAGTGCCCATAGCTAGAATATCTTTAAGCAGAAAATAGCCTCTGAGAGTGGAGATGAATGTTGAGGGGATATGGGCAGGGCACCTAGAGCATCTACTGAGGTATTTTTACAGCTTTTGAAATGCACTGCTAGGGCACCTGGATGGCTCAGTCATTAAGACTTCGGCTCAGGTCATGATCTCGTGAGTTCGCGTCCTACATTGGGTGAGCTCAAGCCCCACTTCAGGAGAGCATGAGCCCTGCTTTGGGTGAGCCCCGCTTCTCTCTCTCTCTCTCTCTCTCTCTCTCTCTCTCTCTCTCCCTCTCCCTCTCCCTCTCTCTATTTTCCCCCTCATGGGATTCTTTCTCTCTCTCTGCCCCTCGCTCACTTGCACCCTCTCTTTCTCATTCAACAAAAAAACAAGAAAGAAAGAAAGAAAGAAAGAAAGAAAGAAAGAAAGAAAGAAAGAAAGAAAGAAAAGAAGAGAAAAAAAAAGAAACACTGCTAAATTGCTTTATGAAAGAAAGTATACTAAAGGTAGAAATCTAAAATCATATGAGTTTACCCACATCCTACTAGTATTAGTAATCATAATTACTTTTAACAAACTTAGGATATTTGAGTGCATTATGTTGTTTTCCTTTTGCTTTCTTTCTTATCTATAATTCTTCCCACTTCCTACTGTTTTATGCTTGTGTGTAAATTGGGCTGCTTCTAAAGTGAGTTACAACTAGGGACACCTGAGTGATTCAGTCGGTTGAACTCTTGGTTTTGGCTCATGTCATGATCTATGGTCTGTGAGTTCAAGCCCCACATCGGGCTCCATGCTGACAGTGCAGAGCCTGCTTGGGATTCTGTCTGTCCCCTTACTGTCAACCCTTCCCCAACTCATGCTCTCTCTCACTGTCTCAAAATAAATAAATAAACAAAATAAGGTGAGTTACAACTAAATTAATGCTTTTTGCAAAAACACTTTTACTTCTAAGTGGGACAGAAACTCTAGGCAGTTTTAGTTAATATTTTTATTAGAAAAATTCAAATGAAATACATTCTTGCTATCGGATATACATTCAAATGCCTGAATCTTAGTCAGTTGCACTCAGCATCATAGCAGTATGAATTCTATCTCTGAGCACATTTTATTTTCTGCCCTGGGGTCTCTCTGATGCTGTAACATGGCAGACACTAAAGAACCCACTCTTCATCCAAACATGCATAGCTCAGAATTGCAGGGAAGTCAGCACCAGGGGAACCACGCTTGACGAATGACGATCTCTTCTTTCATCCCTCAGGCACACAATTCTGAGATATGTTTCTTAAGGTTTTTTATAAGGTGCACCTTATAAAAAGGAATAGGCACCTTTTGTCCCTAGAGATGGCCAATATGATAAGGCATTCTCCTTCTACTAGCTCTTTCTCCTTACCTGTTCCACTCCCTCATCCTACACCATTGCTCTTTAGAAGCACTTTGGCAGGAAATGCACCTGCACGTAAGCCCTTCTCTCAGACTCTGCTTTCAGGATATTCAGACTAACTCAGAAGTTGCCACAGATAGCAGACTCTCTGGATGGGATTTTGGAGCTGTGTTACACAGCAGGAAGGAACCCATTGCTGGAGGTAAGTGCATGTAGTAACATCACAATTGCTAAGAATCTGACCTGTGGTGGCTTGGAATGAGGTGCAGGTGGAAGGTGAAACGTTGGATATGTGGTAGTCCTAGCACCTAAATGGTACTGGGGCAAGGGTTAATTTTAAAGATTTTGGCCTTTTCAAATGCTTTGGAAGCTTTGAATAAAGTAAAAGACATGTTTTTGGTCATCATCCATCAACTTGAGTCAGGTTGTAGAAGAAAGGGGGCCTGATGGCAGTGTTCAAGGTGACAGCTTCTTAGTCAAAGATTGTGTTGAATGAAAATCAGGCACAAAACCTTGTTATAAGGAAAACAAAGAGGCAAAGGAGAATAAATGCATATCTGTAAAAGATCTCTTCATCAAAATAAAATCATGAGAATTATTGGATGGATAAGCCTGGGAATTTTGCAACTCCAGTGTCTTGTGGACCCTCCAGGTACCAGATGCACACCCTCATTCTTGCTAGGCTTACTAAAGACCTTACCTGAAGAGGTGTCCAAAATGATGCTTCCACATCTCAAGGGTTACCCCTGCCACCACTCATTACCTCTTGACTGATAATCGGGGTCACTCTCAGCACAGCTTGAGTGGGAGAAACAATCCATTCTCCAAGAAGAAAGCATATACAATCAAAAGAATTGTAAGACCTGGGCAATATAGACAAATAGGAAGGAGAAGAAAATGGGCAACTATAAAGGTGTTGCATGAAGGAAGAGGCAAATATAAGGATGCATAGAAGACAATTTATTGATACAGGAACACACTCCGATGATTTGGAAGTCCTGGTGAGAGCACCTGAATCCACTTTCACCACTGAGATAGCTTCTTGAAGCATGGACAGGATCATGACCTACAATGAATGAGGTGAAGATGTTTGAATTTCCTGGGCAGAGTTCTAGAAAAACTCAGGGAGGTTGGACCTTAGAATGGATTCACTATGTAAGAACAGAGAGCTCAGCATCCCGACCATGGTCCTTAGGAGAACTCAGAAGAGACATTCTTCACAAAGCACAAGGACTACACTGGTGAGGGAGGCATGGGCATCTTTGAGAAGCTTGGTATGGCATGAGCTAACCAGAGGGAGATACTATCAATGGGCTGCCAAGTATCATTGTGCATGGTTAGATTCTGAAATAGGAGAGGGGAGGCACAGCACAAGGAGTATGAAATTATTGTAATGGGCAGCAAGGCCAGAATGGCAATTGGAGTGCAGAGATCTGTAGTAGTGACTAATAAATCATGGAGCTCTGTTCCAAAAGGCGAGCTAGAATGAATATGCCAGCCAACTAAGGTGTATTTTGACATGGATAATTTAAAAAAAGAAAAAATGGAGTATTGGAAAGATGAAGTTTGAAACTAACCACAGCAGTGGAAAATCACAATCCCTTACTCAATTTCCAAAGCTAAATCAATCCACAGACCTAAAAGCATATTGATTGAAGGGAAGGCTGCCAGTTCTCCTTGATGAAGGACTCTGCAACACCACAGAAAACAGAAATGATAAATATTGCCCCAATCATTCCCCCAAGGAAATCTACAGCCATATAATAGCACAATGGTGCCTAAGGAAATGGGTGGAAAATCTGGGTTGACACAGATACCACAGGACCTGAAATCCCATTATGCCCCTCCAGTTAGAGTTGGGGCTTATGAAGGGCAGATGATACATGCAGCTTGATCCAAGTACACCCTACAATGGATCCACTGGGTCCATGGACCAGCTTGGTGGTTGCTTTCCCAGTTCCCATGTGTGTAATAGGAATAGATACTTAGTAATTTGCAGAACACTTACAATGATTTACTGACATGTAGAATAAGAGACATAGAGAGAAGTCATTGAAACTTCCCCAACCCAGCCAAAATAAAAATTAGAAGCAATCCTACGAGGAATTACAGTATTAGCGCCACTGTAAGAGATTTGAGGATAGAAAGCGGTGGTCCCCATCAATTTACCTGACTGGCCCTTACAAAACTCAGGTGGATCATGGTAGCCAAGGGTGGACTACTTCAAACTTAACAATATAGTAGCCCCAATTACAGGTGCCATGCTCTGTGTAGTACAGACTGAACAATCAACACAGTTTCCAGAACTTGTTATGTGGCTATTGAGCTGTTAGTATTGTTGTTCTCAATATCTACCAATGAAAAGAATCAAAAGTAGTTAGCTTTTACTTGGAATGAACAGCAGTACACATTCAGTATTGCCCTGGGACTCTACTTCCTGCTACAATATAGTTCTCTGGGATCTTGATCTGCTTGGCATCTGCAGAATATCAAACTGGTTCACTATTTCAGCTGTTCATTACAAGTAGAAACTAACTCCTTTTTTTTTAAGTTTTTATTTATTTTGAGAGAGAGAGAGAGAGAGAGTGTGTGTGTGTGTGTGTGCGTGCACACACACAGGCTGAGAGAGGGAGGAAAAGAGGGACAAAGAGAAAGAATCCCAAGCATTGATAGTGCAGAGCCCAATGCAGAGCTTGAACTCACGAGCCTTAAGGTTATAATCTGAGCTGAAGTCAGACGCTTAACCAATTGAGCCACCCAAGCACCCCAAAAGCTAGCTACTTTTGATCCTCTTTATTGATGGCCTCTTCATTTACATAGATGGTCTTACCTTGGAACATGGGAATCATTCGTGTATGTTTTCTTGGGGCCCGATTTGAAATTAGCACATCAGTTTCATTTTGTAATTGGTAATATTTTATTTTTAAGATTTATATTAAATAAAATATGACACAATATTAATATTTGTTCATTCCAGGCAGTAGCTATAGGGGTATTTGACTTATTTTTTTTTCCTTTTGGGTATTTAGTTATTTTTTTACTGTGGTAAAATACACAAAATTTAAAAAAACTAAATTTTAAAAAACTAAAAAATTAAAAAAACACAAAATTTACCCCTTCAATGTGTACAATTCTGTGATGTATTTCCAGTGTTATACAACCAATACCACTATTTCCAGACTTTTTCATTGCCGTGGCTGGAAAACCCATACCTTAAATTATGTCTAAAAATGTTTTAAATTATAGAGATGCCTGGGTGGTTCAGTCAGTTAAGCATCTGACTCTTGATTTTGGCTCAGGTCACAAAGTCACAGTGAGATTGAGCCCTGTGTTGGGCTCTGCACTGACAGCACAGAGCCTGCTTGGGATTCTCTATCTCCCTCTTTCTCTGCCATTCATTCTCTCTCTCTCTCTCTCTCTCTCTCTCTCTCTCTCTCTCTCTCAATAAATAAATAAATAACTTTAAAAAAGTTTTAAAAATTTAAAAACAATTTTAAAAACTAAAACCAGAACAGAATTTTTCTTCAAGGCTGTTAACAGGGTGGTAATCACGGCCATACAATGCTCAGCAGAGAAGTGCAGTGGGTAAGGACCCCACAGTGTGGGCCTGCAGGACCTTCACCATCTGACTCACACTGATTACCTGACATCTGAGCCCCTGAATGAATTCCCTCTTCTTCCCCTTCCATGGCTACTCTACCCATCATCCTTCAGGTTTTAGTTTAGACATTGTTTCCTCTGGGAATTTTTTCCTGTTCCTTAAGACTGTGCTGTATGCCCTCCTTTGTTGAAAATAGTGCAAGTGCTACCTTGTAGCATCTATCACTCTATTATAAATTCCTGCTCATTCATCTCATCCCCTAGATTGTCAGCTTCCTGAGGACAGGGGCTGTGTGAAATCTATCTTTACGGCTCCCACCCAGCACACAGTTCCCAGCCCTGAGGGCATGCTTCATACATTTGTGCTGCATTGCATAGATTCTTGGATCAGACAGGGTCCTAGAAAGGGAATCTATGCTGGCAGAGGGCATAATGGAGATGCCAGTAGGAAATATACAAGACAACCACGTACTGGAAATTGTATTGCCTTATGCTGATTCTCAGGAAAGGAAAGTAAGCTCACTTATTTATTTATTTATTTATTTATTTATTTATTTATTTATTTATTTTTGAGTAGGCTTCATGCCCAACACATAACCTAACTCAGGGCTTGAACTCATGACCCTGAGATCAACACCTGAGCTGAGATCAAGAGTTGGACACTTAACCGACTGAGCCACCCAGGTGCCCCAAACTCACTTAATTTTAATTAAAATGTAATAGTTGATCTTCAGGTGTCATTTTCATTTTAACAGTTTCATTTAAATGTCCGCTACAATTGATTTAATCAATCCTCTATTGTTGGACATTTAGATTGTTTCCAACTTTTCACCATTATAAGTAACAGTAAAATAAAGAGCATTTTGATGCATGTTGCCCAATTTCCCTCTAGAGAAGCTGTACTAGTTCACTTCCCATCAGAAGTGTGATCTGTGTGACTGAGGCACATAGCCTGGAAATATGAATCTATTTCCTCCAACTGTGTCTTTTCTTGATCCCTTCAGGCTATATAATCACTGCACTTTTAGAATGTGATCTCTTTCAATGATTACCCCATTGTGCTTGCCATACCTAACACCACATGGGGTGAGGGCCCAAGCAGAGGACCCCATGGACTGAGTGAGCAGCTCATCCTGAAGGACTTAAGACTGACCAGGTAAAGCAAGACATCATACAATTGATTGGGTACAAGAGAGAACATCAACTTGACGGTCCTATTGGGGTCTGATAGCCAAAGGTCACACAAGCCCTCAGAAGAGATGACATATGGCATGGTGTCTGCAGAGGGGCCAAAGTCACAACTTCATGTACCGGAAGGGATTCATAGGGTAAAGACACCTGCTGCCAGCCCTGCCACCCTCAGGTGCTGTTGACTGCAGGCAGAATCCAATCCAGATGGGCCATGTGGGTCCACAACTCAGAGCCCTGAACTTACCATGTGCCAAAGATGATTGAGAGTTACCAAAAACAGTATGTTACCACCATGGTTGTGGCCCAATCTCTCAGATTCTGTGAAAGAAACACCATGCCAGTAAAAGGTTGTAATCTACTCATGATCCCCCAGGAGCTGCCTTGGTCATGAGGCCCAGAACTACCCCATCAAAAGAGAGTGCTCAGTCTCACTCTCTCCCTTCCACTTCTGGCTAGATGATTGTCAGGGGGAATAGAGAGTCAGAGTGCACCCTAAAGGAGAGAATTGGGTTCCAAGCTCCTGAGGGATCTGGTCTGGGACCAGAGTGACCACCCCGATAGCCTAGCCTCAGAGGGAGACAGAAAATATTGAGAAAGGCAGTACACAATGGACTGCCAGCCCTAGATCCTGAGAACACCACCCACACCAATGACTGAACGGTTGCTTTTGCAGTATATTCACAGACAGTGAAATTATTTTTGTTGTCACTGTGGGTGGTGAGTCTAATATCAGTATCAAGCAAATGTAGAAAGTCTTATGTCCTCCATCCAGGGGCACCCTAGTGCTCTTTAGCCAGAGTCTTTGCAAGTGTACAGGAATGGTTTATAGAATAAAGGAGGGAAAGTATGGGAACACATAGTTCTCATCAACTAAAAATAACTTTTCATGCTTTTTTTTTTTTAGTAATACTCTTTCAGCTATAAATGTGCTTTGTAGGCTATTGGATCCTCTACTCTCCTTAGCTAAGCTCAGAGACTAACTTTTGTCAAAGTGTTATTGCAAGGCAGGCTAATGTTTTCATAGAGCTTGCCAAAATAGATAGGAATGACTTTTTAAAAAAACAGTTCCAGGAAATATGTAATGACTCTTTTTAAACAAAGAACTCAGAATCTGAATTTGTGAAAAATGCCCTATTGATGCACCCAGTAACATTTTTAGGATCTTTAAAAGCAGAAGTAATAGTTTAATTAACAAAAATGTGTGGTTTGAAGGACTGTTTGGGGAGTTGTTGAAATTTTTTTAAATGAATTTTTGATCTTTTATAGGCTGGTAAGTTCTTTTCTATGCATTATGAGAGTGAATAAAAATTGTTTCTTCATTACACAGACTTAAAACTTAATAAAAATTTTAGTCTTTAACCATCCTGTGTTTTTTTTAATGTTTATTTATTAATTTTGAGAGAGAGAGGTAGGAGCTGAAAGAGAGGGAGAGAATCCCAAGCAGGCTCCACCCTGACAGCGTAGAACCTGACTCGGGGCTTGATCCTGTGAACAGTGAGATTGTGACCTGAGCTAAAATGCTTTACTGACTCGGCCACCCGGACGACCCAACCATCTCGTGTTCTTTAGGCTCTAGCCTCAGCTTTCAAATGAAAACGTTACATAAGCAGCTCTGCCCTTTTGATTTTCTTCCACAGAAAATAGAAGAGAAGAAAGAAAAGGAGGGAGGGAGGAAAGTAAGAAGGGAGAGAGAGAGAAGGAGGTACAGTGGGGGGGGGGGGAGGGAGGAAAGAAAGAAAGAAAGAGAGAGAGAGGCAAAATAGAACATTCTGGATTCACAGTTAATGGACTATCAATCTAATGACACCCATGTTATGCTGTGTTTGAAGGCCATTACCAGCAGATGTCCCTTCAACCTGAATTCTCAGCAATGCTCCCTTAACAAGACTGCTTGTTGTATTTCTCTCTGATCCACACGACTAGGTTGTTTGGGGGCAGGCAGGAATTGATGAGAATTATTTTGGAAAACTGACTTCTCTCAATCAGACATAGCTTTTCCGGAGCAAAGTATTTTCAGAGCATTTACTGGCAGCATAACATAGATGATATCACAGAAGTAATTCCCGCACTGCTGAGCTGCCTAATTCCCCAGTTAAACACTGCTCTGATGTCAACAGCCTCACGGCCAAGAAGACTGCCAAAGTCATGTTGCTTTTAAAAAGACTTCTCACCACCCCAGGGATGCCACTTTCCACCGATATTAATTTCAAATAATAAGTTATTCTTTTTCCTAATCAATATTTGATTTATTTTAGGCATATAGATTTAGACATACTTTAGTTGGTTGTAGAGATGTGCAATTTTTTTTTTAAACTTTATAGTTTATTGTCAGGTTGGTTTCCACATAACACCCAGTGCTCTTCCCCACAAGTGACCTCCACCAAGAGATGTGCAATTTTTAAACAAAATGTGAAATTCCACATGACTGAGCCTGATCCTGTCACTACATCAACATCATGCAGAGTTGGGGATATGAGAAGACAGTATTTGCATGTTTGCTACACCTTTGTCCCAGGTAATACATTATGTAAAAATATGAAAGAATCAAGAATATTGCCATTTTGTAGGAATGCATATTCCCTGACCATAGAAAGGCATCTAACAAGATATCTAATCCCCTTAAATGTCTAGTCCCAAGTTTCAACATCTGTAAGATATAAAATGACATTGTTGTAGGTAACCTCTATGGTCCTTATTATTCTAAGAATTCATTGCTTCATGAAAGCAAAGAAGAATTTGTGCTTGAGCAAAGGGAGATAATTTAGTGGCCAAGATAGACCTTCACTACTAATAACAGTCTTGTTCACATTATGTTGTAACTCAACCCGGAGATGGGTGAGTAGCTGGTCTGAGAAGGTACTCTGCTATTACAGGGTTGAAGGGTACAAGTTCGGTGTCAGCTAATCAACTTCCAGAAAGCATCATATTCATGTCTTCATCAATCATAAAACAGAAGGCATCCATGACTGGAATTTTAAGGAGGAGTGAATGTGGGGACCATTTTTAGAGCTATGGGCAGGGTTCAGGGCACCCACAAGGGATACTGAGCTACCCAGGGCTAGTAATAACAGAAGGTTGTGTTATGAGAACCCAGTGGGACTTGGCCCCATCCATGGCCATAGCCCATAAGACTGGGACTGACACTTTCACCCAGGGAGAACCAATCCACAAACTCAGATAAAGCCAGTCAGGTATTCTTTCTCAAGAAATCGAACTCAGTGGCCAGAGATCAAGCCAGTCATATGACATGAGAGCCTCCAGCTATAAGCTCCAGTGGAACTGCAGGCAGTCAGTAAAAGCCATGTGAAAGCAGAAATTAAGAGCATCACAGAGGAGTCTGGTCTGGAGAGAGAAGGGGATAGATACAGAGGATGTAGGAATTAAAAACCAAGTAGCCCCAGAAACAGACAGAGATGGCCTCTCTAATATCTTTAAATCCCCAGTGCAGCCCGGCTAAGTTCATTTCAGTCCTTAGTCATCAATGACTCACAGCACTTAACACCATTTGGTTACACTGGCCTAAAGCAACTCAAATTTTCCTGAGACACCATTAAGTATTCAGCTAGTTTGTAACCACTGTAGCATAGTCCATTTTATGAAATAAACAAACCATAGTTTATTTGTAAATCTCCCATTTCCAATATTTTGCATTATAAACATCCTTATAATCTGAGTACATCTATCTTTTTTTTTTTTTTTTTCTAGCGGTAAATACCAAGAAGTAGAATTGCTGGGCTATCTGGAGAGTTTGATGTATGTTGTTTATTGCCTTTGGTTCAGCTTGGACAAATAGTGCATGGCAACCCCTATTTCAACCTATTATCTAATTACTGTCTTTTTATTTTTTCACATATGCCAATATGTTAGGTTGAACACAAGTATTTCATTGTTAATTTTTATTTTATTGATTGAACTTTTTCTCAAATATTGATGGGCACTTATATTTGTGTGTGTGTATGTCTTGAGTTTATGACCTTTGCTTACTTTCTATTGCTGTAGTCAATTTTTCTTATTGATTTGTAAGAGACTTTTGAATTAAAAACCCATTATATGTTACCATGGCTTAAATATTTTTCTGGTTTATTGTTTGATTTTAAATTTTGTTTGTGATTTTTGAATATATAGAAATCTTGCAAATTTTTTCTTGAAGAGATGTTCCCTCTTCCTCCATAGGCATTGTCATGTCTGGATTTAGTCCCTAGAAATGTTGTAGCCATCTTGTGATTTTATGAACATCTGAGGAGGGGGCACCTGGGTGGCTCAGTCGGTTGAGCTTTGGCTCAACTTTGGCTCAGGTCGTGATCTCACAGTTCATGAGTTTGAGCCCTGCATTGGGCTCTGTGCTGACAGCTCAGAGCCTGGAGCCTTCTTTGGATTCTGTGTCTCCCTCTCTCTCTGCCCCTCCCCCACTCGTGCTTTCTCTCTCTCTCCCCCCCTCAAAAATAAATAATTAAAAAATTAAGAGAACATCTGAAGCCATATGCTTGCCCTTTAAGGCAGACAGCATGGAAAGAAACCTCAGGCCTGGCTAACATTGCTGAGTAGCTTGATCAATCAAGGTAAAATCCAGTTACCTCTTGATTTTTTTGTTCTGTGAAATACTACATTTCATTTAATCTAAAACACCATTGACTGTAAGATACAAAATTATTTTATGTACCACTAAGAAAAGAAAATGCTGCCAGTTAAACCACGGCAGACATCAGTTAGAAGAATTGTCTTGATTTAAGAGATTTTAAAATGTAAAAGCCTGGATTTTAGAGTTGATGACATGTGATCATACACTTCTTCATTGTTTAATTCTATTACTTGCAGTTGTAAGTATCATATCTAATACGTCCAAAACTTCCCTACTTCTCACAGGTGTACTAGCATATGTATGTGAAGACATATGGCAAGAAAATTCACAAAATATTTGTAGTAGCAAAATACTGACAAAAATTAAATGTTAACCATTGGGAACAGATTATATAAATTATGGAAAAACATGCAATGAATACTGAGCATACACTTAAAAAAATAAAGAAGAAAAACCAAATATTGCTGTGGAGAACAATTTTCTAAGATTTATTATGAAGTGAAAATACAAGCATGCTTTATGTATTTGGAGAAGTGTGTATGTATTTTACTATGTTTTCGATATATGTATTATATATATTTGAATATACATGTATACTTATACACACACATACATAGACACACGTATATTTGTTAATCATGTCTTTGCTTCAAATGGTACTGAAGAACTAGTAAACATAGCTGCTTCTTAGGAAACAAAAACCCAGGAGCCCGGAGATTAGGAAGGGAGGACTTTTTATTATACACACCCTTCTGCTCTTTGATTTTCAAAATATAAGTATGTGTTTGTATATAAAATTGCATACATTAAAGAGAAAAGCTCTTCCTCATGCCAGGATTATATAATATTTTTATTCTGTGATGTTATATTCTCCTGGTTTTCTTCCAGTTTCAACACTATTCTTTTTCAATCTGTAAATCCCCTCGGGGCCAGTTTGGGGCCCTGTTTTCATCTCTGTCTACACTTACCCCCTTAGTGATTTCACTTAAATGCATGTCTTTAAATATTATTTATACTACTAAAATACTATTTTAAGAGATTTTATCATTTTCCTTTTCCTTTTTATTTATATTCAAATTAGTTAACATTCGGTGTACTCTTGGCTTCAGGAGTAGAGCCCAGTGATTCATCTCTTACATATGACATCCAATGCTCATCCCAAAAAGTGCCCTCCTTAATGCCCGTCACCCATTTAACCCATCCCTCTACCCACCCACCACCTACAGCAACCCTCAGTTTGTTCTCTGTATTTAAGAGTCTCTTATGGTTTGCTCCCCTCTGTGTCTTTATCTTATTTTTCCTTCCCTTCCCCTATGTTCATCTGTTGAGTTTCTCAAATTCCACAAATGAGTAAAATCATATGATACCTGCTTTTCTCTAACTGACTTATTTCACTTAGCATAATACCCTCCAGTTCCATGTACACTATTGCAAAGGGCAAGATTTCATTCTTTCTCATCACTGAGTAGTATTCCATTGTGTATATATATATATATAGATATATATATATATACCACAGGTTCTTTATCCATTCATCAGTTGATGGACATTTGGTCTCTTTACATAATTTGGCTATTGTTGACAGTACTGCTATAAACATTGGGGTGCATGTGCCCCTTCAAATGAGCATTTTAGTATCCTTTGGATAAATTCGTAGTGCAGTTGCTGGGCCATGGGGTAGTTCTACTTTTAATTTTTTGAGGAAACTCCATACTGCTTTCCAGAGCAGCTGCACCAGTTTGCCATCCCACAAACAGTGGAAAAAGTTTCTGTTTTCTCCACATTCTCACCAACATCTGTTATTTCCCAAGTTGTTAATTTTAGTCATTCTGACCAGTGTGAGGTGGTATCTCATTGTGGTTTTGATTTGCATTTCCCTAATGATTAATGATGTTGAGCATCTTTTCATGTGTCTGTTTGCCATTTGGATGTCTTCTTTGGAAAGGTGTCTATTCATGTCCTCTGCCCATTTCTTCACTGGATTATTTGTTCTTTGGGTGTTGAGTTTGGTGAGTTCTTTATAGATTTTGGATACTAACCCATTATCCAACGTCATTCACAAATATCTTCTCCCATTCCATTGGTTGCCTTTTAGTTTTGTTGATTGTTTCCTTTGCTGTGTAGAACGTTTTTACCATAATGGGGTCTCAATAGTTTGTTTTTGCTTTTATTCCCCTTGCCTCCAGACACATGTCAAGTAAGAAGTTGCTGTGGCTGAGGTCAAAGAGGTTGCTGCCTGTTTTCTCCTCTAGGGTTTTGATGGTTTCCTGTCTCACATTTAGGTCTTTCATACATTTTGAATTTATTTTTGTGTATGGTGTAAGGAGTCCAGTTTCATTCTTCTGCATGTTGCTGTCCATGTTGCTAAAGACACTGTCTTTCTTCCATTGGATACTCTTTCCTGCTTTGTCGAAGATTAGTTGGCCATATATTTGTAGGTATATTTCTGGGTTCTCTATTCTATTCCATTTTGTGTGTCTGTTTTTGTGCCATACAAGACCATACTGTCTTGATGATTATAGCTTTGTAATACAGGTTAAAGTCTGGGATTGTGATGCCTCCAGATTTGGTTTTCTTTCTCTTTTCAATTTTTTTAATGTTTATTTATTTTTGAGAGAGAGAGAGAGTGCAAGCAGGGGAGGGGCAAAGAGAGAAGGAGACACAGAATCTGAAGCAGGCTCCAGTTTCTGAGCTGTCAGCACAGAGTATGACTTGGGGCTCGAACTCATGAACAGCAAGATCGTGACCTGAGCTGAAGTCGGACACTCAACCAACTGAGCCACGCAGGTGCCCATGGTTTTCTTTTTCAACTTTACTTTGGCTATTTGGGGTCTTTTGTGGTTCCACACAAATTTTAAGATTGTTTGTTCTAGCTCTGTGAAGAATGCTGGTGTTATTTTGATAGGGATTGCATTGAATGTGTGAATTGCTTTGGGTAGTATTGACATTTTAACAATATTTGTTCTTCCAATCCATGAGCATGGAATGTTTTTCCATTTCTTTGTATTCTCATCAGTTTCCTTCATAAGTGTTCTATAGTTTTCAGTATAAAGATCTTTTACCTCTTTGGTTGTTTATTCCTAGGTGTTTTATGGTTTTTGGTGCAATTGGAAATGGGATCAATTCCTTGATATCTTTTTCTGTTGCTTCCTTATTGGTGTATGGAAATGCAGCCGGTTTCTGTACATTGATTTTATATCTTGCGACTTTGCTGAGTTCATGTATCAGCTCTAGCAGTTTTTTGGTGGAGTCTTTCCGTTTTCCCGTGTAGAGTATCAGGTCATCTGCAAAGATGAAAATTTGATTTCTTTGCCAATTTGGGTGCCTTTTATTGCGTTTTGTCATCTGATTGCTGAGGCTAGTATTTCCAACACTATGTTGAACAACAGTGGTGAGAGTGGATATCCCTGTTTTGTTCCTGATCACAGGGGGAAAGCTCTCAGGTTTTTTTGCATTGAGGACGATATTACCTGTAGGCCTTTCATATATTGCTTTTGTGATGTTGAGGTATGTTCCTTCTATCTTTACTTTTTTGAGCGTTTTTATCAAGAAGCGATGCTGTATTTGGTCAAATGCTTTTTCTGCATCTATTGAGAGGATCATGTGGTTCTTATCTTTTCTTCTCTTAATGTGGTGTATCACATTGATTGATTTGCGAATATTGAACCAGCCCTGCAGCCCAGGAATGAATCCCACTTGATCATGAGGCATAATTCTTTTAAGGTTCTGTTGAATTCGACTTGCTAGTATCTTGTTGAGAATTTTTGCATCCATGTCCATCAGGGATTTTGGTCTATAATTTTCCTTTTTAGTGGGGTCTTTGGTTTTGGAATCAAGGTAATGCTGGCTTCATAGAATGAGTTTGGAAGCTTTTCTTTCATTTCTATTTTTTAGAATAGTTTGAGAAGAATAGGTATTAACTCTGTTTTAAATGTCTGGTAGAATTCCCCTGGGCAGCCATCTGGCCCAGGACTTTTATTTGTTGGGAGATTTTTTGATAACCGCTTCAATTTCTTTGTTGGTTATAGGTCTGTTCAAATTTTCTATTTCTTCCTGTTTGAGTTTTGGTAGCGTGTGAGTGTCTAGGAATTTGTCCATTTCTTCCAGATTGTCCAGTTTGTTGGCATATAATTTTTCATCGTATTCCTTTATAATTGTTTGTAATTCTGTGGTATTGGTTGTGATCACTCCTTTTTCACTCATGATTTTATCTATTTAGGTCCTCTCTCTTTTCTTTTTTAGAAGTCTGGCTAGAGGTTTGTCAATTTTCTTTTTTCTTTCAAAAAACCAGTTCTTAGTTTCATTGATCTGTTCTATTGGGGATTTTTTGGATTCTATATTGTTTATTTCTGCTCTAATCTTTATTATTTCCCTTATCCTACTGTCTTTGGGCTTTATTTTCTGCTCCTTTTCTTTTTTGTCTTTTTAAATTTTTTTAACGTTTTATTTATTTTCGAGAGACAGAGACAGAGTGAAAGTGGAGGAGGGGCAGAGGGAGAGGGAGACACAGAATCCAAAGAAGGCTCCAGGCTCTGAGCTGTCAGCACAGAGCCCAACACAAGGCTTGAACCCACAAACCATGAGATCATGACCTGAGCCGAAAGCCAGACGCTTAACTGACTGAACCACCCAAGCACCCTTTTCTGCTCCTTTTCTAGCTCCTTTAGATGTAACATTAGGTTGTTTATTTGGGACCTTTCTTGCTTCTTGAGATAGGCCTGAATTGCAATGTATTTTCCTCTTAGGACTCCCCTTACTGCCCAAAGGGTTTGGACGTGTTGTGTTTTCATTTTCATTTGTTTCCATGTACTTTTTAACTTCTCCTTAATTTCCTTGTTAACCCATTCATTCTTTAGTAGGATGTTCTTTAACCTCCATGTATTTGGGGGCTTTCCAAATTTTTTCTTGTGGTTGATTTCAAGTTCATGGCATAGTGATCTGAAAGTATGCATGGTATGATCTCAATCTTTTTGTACCTGTTGAGGGCTGTTTTGTGACCCAATATGATCTATTTTAGAGAATGTTCCATGTGCCCTCAAGAAAAATGTGTATTCTGCTGCTTTAGGATAAAATGTTCTGAATATATCTGTTAAGTCCATCTGGTCCAATGTGTCATTCAGAGCTGTTGTTTTCTTGTTGATTTTCTGCCTAGATGATCTGTCCATTGCTGTAAGTGTAGTATTAATGTCTCCCACAATTATGGTATTATAATCCAAAAATTTGCTCATGTTTGTGATTAATTGCTTCATATATTTGGGTGTCATGTTTGGGCCATAAATATTTACAATTATTAGCTCTTCTTGATGGATAGACCCCTTAATTATGATATAATGCGCTTCTTCATCTCTTGTTATAGTCTTTGTTTTAAAATCTGGTTTGTCTGGTGGCACCTGGATGGCTCGGTCAGTTAAGTGTCCGACTTTGGCTCAGGTCATGATCTCATAGTTTGGGGTTCAAGCCCCATGTCGGGCTCTGTACTGACAGCTCAGAGCCTGGAGCTTCAGATTCTGTGTCTCCCTCTCTCTCTGCCCCTCCCCTGCTCATGTTCTCTTTCTGTGTCAAAAATAAATAAAACTTTTAAAAAATTAAATAAATAAAATAAAATCTAGTGTCTGATATAAGTATGGCTACTCCAGCTTTCTTTTGATGTCCATTAGCATGATAGATGGTTCTTCATTTCTTCACTTTCAGTCTGCAGGTGTTCTTGTATCTAAAATGAGTCTCTTGAAGGCAGCATGTAGGTGGATCTTGTTTTTCTATCCATTCTGATACCCTATGTCTTTTGATTGGGGCATTGAGTCAATTTACATTCAGAGTGGTTGTTGAAAGATAGGGATTTAGTGCCATTTTGTTATCTGTAGATTTCATGTTTATTGTGGTGTGGTGTTCCCTGATCCTTTGTAGTCGTTGCTGCTTTCTACTCACAGAATCCCCCTTAGGACCTCTTGCAGGGCTGGTTAAGTGGTCATGAACTCCTTTAGTTTTTGTTTGTCTGGGAAAGCCTTTATCTCTCCTTCTATTCTGAATGACAGCCTTGCTGGATAAAAGATTCTTGGCTGCATATTTTTCCTATTCAGCACATTGAATATTTCCTGCCATTCCCTTCTGCCCTGCCAAGTTTCAGTGCACAGGTCTGCTGCTAACCTTATGTGTCTACCCTTGTAGGTTAAGGACCTTTTGTCCATGGCTGCTTTCAGAATTCTCTCTTTATCTCTGTATTTTGCCAGTTTTGCCATGTATGTCATGGTGTTGACCTGTTTTTGTTGATTTTAAAGGGAGTTCTCTTTGTCTCTTGGACTGGGATTCCTGTTTCCTTCCCCAGATTAGGGAAGTTCTCAGCTATAATTTGTTCAAATAAACCTCTGCCCCTTTCTCTCACTCTTCTTCTTATGGGACTCCTATGATACAGATATGGTTTCATTTCATGGAATCACTTAGTTCTCTAATTCTCCCCTGTGATCTAGTAATTTCCTTTCCCTCTTTTTTAAGCTTCATTATTTCCCATAATTTTATATTCTGTTTCACCTAATCTCTCCTCTGCTTCTTCCATCCTCACTGTCACTGTATCTAGTTTATTTTGCATCTCAGTTATAGCATTTTTTAAATCCATCCTAACTAGTTTTTAGGTCTTTGATCTCTGCAGCAAGAATTTCTCTGTTGTCTTCTATGCGTTTTTCAAGCCCAGCTGTTAGTCTTATGACTGTTATTATAGTGTTTCTTTTTTTTTAAAGTTAATTTATTCTTGAGAGAGAGAGAGAGAGAGAGAGCACAAGCAGGGGAAGGGCAGAGAGAGAGACACAGAATCCAAAGCAGGCTCCAGGCCCTGAGCTGTCAGCACAGAGCCTGACGTGGAGCTAAAACCCATGAAACGTGAGATCATGACCTAAGCCAAAGTTGGACACCCAACTGAGCCACCCAGGCACCCTATGACTGTTATTCTAAATTCTTGTTCAGATATATTGTTTATAACTGTTTTTGAGAAAATCTCTGGCTGTGGTCTTTTCTTTCCCTTTCTTTTGGGGAGAATTCCTCCATTTTGTCATTTTGGTTAACTTTCTGTCTTTTGCATGTTTTAAAAAACTTGTTATGTGTCCTGTACCTGAGAGTACTACTATATAAAAAAGGGGTCATACACTCTCCAGGGCCTGGTACTCTAGGAAGTGTTTTTGGTGTGTGTTGCATTTTGGCTGTTCTATCTGGCCAGTCTTCTGCAGAGCTCCTCTTGCTTGCAGTGGTGGAGTGTTTGGATCTTCAACCAGGTGTGCATTGATTTGTTTGTTGAATTAACCCTGGGGGAAAAAAAGAAAGGTAGGGGAAGGCTGATCCCATAAAAAAAGAAAACTGAAATTGGTGAAAAGAAAACTAAAGAGAGAATCAAAAAGCTATAAGGCTAATTCCAGAAAAAGAGAAAGGAAAATAAAGAAGAAGAAAGAGAAAAGATTTGGAAAAGAATAGAATAAAATGCCTGATTATAAAAATATATATATTCCTATATATAGTATAGATTATATTATATATTACATTATTATTATATATAATATATTATATAATATATATAATAAGAATGACCAAAAACAAATCAGAAACTATGAGCCTGATTCCAAAAGAAAAAAAGAAGAGGGAAGAAAGAAAAAGAAAAGAAAAGAGAAAAAAAAAAGGAAACAATTGTCTATTGGTACCTGGGACTAGTGGCTGTGCTGGTCTGGAAGAGAAGCCAGCTGCCTGGGGTCAGTCTTGCTCCAGTAGGTGAGCAGTTGCCAGGCATGGATGTGCAGGGTTTGGTATAAGCGGGTCTCGCCTCCACTGGTGGCCGCTGTGCTGCTCTCTGAGGTCTCACATGTTGGTGTGGGGCGGTGGGAATGGCGACATCCCAATCTCTCCTTCCTGGACTGGGTATCTCAATCCATGCTGTTCAGGCACCCCTCACTGAATAGTGAGGACAGTCAACCTGCTCTGCTCCACAGTTTTCCTGCACATTCTAGGAACTTGGTTGGTATTCAAAACCCTAAATCTTAAAGGACCCAGCTCAGTTCTACTCCTTTCCCCTGTTCCAGAGTAGAGTCTCTCCACCCTGCTAATAAAAGGCCTTTGGCTGGCATCAAAGTCTGTCCTTGGGGAGGCAATAAACCCTCTTCTGAATGTATTCTGGTAAAGGGACTCTTCCCTTCCAGTGCACCCCTCAGGTTGCTACACCGCGCTATGTGCTCTGGGGCCAGCTCCCTCTAACCCAGGAATGTGCGCCTTGGCTCCCAGCCCTGCTCCAGAGAAAGTCACACACTCCCGAGACCTCCGAGTTTCAGCTCTAAAGCCTGTTTGCAAAAAAGAATCTGGCACTCTCCGTATTTCTCATTCCCCAATTCATGGTCCAGAGAGGATTTCCTCTTGCGCTATATCAATGCCACACTTTCACAACCCCTCTCTTTTTCTTTCCCATTGTCTCTCCACAGAAAGGGTTCCTTCCCTTCTGTGCCTATGCCATTTTATCTCCCCCAATTCACATACACGCACCTCAATTTTGCCAAGCTGTCTCCCTCCAACTGTGGAAATACTTCTGCCACTCTGCAGATCGATTTCCTGCGTGTCCCATGTGATCTGACCTCAATACAACTGTGTTTGAGGGATGACGAAAATCCTGGTCCCCCTACTTCTCCACCATCTTAACCCTATTTTTTTTTTATTTATTTACTTTGAGAGAGAAAGAAAAAAAGCGTGAGTAGGGGAGGGGCAGAGAGAGAGGAGAGAGCAAGAATTGGGCGGCACAGAGCCTAATGTGGTGCTCAAACTCACAAACCAGTAATATCATGACCTGAGCCAAAATCAGACTCTTAACCTGCTGAGCCACCCAGGAACCTTTACTAAAATATTATTTCTCACTTAAATAATATCTATACTATACACTCAAGTTTGTATCTCCTATAGCTGCCCTCTCTTTTGGACTCCAGACTCAAATATCCAACTGTCTGGTTGACATTTCCATCCAGTTATCCAAAAGGCATCTCAAACTTAACATGTCTGAATCAAATAGAATTCTCTGAGCTCCATGTACTATAACTTGGATTCCAGGATTTGTTGGAAAAGTCCTGTGGTAGACTGTAGACCAGAAGTTCAATGCGCAGCATGACTCTTCACTCTTAGCAATGCCCTTCTATGAGGCTACATCCTCAAGCTGTATTCAAGATGATTGCCATAGTACCAGCCTCACTTCTACCTACTATGGTGTCCAGAGGAAGAAGAGACATTGTGTTTTGGTGGATCCCTCTTAAAAAAGAATAAAATTTGTTCTCATAAAGCCCCGGGAAACTCCTCACTTGAACCCATTCCTAAACCTTCCCTCTGGCCAATGGAATGCCTTAAACTGATTGGCTTAGGCCAAGATTCCTTAATAACCAGGAGAGATAAAATTATCCCTAGACCAATTAGGCCAACTCTGGAGAAGAAGGTGAAGCCAGCTTTTCCTGAATCACTTGGGGTGTATGAAAAATTGGTAAGTACATGAAAGAAAATCAGAATAGTGTTAGGCAGGTTGAAATGGACACTGACCATGGAAGTCAACAGTGTCCAAATGAGATTTTTTTTTTACCTCCCCCCTCCCAATCTATTTCTTCTTAGTTCTCCCAACCTGAGTAAATGGCACTGCCATAATCACTACTACCTAGGAGTCATATTTCATTATTCCAGTTATCTACCCTTCTCATCCTCTGTACTCCTATTGACATACATTTTATTTCTATTTTGTCTCATAAAATCCATGATATATTGTTATTATTTTTTCTTAAGCAATTGACTTTTGAATAAATTAAGGACAGAGAAAATATGTATTTTATGTTTTACACATTTCTTTACTATTTTCTAGCACTCTTCATGTCTTTATGTAGATCTGGGTTTCCATTTGATATAATTTCCCTTCACCTTTTGTTTAACTGAAAATATCTTTATTGTACCTAGGTTTTTGAAGGATATTCTCACTGCATGTAGAATTCTAAGTTGACAGTTTTTTTGTTTGTTTGTTTTGTTTTGTTTTTTGTTTTTTCCTGTACTTTAAAAATGTCATCTCAGGGAGGAGCTCCTGGGTGGCTCAGTCAGTTGAGCTTCCAACTTCAGCTCAGGTCATGATCTCACAGCTTATGGGTTCCAGCCCTGCATCGGGCTCTATGCTGACAGCTCAGAGCCTGGAGCCTACTTCCGATTCTGTGTCTCCCTCTCTCTCTGCCCCTCCCCCGCTCACACTCTCTTTCTCTCAAAAATAAATAATAAAACATTAAAAAATTTTTTTTAATTTTTACATTTATTTATTATTGAGAGACAGAGAGAGACAAAGCATGAACAGGGGAGGGGCAGAGAGAGAAGGAGACACAGAATCTGAAGCAGGTTCCAGGCTCTGAACAAGCTGTCAGCACAAGAGCCCGATGTGGGGCTCGAACCCACAAGCTATGAGATCATGACCTGAGCTGAAGTAGGACGCTCAACGGACCAACCCACCCAGCCACCCCCGACCAAAAAAAATTTTTTTTTAAAGAATATCATCTCAGGGAGCCTGGGTGGCTCAGTTGGTTAGGTGTCTGATTCTTGATTTTGGCTCAGGTCATGATCTTGTGGGTTCATGGGTTCAAGCCCTGCATCTGGCTCTGTGAACTGACAGTGCAGAGCCTGCTTGGGATTCTCTCTCTCCCCCTCTCTCTTTGCCCCTCCTGTACATGCTCTCTCTCTCTCTCTCTCTCTCAAAATAAACAAATACACTTAAAAAAATAAAAATGTCATCTCATTGTCTGTAGCTTACCTGATTTCCAATGAGAACTCAGCTACCATTTTTGTCATTGTTCTCATGTAATCTGTCTTTTTTCTCTGGCCACTCTTAAGATTTTCTCTTTATCTTTGGCTTTCAGCAATTAGACTATGATGTGTCTAGGTGTGGTTTTATTTATTTATTTTTCTACTGGGGTTGTTTGTGTTTTTGAATCTATGATTAATGTTTATCACCAAAATTGAGAGATTTATAACCATTATTTATTCAAAATATTTTCTGGCCCATTCTTTTTTTCTCTTTCTGGGACACCAATTACATGTGTGTTGGACTGCTTAATATTGTCTCAGAGGTCACTGATGATTTATTTATTTATTTTTTTCAATTATATTCTCTCTCTTGCTTCAGCCTGAATAATTTCTAATGAATTCAAGTTCACTGAATATTTCTTCTGTAGTGTGAATATGATGTTAAATGTATCCAGTGAATTTTAAATTTATATATATTAGAAATTTTAAAATAGAATTTCCATTTGTTTTTTTTAAAGTTTCTATTCCTCTTTTGAAACACACATCTCTTCATATATATATATATATATATGAATCTTTTAACATATTTATCATGGGTTTTTTTTTTAAGTTCTTGTTTGCTGATTCTAGTAATGAATTATCTGTGGATCTGCTTCTATTGAGTGTCCTCTCTATTAATTATGGGTCATATTTTCTTTTTTCTTCATGTGTGTCATTTTTTTTTGTTTCATTCTTTACATAGTGCAAAAAAGAACAGTGGAGACTAAAGTATGATTTTGTGGTTGTATTTTGTTTTATTTCAAAAAAATATAAGTAATTTCCTTTGTCTGGTAGTTAAGGTGGATAACTGATCATTTATGATTCTCATAGAGTTGGATTGAGTTGGTGTTGGGCCAAAACTTCAATTAGACTGAGCTTATGTGTGATTATCTTACCCCTAATATTCTATATAGCAGTTACCTTGTGATCTTCTCAGACTTTCATATGTAAGGAGTCGGACTATAGGTTTGGTTTTTTTTTTTTAATTTTTGTTTTGTTTTATGTTTTAGAAAGAGAGGGAGAGAGGACAAGTAGGGGAGAGGGGCAGAGAGGGAGAGAGAGAATCTTAAGCTCAGCATGGAGCCCAACATGGTGCTTGATCCCACAACCCTGGGATCATGACCTGAGCTGAAATTGGATGCTCAACTGACTGAGTCACCCAGGCACCCTGAAACGTTAGTGTTTTTTTACGTTTATTTATTTTTGAGAGACAGACAGACAGACAAAGCGCAAGTGGGGAAAGGGCAAAGAGAGTGTCAGACAGAATCCGAAGCAGGCTGCAGGCTCTGAGCTGTCAGCACAGAACCCGAGGCAGGGCTCAAACTCACAAACCATGAGACCATGACCTGAGCCGAAGTCAGACACTTAACTGACTGAGCCACGTAGGTGCAACTTTAGGTATTTTTGATCCACCTTTGGATTAAATTCTATCAGGATTCCAGAATCCAAAAGCTGTGAGGAATGCATGGGACTATTTGATTACTCTCTGCTTACCAGCTCCTCTTCCACTACCCCTTTTCAAAATATGGAGGCAAGATGGGGGATTATTCAGCCAAATGTTTTTCACTTGTGCTTGTTTTGTACCTCTAGATTCTAATCAATCCTACTAGTCCTCACTTTCATCTGAGGCATAGCCAATTTCTCCTCTTTAAGTCTTAGTTGATTGCATGCTTGTTACTACTGCCCTTACGTGCTTGCCTCCAGACATGAAAGCTGGTGCAACTCTATTCACCTGTAAAGATCTCCTGTGGGAAATAGGTTTAAGCATTCTCTAGCTTACACCAATGGGTTAACAAGGCTTAGGGTGGAAAACCAGGGCAGGGTGAAAGCACCCAAGTCTAGTTATTAAGTAAAACAAAGCATAGGGCGGAAAGCCGCCACAGGGCAGGGAGAAAGCACCCAAGACTAGCTACCAAGACAACTAGCTTGTTATCCTTAAAGCTGCATGCTCCATCAGTCTTAAACTTTAGAGATAACAGTTGTATTGCCTACAAAAAAAAAAAATTCCATCTGGTGCCAGTATATCATTGCGCTTTGTTCACAACTTCAAACACCCCTTTCCCCCCACACCCTTTGCTTCTTACACAAACAGGTTAATGACTACTATCTGACCATTTTCTTCTAGACGTCACATATAGATTTCACATATGTAAAATCTTGAGAGCTCAATAAATACGGAGAGAAACCCCTGTTTAGGGCTCTTGTCTCCTCCCAGACATTAGCCTCTCTCGTTTTCATTTCTGCATCCACTCTCTTGCTGGACAAGAGAGAACTTCAGACTCACAGTCTGCGACAGTGTCCTTTCTCTCTAAATTCATTTAATTGAAGCTTATTTCCCCCACTATTCATTAAGTCTATAAAAATGTATGATTATTATTTTATTCAGGTTTTTCTTGTTACTATGAGAGGGAAGAATTTTCATGTGCTTCCACATCCTAACTGGAATCAGACTTTAGGATATCTTAAATTTCCTTGATTCTTTTCTTTCCTTTACTCATATCCAACTTCTCTGCCAATTCTGACAGCTACATCAACAATATAAATTCTGAAGTTAGTAGCGTCACTCATGTGGGTTACTGAAGTAGCCTACTAACTCATCTCCATGCTTGTATTCTTGATAACCTCTATATTCCATTCTCTAAAGAGAAGCCAGAATGCTCATTTAAATGAACAATCAGATTCCCTTTCTCAAAATCAACAATTGTTTTTTTATTTTATCTGGACTATAATCCAAATTCCTTACCACCCGCCCTCAGTGTTCCACAACATGTGAATCTTGCTTACTTCTTTACTTGCATCTCATACCACACTTTTTCTCACTGACCAAACATCCACCCACACTGATTTCTTTACTTTCCTATCACACCCCAAGATCTGTTTTTCTTTTTGCTTCCCACTTACTGGCCTTTGCATTGCTATTACTTGCCAGGAAAGTTCTCACAACTTCTGGCTGTCAGATCGGTTCTTCACTGATCCTGTCTGCATTGCATGGTACCCAAATCTGCAAACACATTTCCTGAGATTTCCTTGCCTACTAGGTTTTGGCTAGGTTCCGCCAAAGAAAGGCACTTACCAGAGGTTAAACAGTAGGGGGAGGGGAGTGATTATGGTATTCCCCTCATCTCTCTGTGAGCAAATATCTTCAGCAGTGATTTCATCTTCTCTGTGGTTTCAGCTCCAGCCTGGCAGCTTCTGCCATAGGTTATGGTAACACTACCTCCTTTGTATCATTGACATAGTACTGGGAGTGGATTTCCTTCCTGCTCTTCTTTGGGTTGTCTTACCACATCCTGGGTTTTTTTTTTTTTTTTTAGTTTATTTATTTATTTTGAGAGAGAGGGAGTGAGAGAGCAAGCAGAGGAGGGGCAGAGAAAGGAGAGGGAGAGTCCTAAGCAGGCTCCACCCTGTCAGCACAGAGCCTGACTCAGCAGCAGGGCTCAATCCCAGAACTGTGAGATCATGACCTGAGCCAAAACAGTGGGCTCCTTAACTGACTGAGCCACTCAGGCACCCCTCCCCCCCAACCCTGTGGATGTAACGAGTCTTCCAACACCAGTATTAAGTGATTTCTATTTAGCTACTTGTTGTAATTGTTTTGTTTTGGTTTTATTTCCAATGCAATTTGACTGATGTGTTTAGCTAGATGTTATCGTTCAGTTCTGAGCTCAGAAAATATCTCTTCAAAACACTATTTCCTGACAATCCTGTGTATAAGAGTATCCTAGTAACTTTCATCATAGCACCTTTTTACTTCATTGCCTGTCTTCTCCCAATAGAGTACAGGCTTTAAGAGAGTACAGGCCTCATTAGTCTTGTTTAGTTCTATCTCCCTGTGCCTAGAATGGTGTCTAGAACCCAGTAGCACCTCAATAAACATTTGTGGAATAAATGAAAAAAAACTTCTAGTACCTTTATGATTTTAAGCTTCATGTTTACATTTTAATCCATCTAAAATTTATTTTTGTATAAGGTGTATAGATACAATTTCTATGTTACATAGCCACTAGCATAAACCCGTTTATTGAAAAAGTATTCCTTTGGGGCGCCTGGGTGGTTCAGCCGACTAAGCACCCAACTCTTGATGTCAGTTCAGCTCTTGATCTCAGGGTCCCAATCTCAGGGTTATGAGTTCAAGCCCTGCATTGGGCTCCATGCTGAGTGTGGAGCCTACTTAAAAAAAAAAAAAAAAGTCCCATTTTTGAAAAACTTCCTTCTGCCCTGTTTCATACAGATCCCTTTATGTACTGTATCTTTACATATATTGTGCTTATATTTGTTACTGGACTTTCTACTCTGTTTCATTCTTCAACATGCAAGTAATACACTATTTTATATATTATAATACACTGTAGTAACTGGTGGGCCAATATAGCAAATCTGTAACATTTTTATTGATCTAGATGTCCTTGAGAAAAATTTAAAGGCCCACAAAAATCTTACTGGTGTTTGTTGAAACTGTTTTAAATATATGTATCATTTTGAGGGAAAAATGACTTTACAGTATTGACTCTTCCCATATAGAAAAATAGTGTTTCTTTCCATTTTTTTCAAGTCACTTATGTATAGTGCAGCACTTTAGTAAATCCTGCATAATTTTTCTTCTTAATGTTAACAGCAAATATTTATTGAGCTCTGACTATGTGTCAGGAACTGTTTTAAATACTTTAAATGTATTAACATAATTTAATGTGCATAATCATATAGATAGTAACATCTACTACCATTATTTCTAAATAATTTATACTTTTGTTTTTATGTTGAATGGAATGATTTTCTTTTGTGTTTTCTGACACTTTATCTCTCTGCTCTCTCTCTCTCTCTCTCTCTCTATATATATATATATATATATACACACATATATATGAAAGCTATTGATTTTTATAAATATATTTTGTGACTGGGGTATGTCTAGTTTTTTAAAAGAAGAGTTAAAGAAATTACCTCTTAGGAATGCTGCACTGTGATGGATAACATATGATTATGCACATCGACATTCACATAAAACTTTTATTAAACTTTATATAAATATTTGTCATTAATTATAACAATTAGAATTACTACTATTTAAGAAGATCCCACTCTGTGATAAACACTATGCTTGACACTATATATATGTGATCTCTTTAATCCTTGGCACAACACTCTATAGTAAGAATTATTATACCCATTTTACAGATGAGAAAACTGAGGCTCACAAAAATTAAGTAGTTTCCCCAAGTTCACATATTATTATTTTGTTGCTTTAAATGTAACTTAGACATATAACAACTATTTTCATTTTTATATTTTCTTTTTAATTATATATTTATTTAATTTTTTTTTATTTTAGAGAAAGAAAGAGCATGAGTGGAGGAGAGGGGTAGAGGGGGAGAGAGAGAGAGAGAGAGAGAGAGAGAGAGAGAGAATCATAAACAGGTTCCACATTTAATGAGGAGCTTGGCAGTGGGGTTCAATCCCAGGACCCTGGGATCAAGACCTGAGCAGAAATCAGGAGTTGGACGCCCAACCAACTGGGCCACGCAGGCTTCCTTGTTTTCATTTTTAAAAGTGAATTATATAAAAGTATGATTAGATTTTATAGTAAAAAATGAAAATAAATGAGAAGAGTAAAAAATGGTATGAATTTCAGTAGCACTGCACTCAATATTTTTATTTTGGAGTGGGGGTCTTTATCTCTTTGTGTAATTTTACTATAGTTTGAGGTGTGATGTTGTCTGATTCTATACCCCTAGGAATGTTTTGTTTGATTCTCAAAAAGAGAAAAAAAGTGAGAAAAAAAAATCCTCAAAAGAAAATTATGTATACTAAAGATACCTATGAATTCTGAACCAAAGAGGTGAAAGACCTGTACTATGAAAACTATAAAACATTGGTTAAAGAAATTGAAAATGACACAAAGAAATGGAAAGATACTCCATGCTCATGGATTGGAAGAACAAATATTATTAAAACGTCCATTATTACCAAAGCAATCTACAGATTTAACGCATTCCTATCAAAATACCAATTGCGTTTTTCACAGAACTAGAACAAAACATCCTAACGTTTATATGGAACCACAAAAGACCCCAAATAGCCAAAGCAGTTTTGAAAAAGAAAAACCAAGCTGGAAGTATCACAATTCCAGACTTCAAGTTCTACTAGGAAGCTCTAGTAAACAAAACAGTATGGTGCTGGCACAAAAATAGACACATAGATCAATAGAACCAAATGGGGAGCCCAGAAAATAACCCTCAATTACATGCAATTAATCTTCGACAAAGGAGGGAAGAATATCCGATGGAGAAAAGACTGTCTCTTCAACAAATGGTGTTGGGAAAACTAGTCAGCTACAAGCAAAAGAATGAAACTGGACCACTTTCTTACACCATACACAAAAATATACTCAAAATAGGTTAAAGACCAGGGTGCCTGGGTGGCTCAGTCGGTTCAGCAGTGGACTCTTGATTTCGATTTAGGTCATGATCTCACAGTTTGTGAGCTCAAGCCTGCCATTAGGCTCCTTGCTGTTAGCACGGAACCTGCTTGGGATTCTCTCTCCCTCCCTCTCTCTCTGCCCCTCCCCCACACACCCAGTCTCTCTCTTTCTCTCTCTCTAAATAAATAAATAAACTTTAACTAACTAACTAACTAACTAATAGGTACAGACCTAAATGTGAGACCTAAAACTATAAAAATCCTAGAAGAGAGCACAGGCAATAATTTCTCTGATATGGGCCATAGCAACATTTTTCTAGATATGTCTCCTGAGGCAAGGTAAATAAAAGCAAAAATAAATATTAGGCCTACATCAAAATAAAAACTTCTGTACAGTGAAGGAATCAACAAAACTGAAAGGAATCCTATGGAATGGGAAAAGATATTTGCAAATGACATACCTAATAAAGGGTTAGTATCTAAAATATATAAAGAACTTATAAACTCAAGACCCAAAAACCAAATCTAATTTAAAATGGGCAGAAGACATGAACAGATATGTCCCCAAAGGGGACATCAAGATGGCCAATAGATACGTGAAAAGATGCTCAACATCAGGGGAATGCAAATCAAAACCATGAGATATTACCTCACACTTGTTAGAATGGCTAAAGTCAAAAACACAAGAAACAACAAATGTTAGTGAGGCTATGGAGGAAAAGGAACCGTCTTGTGCTGTGGGTGGGAATATGAACTGATGCAGTCACTGTGGAAAACAGTATGAAGATTCTTCAAAAAGTTAAAAATAGAACTAACCTACAATCCAGTAATCACACTACTGGGTATTTACTCAAAAAATACAAAACCCCTAATACAAAGGGATATATGCACCCCTACGTTTATAGCAACATTATTTACAATAGTCAAATTGTGAAAGCAGCCCAAGCGTTCACTGACAGATGCATAGATAAAGAAGATGTGTTATACATCTACAACAGAATGTTATGCAACCATAAAAAGACTGAAATCCTGTCATTTGCAACAACATGGATGGAACTACAGAGTGTTATGCTAAGAGAAATAAGTCAGCCAAAGAAACACAAATACCATATGATTTCACTCATATGTGTGGAATTTAAGAAACAAAACAAATGAGCAAAGGGGTAAAAGAGAGAGAGAGAGAGGCAAGCCAAGAAACTCAGACTCTTAACTGTAGAGAACAAATTAATGGTTACCAGAGGGGAGGTGGGGAGGGGTTAAATTGGTGATGGGGTGCACTTGTGATGAGCACCAAGTGATGTATGGAAGTGTTGAGTCGCTATATTTTACACCTGATACTAATATAATACCATATGTTAACTATACTGGAATTTAAAATTAAATTTAGTTTAAAAAAAGAAAGAAAATTATGTGGATCATTCCCCAGCCCCCGAAGTATTTGCCCCTATGTTTAAGGTCTACCTTAAGCTGTACAAAGGCTTTATTTCAAGCTATCTCATACACTTTGCCTTTCTCCTTAATTTATTTTGCTTAGTTTGAATTAACTCACTAAAACCGTTATCAAGGCAACTATTAAGTTATTCTACTCTCTTGAATCTGCCAACACTCGGACAGAAATTATGACAGTGCTGTGAGGTTATTCTGTTTCTGGTACATATTGCTTGGTGTTTCTTTCTCTCTCCACCTAATCTAACACTTGCAGAAATTTTATCATTTCTTTCTTGCTTATAATGGAATACCTAACTCTCAATTTCATTGCATGCCAGGCATGTAACCAAAAAAAATGTCCTTTTTCTTCTGCTTGGAAATTATAATCTCTTTATGAAAACTCTTACAGGATTACTTTATGATTTTCATACCTTTATGATAGTCTCAACTCAAAATTGCCCTTACGTTAGAAGTGTAACACTACTAATCATGAAGGAAATGCAAATCATAACTATAATGAGACATCATCTCAAATCCATTAGGATGGTTATTATATTAAAAAACAGAAAACAAGTATTAGCAAGGATGTTAGAGAAATTGGAACACTTCTGCACTGTTAGTGGCAATGTAATATGGTATAGCTGCTGTGGGAAACAGTATGGAGGTTCCTCCTCAGAAAATTAAAAATAATATTACCATATGACCCAGAAATTCCAATTCTGGGTATCTACTCGCAAGAATCAAAAACAGGGTCTTGAATAGATATTTGTGCGTCCATATTCATAGCAGCATTATTCACAACACTAAACCATGGAAGCTACCCAAATGCCATCAGCCAATGAATAGATTACCAGAATGTGGTAAATTCATATAAATAATATTATTCAGTATTAACAAGGTAGGAAATTCTGCAATATGCTACAATATGGATGAATCTTGAGGATATAACACTGAGTGAAATAAGCCAGTCACAAAAAGTCAAATACTGTATGATTCCACTTACATGAAATACTTAGGTAGTCAAAATCATAACGACAGAAGGTGTAATTGTGGTTGCCAGGGTCTGGGGAGGAGGGGAGAATGGGCAGTTATTGTCTAATGGGTATAGGGTTTTAGATTTACAAGATGAAAAGAGTTATGGGATTGGACAGTGGTGATAGTTGTGCAAGAATATGAATACATCTAAAACCACTGAGTTGTTACCTTGAAAATGGTTAAGATAAGCAAGCAGAGCGTGGCAGTGGAAGCATGCCAGACCGAAAACCTAGAGGTCGATGGATCAAAAAATAGTTAAGATGGTAAATATTGTTATGTATATTTTAAAACGATAAAAAAATTAGAAATTAAAAAAAAAGAATTAGAGTCCATCAGTCATATAAGTTATTTGACTTTATGTAGATACATAGGAAAGGTTGATTTTACTGAATTCAGGCAGGCCATTTGGTATGGATAGAAAACCTGAATCTAGTTAATGATATTTCCAATCTATCTTCACTGATGTGAGAAATAGGCCATCAATCCAATCAAAAGAAGGACGCGGAGACTCTGAGCACAGTGAAGTGAGACTTTAATCAATGTTCTTATAAGAGTGAGTATCTGATGGACAGGCACACTTGGGGCAGTTACAGTAGACAATTTATCTCCCAATGTGAAAGTCCCTCCTCTGGTTCCTCATTGGCTGAGTACTACAGAGGTTACAGCCTTACCTGGATGTTGCCTATGCCCATGTAAGGCAAAAAGTAGTCTGATTGGAACAAATTACATTCCCTGAGGTGAGGCAGAGACTTTCAGTCCCTCCTCCCTTTGTTCTTTGGCACATGCTCATTGTAAAGCCTTCAAAAATAAGCCTGCAAAATGGAGAGAGGAAGAAGAACAAGGAAGTGAAGTGTCTAAAGGTTTGGGACTCGATTGTGGCGGCGGCGGGAGGGGGGGGGGTTCATACATATTTCCAATAGGTTGTAAACCTACTGTTAACTAGACAGCACAGCTTTTATTTGGTATTTCTGAAAATGAATCATCTCCCTTACTTCTCACAGTTGAGAATGAGTTAATAGCCTTCAGCATGATATATGCTTGTAAAATTTACTGGGTTCAGATAAATAAATTTAACTCCTTGGTTTTGGAAATTCACACACACATATTAATATAGAGAAAGGACAATGGCTATGGTTTTGTAAAAGTTACATTAATGAATCATTATTAGAAAAAAGAATCATTATTTTATTAATTTAGTGGCTTTTCATTAAAGCTCCTGAGATCACTCAGACTCCTTCATAATGAAAGAGGTGTTGTGTCCCTCATTCCCACTTGCAAGCTTTGTGCCAAACTAAATGTTAAGAAGAACCGTAAAGAAAAGTTTCACTGCCAAACCACAAACTGTGCTCCGAAAGTGCAGAACAGCAGAGAAGTAAAAAGTCAAACAAAAACAAACAAGCC
>CM053566.1:28381465-28394886 GCA_028646485.1 Cryptoprocta ferox | reverse complement strand
CTTGCCTCCTTTAGAATAATCTCTTAAACATTTTAACAGCAAAATAGGCAGGTATTTACCAAAAAGCTCCTATAAGCACATGAAATTCCAAATTTTAGCTGCCTAAGAAAAAGATATTTTAACCATGGGACACTTCCCATGAAAATGTAAATATTTTGTTTTAATGACTAGTTTGCATCATGGAAAGGAATGAAGTTTGGCATTAAACAGCTCGGGATAATATTCAAAGATCTATAATAAATTTTCCTCTAATGAGAAACAGTTTGTCAAAAAGCTTAGTAAAGAAGCATACATTGAAAAAAAAAAACCCACATCTAGAAAATAAATTTTAAAAAATTCTGACTCATTATTCAGGAAATATAAACTGTTCTTTTAGCTAAAGTAAGATATGAGTAACTCGAAAAGTAATAGAGATCTGAAGAAAATGAGATCTGAAGAAACATCACACAGTCCAGAAAATAGGGACCGAAAATGAGATCTGAAGAAACATCACACAGTCCAGAAAACAGGTAACATATTTTAATTGTAGTTGAAATTGTAGTTGAAAACAAGCTTCCAGGTGTTTGGTGAAAATTTTATCAAATATTTCAAACATTTATCAAATATTTCAATCAAATATTTACCAAATATTTCAAACATCCATATCAAATATTTATCAAATATTTTAAACATATTTATCAAACATTTGGCATGCCTACTTGGATTAAAGCACCTTACTCAATTAAATTTATTGTTTTACTGCCCTGATGGGCCAATGTCCCATACTTAATTCTTCACTCATTCCTCAAAAGTGACAAATGAGGCAATGCTGGAGACAGGTCAATGCAAACCCATGTCCAAGGGCAGAAAAGTGACATGAGTAGTTCCCAGTGTTCAGACAAGTGGTCCATTCAATCACATTTGCATATGCACAGCAACATTGTTATTGAAAACTGCTAAATTGCTAGCATTCTATTCTCTTCTGTGAAAAGGAGAGAAATAAAAATCTTGTCTTTCTCTTAAATTGTGTATGGTCTGGGATCAAGTAAATCAAACAAACATATGAAACAACATGAGGAGAAACTACAAATCAATGTAGCAACAACTGATAAATGATAGAATGGAAATTCATGAGGATCATAAATCTTTAGAATGAGAGAATAGATGGTCCAGTTGGTTTATTTTCCAGCAAAGCCAACTGAGACCCAGAAAGGGCCAACATGTAACAGCCAGAACTCAGACTCATAGAGATACATAAACAGATGCAGTGAAGTGGAAGAACTAGTTATTTTAACAGATAGTATCACCAGCTCGACCCCAATATCAGCCCTTTACTGCCCACCTGCTATACTCACTGAGCTTTGTCCCACATTTTTCTTAGGCCCTTCTTTCTAGTTTATCTCTTAATTCAGGCAAAAGACCCAATGGGCATAACATCCTGTGGTGGAAACTGAAACTACTCCTCAAACAATAACAACTGCCCATATGAAGGAAGAGCTCTGGTGGCCCAGACCACCAGACCAATTTGAACTCAACCCCCAACTCATGCCTGTGCAGATGGACCATGAAGTGACCAACAGTTACCTTTACCTCATTATAACACTAAATTCTTCACCCAAGGAGGACCCTCAGCCTCATTTACATAATATACAATGTACAGATAGGCATGTTTCCTTCAGGTGCATGTGTGATCTATGCCCACTTCTACATACGATGACAAGGTTTCCCTATCTAAACATTTCTCCAAATTCTAAATAAAAGGAACCCATTCACCCTCTCTGAGGGAGTCAGAGCTTTGGAAGCCATTCCCTTTGATCTCCTTATTTGCTGCAAATAAAGTTTTGTTTATGGGGCAGCTCAACCTCATGTAATTTCTATCTGTGACTCACCAATGAGCAAACTCTTGTTAGTGTGGTTACAGTAACACCAAGAAGCCTTTGGGTAACAGTGAGACCTGAATGCATGGTCTACAGGAGAGAGCACAACGAAGTAGCTAGATGGTCTCTATAAGAAATGAACAGGAATTTCAAAAACAAAACTTTAATTTTAGAATACTTTTAGATTTGCAAAAGAATTGGGAGGATAGTGCAAAAAAGTTCCCACATACCACACACCCAGCTTTTCCTCTATTATCAACATCCTACATTTGTATTGTGCATTTGTCCCAACTAATGAGCCAATATTGGCCCATTATTATTAAAGTCTATACTCAGATTTCTTTGGTTTTGTTTAAAAAAATTTCAACTGAGTAAACTCTAAAGATCTTATTGGCTTTATTTAGTGATTTACAAATCAGGCAGCGTCCCACCTTGGAGACGGAAAAGAGCCCGGAAGAGCTGAACAAAATGGAGACTATTATAGACAGAAGGGGGCAGGGAGAAGGAAAGAGATTATGTCATCTTTCTTTGGGGACAGAAATGGTCTGTCTGGTGGAATACCTCACTAGTGCTGATCAAGTGCTTCCAGATTGACTGGTTACAGGTTACATTCCTGAGAAAGGTTGAAACTGTGATTAGGTCAGGTATTAAGTCTTGGTTTGCTGATTTGGGGCTTAGCACAAGTGATTCCATTTGGGGCCCGTTGTATCTTTTTTTTTAAGTAACAGTTTTTATCTATTATCGTTTCTCTGTTTCAGGATCCTATTCAGGAAACTAACATTCCATTTGGTCATCATGTCTCCTTAGGTTCCTTGGCTGTGAAAATTTCTCAGATTCCATGGGCTTTTGATGATCTTAACAGTTTTGAGGGATACTGATCAGGTATTCTGTAGAACGTCCCTCCCTTTGGGGTTTATCTGACATATTTCTCATGAGTAGACTGGGGTTATGTGTTGGGTGGGGAGGGAAGACAACAGACACAGTCTCATCACATCATAACAAGGCAACATGCTGTCAACATGATTTATCATTGTGGATGTTGACTTTGATCACCTCGCTGAGGTCCTGTTTGTCAGGGTTCTCTGCTATTTCTTCCTGGATATACTGTATTCTTTTAAAGAAGTCACCGTGTGCAGCCCACAATTAAGGATTGGAAAGTGATGCTCCACCTTCACCTACATAAATTATTTGGAATTCTGCATGGGAGAGCTGTCTATTCTTTCTCATTTATTTATTTTTCAATTGTTTTTTTTAATTTTGTTTTGAGAGGGAGAGAGCAAGCAATAGTGGGGGAGGGGCAGAGGGAGAGAGAGAATCACAAGCAGACACCACGCCCAGGGCTGAGCCCAATGTGGGGCTCGATCTCATGACCATGGGATCATAATCTGAGCCATAAGCAAAAGTCAGTCACTTGGGGCGCCTGTGTGGCTCAGTTGGTTAAGCAGCCGACTTTGGCTCAGGTCATGATCTCACAGTTTGTGAGTTCAAGCCCCACATCAGGCTCTCTGCTGTCAGCATGGAGTCTGCTTAGGATCCTCTGTTCCCTTCTCTCTCTGCCCCTACCCTGCTTGGCACTCTCTCTCTCTCTCAATCTCTCTAAAAAATAAATAAGCATTTTTTAAAAAGTCAGACACTTGACTGAGACACCCAGGTGCCCTCAATTGTTTATTAATATTGGTTTAGATGCATGGATTTTATACTTTTTTAATCTAATACTACTTTATTTGCTTTGTTTCTCAAATTGTTCCAGTGTCAGTCATGGGAATTCTTTCACTTAGCTATTGTGTCCTTTGAACTGATACTAGAAACCAAGATGTGGGTGCTCGATGTGCTTCTTGCTACTGGGCTGTTGTTGCCTCCAGGTGACAGAACAAGGAAATATGTGTGTGTTTGCTCCTATCTAGAAATATTTCTATGTGTAACCATTTGTACCTATATTAAACTAACAAGGAGTTCATACTGGGGTCTCCAACTCTAATTCATTATCATATGAATCATTGTAGCTTTTCCCTTTTCATTATCTGTGACCTTCTACTTCAATGGTGAGAGACCTGTTTACCCCCCCCCCCATATATCATCCATTTACTAAATTGTTCAATATAAGTCTAGTGGTTTCAGAATTGTTAACCCCTACACCTTGGAAATTTTGAGATAGAGTAGAGCAACTAGAGAAAGAAGAGAAGGTTGGGGAAGACCCAAAGGGGCCACCAATGTGATGGAAGTTGTAAGTGGGCAGTAAGGGACCCGGAAAAAGTTTCTGGTGACAGAATGCCCGATTTATAAGAGCAAAAAGCTCTCCAACAAATGTGGAGGGATGCACAACCTCACTTATAAATAGAGATATGCAGAGTTAAACAATAACTCTGTTGTTATTTATCATATGGGGAAAAATAAAAAGCATGATGATATCCCAGTATTGTCTGGTGACATGAGGATGCTGTTGGGGAGGCTGGGAACTGATAATCTGTCAGTGCTATCACTTATGTTTACGTGCTCTTTGACCCGGCAATTTCACAGTCATCTACTTTGCTGCACTGTGTGTAATAGCAACAAACTGGAACTAAATGTCTGGAGACTGGTTAAAAAGCCTGGCACCTAGTAAATGCTCACTAAATGTTTATTGAATGAGTGAGTCCATGTGTAAATCTATAAGATGAAACCTACACAGCAGCTTAAATATATATATATATACACACACACACATACACACACACCTGTATACATGTATATAAAGAGGGCCAAGATAAAATGAGTGAAAAAAAGCAAATCACAAAGTAATCTTATTTATGATAGGAGCCAATTTTTGGAAATGATATTTGTAAATGCATAACAAACTTCTGGAAGGATACATAAAAAAAATTCTGGCTATTTCTGGAGAGTAGAAATGGTAGAGGAGAAAGTGCTAAAGGAATATTTACCTTTGCCTTCATTGTTTGAAGTTTTAAATTAGGAGTGTTTATTACATTTACAATAAAAAGAACGAATGATCTCATTTCTATGTCACTTCCTTTGTGTTTATATGGCACTTTCTGTTGCTGTTTAAACTGTTTGTGTGAAGGTTCAACAAAGAACAAACAGGTCCATTATTCAAAATTTTAAGTGGTATTTCTATGACTTAAATGTCCATAACCCCACAACTTCGTTGAACTTTGCCACTCACTTAAATACTTTGCATGTATTTATTTTAGGGAAACCAAGGAAAGGGTTAAGCTTTAATCAACGTAGCAAAGAGAACACACCAAAGGAAGTGGGTGTAAGAGAAGTTGAGGATCCAAGGGAGCGAGAAACTTGGAAATGAGGTGACTAGAAGAAATGGTTGCTTCTGGGGAACGCTGAGACACGTAAGAAGCTTCCAGGTTAGATGTATCAGCCATCCTAAAAGGGATCTCAATGGGAGCTATATTTTATTTACATCTGAAAGAAAGGATGAGCCCGGTTGAGACTTAGGTTGCAAATTAAAAACCACAGGCTGTGCTTTGGGCCACATTACAGATGTGCACCAAGGCTTCTGGGAGCACCCAGGAGTGTGTGGCTGGCACCTCTGTCCATGTTAGCTAGAAAAACTTCACAAAGGACAAGGTGTCGAGGCTGAATCCTGTAAAGGGAATAGAAAAGTCTGGTAGAAGAAGAGGTGTTAGGGGAGCACTTCAGGAATAGGAAAAATCATGTGGTGATAGACATGAATGGTGCCCACTGACTTCTGGTGGCTGTACTTCCTGGCGACCTTGCAGTTAGCCAGTGACCAATTCTGTCCAATGGGCCATGAAAGAAAGTGATGTGTGTCAGCTGCAGACCGAAGCAATGAAAAGTCCCTGTATAGCCCTCCAGCTTTCCCTTGTCCTGCTGAGGCTGCCTGCAAGCCATATGTTGATGTGACAGAGCCACGGGGTGTAAGTGGGCTGAATCCCTGAGTCCCTACATGGAAAAGAGCTGTCCTGGAGAGCTGAGGAAGACTGAATAAGCAAAAAATATATACCGTAGTGTTCATTCACGGATATTTCACAGGATGAGAATCCCCCAAAGAAGGAGCAGTGAAGAGCCACAGAGGGACCTTAGGATGGGAAAGCAAGAAAGGGAAAGAGATGACCGAGGAAATAAATTACCTGCATGATTTTGCTACCTCTTTCTGAGTCTTCATAATCTGCAAAGTATACTTCTGCAAGGACCAGGGCAGCTGTGGCCCAGAGGCCGTGGCCTTGAAAAAGGACAGGGGACAGCAAGAACTCAGACTCACTGCTCCTGGCAGGATAAGGGCTGACCCCAGGCCCCCTTCGGACCTCAGCTCTGCACTCCTCCCTGGGGCCACGATGAGAGACTGGGTCTCTGATCTCCAATGTACTTTTCCAGCCCTCACATTCCATAACCGTGGCCTGGAATGAACGCCAGTGTCCTCTTGTCCTTCTGAGAAGGTAGCTGCTGTCTCCATGCATTTCTGTGCGTGACATTACCTTCCTCAGTACTCACAACTCACCGCTTCCCTTCCTCCTGGCTCTCCTGATCAGTGTCCTTTCCCTTCTCCCGTCACCTCCACCGACCAGACTGTTCTCTCATATGGGAGCAGGCGAGGAATGACCAGGGGCATACTGCCAGCTTCCCTAATCAATCAGTTGATCAATTAACCAATGCAGCCAAAGCCCCTGGGATACCTGCCATGGGCCTGGGGCTGTGCTGGGCCCTGGCAGAGAAAAGGGCCACCACTTCCACATACAGAGTGTCTGTCCTGTGCCTGGGGCGACCTTAGTTACTTGGAGATCCTTAATCCTCAGAAGAGCCCCATACCTTCCCTACCCCTAAGAGAGGATAAACATGAAATTAAAAGGAGTTTGTCCAAACTCCCTTAATCCACAAGTGGTGTTGGATCTATAGTAGGTGAAGCCACATGAACACTCTACCTGCCTGCCTTTGCCCTGAGCCACGGAAAGACTGGGGGGGAGACCCCGGGCAGGCCTGAGGAAAGGTCACAGGGTGGGCCAGGACTGGAATGTGGGGACAAGCCCAGCACTGTGTGGCTGGAGCAGCAGGTTTTGACAGGTGCAGGGACTCCTGTCTGCTGCTCACAGTCTCTGTCTGGGCCTGGTCAGTCCCAGGAGACAGCTCAGCGGGGCTGTGAGAGCCAGCATGTGCGGCCAGCCCAGCAGTCTTCACACAGGCTTCTAGAATTCCTGCCAGCCAAGGAGGGTCTTGGGGCAGCTGCACACAGGCCTTTCTCACATGGAGGCATGTGCAGGATTTATTCTGGTCCTGGAACTGGGGATTTGAGTGAGGAGAAGAGGAGAGAAATGTGCTCCAGGGTACATCTCCCACCTCACTTCTACAGAAGGACACGGTAACTTGTGCAGGAGGCTGAGAGGATACATTTTCTGGGATGCCCACCCCGGGAGCACCCTTTCACCCAGGGGCAAAGCTGAGGGTGGCCCATGCAGGTGCTGGTCCGAGACCTGAAGGTACAGAGGGAGAGGGTCCCCAGATCCCCAGCACCCCGCTCACATGGGAGCACTTTGTCTCCAGTTCAAGTGTGTATGACAGAGTGTGTCTCACCAGATTTCTTCTGTCACAGGTCACACCTAACCCGATGTAGTAACTCCCCTGTTCAATTCACAAAACGTGCAAACCAAATATAACCAAGGCTTTGCTGCTTGGCAGAGGCAAAGCAGAAAAGAGCCGGTCTTGGGAGAAAGATAATCATAAATAGCAAAATACACCTGATTCCCATACACATAGTATCTCCTACTGTTGTGTCATAGATATGTGAAAACAAAAGTCATCACATATATTTCCTACTTCATGATTTCACAATCCTCTCCTCCACCTCAGTCCCTAAAGCAGTAGGTGTATTCAACTGCTTGAATGTTTAACTTCATTTACTTTAATTAGTTTCAACATAAGCAGGTTGTGGTCAGTGGCTGTGCCCCTGGAGAGCACAGCTAGAGACACTAGTCTGGATTTCTGTAGAATACTGTCATGGTGATGCACGACATTACACATTTGTCAAAACTCCTAGAATGTCAAAGCACAAAGAGTGAATTTTAATGTAAGCTGCGGACTTTAAAGTAATGAAAATGTATCGATATGATTTTGCTAAATATACCAAAGGTACCACACTCGTGTTAGAGGTTATTAGTCGGGAAAACTGGAGGGGTAGAATATGCAAACTTCCTCTATTATCTGTTCAACTCTTAGGTTCATCTAAACCTCCTGTTTTAAATAATGCCTGTTAAGGTTTTTCAAAATCTAGAAACACTGTTTCAGGAAGAGATCTATTAGAGCCAATGTTCACAAATCAGCTAAAGGTCTATACAACACCTAGAGATGTTTAGTGTAAAACGTGCGCCCAATCTTGAGTTAGAAATGTATCTTGACCTCTATATAGTTACAGCACGACTGACGGACTTGATCATTTCCCTTTGCATACAGAAGAATATGGCTTAGATTTTTATAGTTTTCTATTAAATATGGGACACTGACTAAAATAGAATCCTTATTGTTGAATGAACTTAATGAGTGAATGTCCACAATACTTCAATGGGTCATTTATAGGGTAACCCCTGTTGTTTACCAGATGTGGAGTTTTCTGAAGCGCTGTTTGGTGCCAGCTGATATTGACAATCACACTACACAGAGTCACACAAAACACCCTGAAACCTCGTGCACACACACCCACAACACACACAGTGAATACATTGCCTTCCTCATACTGTAAACATGGACATAGTTTTTCACCTGGGAAATCTGCCTTTCCCCGACACGCTCAAGCCTCTGGCCTACCAGGACCCTGGAATCAGGGTAGCTCTCCAGACTGAAGACACCAAATTCTCAGTACATACTGCAAAATTTCCCTACAGGGACCAATTTATACACTAAGGTATGAGAGTGGCCATGTGTCCACAATTGTACTATTGACAATAACTTCCTGTTATCATTCTCTTTAACCTGCTTGCTCTATGAGACGCTGCCGCAGATCCTCACGAGCCACATGGTATCAACTTGTCTTTTATTACTCACCTTTTCCTTCCTCCCTCAACTGAGCTCTGGGGTTCAGATGAAAGCTTCCCAAATCCCCCACATGCCACACCTGGAAATGTCTCTGGACTCTGTCTTTCTGGGTGACAACGTGAAAACAGATGGCTCAGCAGCTCAGCCAGAAAGCAGTATGTTCATTATCTCTTTCAGGTCAGATGCGGCAAACCTGGGCTGGAGGTTAGGAGGCCTGTGCTGTGATGGAGGGAAGGCCTGGCCCTTAAGAAGAACACTTCATTCATGCCCCTGATGTGCACCAGCATTTCTGCAGCTATGTCTGTGTGTTCCCTTCACGCAGATCACTTAGGGCCTCTGAGATGGATTTTTTTCTGTGAGCATCCCCATCTGGGCACACACATCTGGGCACACACATCACGTCCTAGCCATGCGGAACCAATGTTTCCATAACTGGGGGTGGCAGGATGGTGGGAAGCCCTGGGATCTTGAGAAAAGGGGCTTGGGGGTGGTTTTAACAGAGAACATGTGTACCAATTCTAGTTCCAAGTGTCCCTATGTGTTGAGTAAAGCAGGCTCAGTAAGGAGGAAAAATGAAGCCCAGAGAAGGGGAGTCATCTGCCTGGGGCTGCACAGCAAATCACCCCACCTAAAGCCTAAAGAGCCTAAGTCCTCATCAGACCCGGCTGCCTCCCCGATGGCAAATTCCTGGTTCTAAATCTCAGCACTCAGTGAGACTCATGTGGAGGCCTGTTTGTGATGTTGCATTCCCAAGCTTTTAAAACTCCAGATGATTCCAGTTGTAGGGATCCACAGGCCATAAAACTGTCATGCTCACAAGGCAGTATCTCTGGAGGTAACGAGGTAATCCGTTTGCAGAAAAAGGCCCCTCATCCAGGCTGTCATGAGAGCTGTCACTGCACGAGCCACCACTAGGGTGGGGGGAGCTCATAATGGGGCAGTGTGGAGTAACTCTCCTCTAGGTCTGCATTCTCCAGCACACAGAGGCCTGATGTGCTTAGGGAGAGCTGCGATCAGATCTTTGTGCCTAGTTCATGTCCTAGATCTCCTCCCTGCGCAGAATTGCAAGGCAACAGCCTTGGCTGTCTCCCAGCTCCCCTGCACGCAGTTTATGCTGCCTGCAGTGCCCTCCCCTATGTTCCCCTTCAAATCCACCTTGGGCACAAGTCCCACCTCTGAGTGTCTGACCCAGGCCAAGCCACCTCACTTTCTGAGATTGTCTTTCCTCTTCTGTACGTCGGTGTCAATAATCTAGCTTCACAGTGTTGTTACAAAGATGAAGCAAAATAATCCTCACAGGCTGTGGTGAGGACACGTCGGCTGTAACAAAACCCCATTCAGATTAGCAGAAGCTAAACTCAGGAGGGTGAGGGTCTACTCAAAATGGGTATGAACCCAATCTTAAATTTAGGGTGAAAAAAAGTGACATCACCTTAACATTCCAGTTGATGGCTCAAGACCGTGCATGCAGGACATCTGCCACCTCCTCTTAAAAATCCCACCCACGCCCTCATCCACGCTGACCATCCCTGGGTGGTTTGTGGATCTCAGGGCCCGGTGTCTGCAGGGAGGGGCTTCCACAGCAGAGAATGACTCACCTCGTGTCCCAGAGGACTACTTCACCCCCCAGGAACCAAGCTGAGACCCCAGATCGGTGCTCAGCCTCAGCTTTTTCAGTAACATTCTGCTTCCCAAGAACCTGGAGTGAGTTTGGTGAGGTCAGGAACCATGTTTGTCTTGTTTGTCACGGTGTGGTCAGCATCCAGAAAAAGGACTTGGCACACAGGATTTATTACATGTTGAAGGGATGAATGGGTGGGTGGGTGGATAGATGGATGAATGGACAGATGAATGGATAGCTTGATTATGGATGAATGATTGGATGGGCGTATGGATTCATGAATGGATGGATGGGTGGAAGGATGGCAGGAAAGAAAGGACTGGGGTGCGGCCCTGGGCAGGCCTGAAGGAAGGTCACAGGCTGGACCATGACCATGGTGTTGGGAGCAAGCCCATCACTGTGTGGTTGGAGCAGCAGGTACTGGAAAGGGCAGAGACCACAGCCCCCCCACAGCAAGGAGTGCCTGTCCTGGGCCTGGTCAATCCCACTAGACAGCTTAGTGGGGCCACGAGATCCAGTGTGTACATTCGGTCCAGCAGCCTTCACACTGGCTTCTAGAATTACCGCCAACCAGGGAGCATCTCAGGGCAGCTGCACACAGGCCTCTCCTACATGGAGGCAAGGGCAGGATTCATTCTGGTGCTGGGACTAGGGATCTGGGTGAGGAGAAGAGAGGAGGAGAGAAATGTGCTCCAGGGGGTGCCTCCCATCTCACTTCTGCAGCAGGTCCTGGGATAACTTGCAAGAGGCTGAGAGGGAACATCTTCTGTGATGCCCTTGAGACCATGGGGTTGGTGCCTGTTGGACTGTGCCTAAGTTCCCTGTACTGCACAATGAAAACTTTCTTAGGGTCTACTTTAGTATTATGGTAGGAAGCTAAAAGTGATTCAATGTAGGAAAAGTCTTCAGAAAAAAAAATGTTCTACAGTTCACAAGCACTCTGTAAGTGTTCAGTCACTAAATGTCCAGAACAATAAGCTAGACACTTGGTAGTGGTTGAATCTAGAGTGGGGACTTGGGTGGCTACAGGGCAGAGGAGGATGGAAGCTTCCTTTTTATCCTGTCCATGGGTAGGGGAAGGGAAGTCCTCATGGGGAAGACTTGTTACCATCTTCTGTGATCCCCATATCAACTCACGGGTCAGACAGGGCAGGGCCTGTGACCCATAGTTTCTATGAAAGATTAAGTGACTTGCCAAGACTCACCATCCTGAATAGTGGGGGGTGGCAGACAAGAATGTAGTTGGTTTCCTGGGGAGAGAGATCCCTACCTGGGACCTTCCCAGGATCATCCTTGCACCCTTGAACCAGGGGCTTCTCCAGTCTCTTTCTCAAATCCTCCTTCCCCAAGGTCTCTTTGGGAGACAGCTGATGTCCTGGAGGAGGTGCCTAAGCTAAGAGAAAACTCCAAATCCTAACTCAGCCTCCCACCTCTAGGTTTCAAACCCTGACCCAAGGCACAATGCACATACCCCCAAGTGAAGCCCCTCGGAAGGACGAGGGGAAGCCCAACGTTGGCCATCCTCACCTAGTGTCCATACTGCCAACTGTCTCATGAGGAACTTTCCCCAATGGCCAGTTGACCACCCTCTGTGGCCAGTAGTCTGCTCAGCTCCTATGCTCAGAAGCCAGTACATTCCAAACCACCTGTCACATGACGGCTCTACCTAGAAATAGCAGGCTAATTCAGTCAACTGACTGACACTGGCTGAGCAGCTAATGTGAATTAACTGGGAAAGTGGCCCATTGGGCTGGTGCTTTGGTGGCTTATTGAATGAAGTCTGGGATACTCAATGTGGCACTGACTATTGGTCTGAGTAACCATCTGAGCAGCCAAGACTAAGGCCTGCCTGACAGCAGACAGAGGCTGTACTGGCTCTGAGTGGGCACTTTCCCAGTTCCTTCCTTCTTCCCCCAAATCTGATCTCTACAGACTATTCATCTTTCTCTAGAGCCTGCAGTGGCAGGGGATCAAGTCCCATCTCCTTTTAGATGGACCCCTTCATACCCATGGCCCAGAGAACCCCCACCTCTGTCCCCACCATAATTGTCCCTAAGGATCACCAGGACTAGCATTCATCTATCATCTGCTGGTTACTATTTTGCACATGATTATAAGCAACCATTTACTGAGAGACTAGATTCAAATCTAGGCACAACATTCTGTTGTATTTAAACACAAATCCCTTTGTTATGAAACTCATCAATTAATGAAAAATTATAAGTAAGGAAATCCCAATAGTTAAAAACAAACAGTATTATTAATTATATGCTGTTTTCCTTCTAGTCTTGCCTTTTAACGCTACATATATATATATTCATTAACAATGCCAGCTCTTGGCTTGCATTTACTAGCCAGCACTGGGATAGCTCATTAAGGAAAAAAGGCCCACTGGAGCACGAATAAAAGTGTCAAAAGAAGGATGATGGACCCCAGGCTAGTAACCGAATGTTTGAGTTCTTATTGGCCACCGTCCCCAAAGTGTGGAGCTCATGGGACTCAAGCTTTTTTAGGGCTCATAGTGATAATGTTATCATATATACTACATTATGTCCCTGATTCTTTTTTTTTCCTTTATAGTTTATTGTCAAGTGGGTTTCCATATAACACCCAGTGCTCATCCCCACAAGTGCCCTCCTCCAGGCCCATCACCACCCTACTCCTCTACCCCTCCCCCATCAGCCCACAGTTTGTTCTAAGTATTCAAGAGTCTCTCATGGTTTGCCCCCCCTCCCTCTCCCCAATTATTTTCCCCCATCCCCTCCCCCATGGTACTCTGTTAAGTTTCTCCTGTTACACTTATGAGTAAAAACATATGGTATCTGTCCTTCTCTGCCTAACTTATTTCACTTGGCATGACACCCTCGAGGTCCATCTACGTTGCTACGAATGGCCAGATTTCATTCTTTCTCATTGCCATGTAGTATTCCATTGTGTATATAAACCACATC
>CM053566.1:28364981-28380965 GCA_028646485.1 Cryptoprocta ferox | reverse complement strand
GATCTAGGCCAAGGAGACCATGATAGAGGGGCCTAGATTTGGATCCAAGGACACTCACAGTGGTTACAATTTAGTTTTATTGGGAGCAGTGGGGAATTGGTTAAAATATTAAGAGGTAAGGGCAGAAGTTTCTGGAGCTCCAAGTGCACCTCGTTTGGTTAAGTCACCTGGCAGGTTGATCGGGGGATGGTTGGTGGGTAAGGTGAGGTGGGGCGAGGTGGGGCGAGAGCAGGCAGAACCACCCGCGCGCATCCCACTCAGACCCAGAGCGCCTTTGAGACGGCCAGGTGCACATCGAGGTCGGCCTCATCCGCGCCAGGCTGGAGGCGGTGCCGGAAGGGGCTGGGCCGGCAGGGTTGAAATAGAAATGAGGGTGGCTGCTGGCCGGTACCAGCTTTGCCCACTGTGGGAGCGTCCCGCCAGGCGGCCCGGCTGGTCCTGCTTCCGCGCGGTGACCGCGGCGAGGTACCGGGTCAGTCCCGGGAAAGGCTCACCCTGTCGGAGAGGAGCTTTGCCCCTCTGACCCCGCGGACCCTGAGGCTCTGCTTTGTCCCCCATTAATTCCACCAGCCCCCTCATACCCCACCTTCCAGTAACGCCCAGTTTTCTGTACTTTGCTTTGTTCTACATTTCTTCATTTCCTTAGCAATTAACACACTAACCTATAGAAATCCTTACCTTTATTTTCTGCCACTGGCATGTGAGCCTTTACAAGGGAACATGCTTCATGCCCTGATAGTGCCTGGCACGTGGCAGGCAAACCATTGTTGGATGATGAACAAACACCGTTACTATTACTCTTTATTTCTGTCTCCTAAAACATGCAGACCCAGCAAACTGGTCAGATTCAGCCTAGCCTCCAGCCGCTGCAAGCAGGAAGTCCAGTGGTCAAGCCTGCACGACAAAGAAGACCAAAAAGAACACCTCAGCCTTCAGGTAAAAAGAGAGAAAGAGAGGGATATGAGGGGGTGTTTAAAAATGAGGGTGCCGCACAGTGATAAAACTCTAGGCAGAGAGCCTCAGTATGCTCGTGAGGTGTGGCAGGATTGAAGAGCGTACAGCTTGCAACTATTGTCATTTCTGCAGTGAATTATCTGTCAGTGTATTATTCCCCCTCTATTTTAAGGTTTATGGAAAAGAAATGGTGACTAGTATCAATCAGACTAGCCAATTGTTCAAAATAATTGCTTTTCAGATTTAGACAGTGCATTTGTATACAGTAACTCCAAGTTAACTAAGAAACCTGGAAACCTTACTGTAAATCAGCATGGAATGGTTCAGCAGCTCCTTGGGCATCTCCACATTTACCTGCATTGTATTATTTTCACAGGTGACAGGTGAGTATACTGGTGAGCATGTAGCCTAATATTGATTGCCAAGGATTTGGCTAATATAATTACACCTCAAATCTGATTCTCTGATTTGCTGCTATTTAAGTCTTAAATTTTTATTAATTATGGTGAGAATACTTAACATGAGATCTACCCTGTAACATATTTTTAAGTATACAATAAAGTACTGTTAACTATAGGCACAATGTTATATGGCAGATATCTAGAACTTGCATAAGGGAAATTTTCCACCTGTTGATTAGCAACTCCCCATTCCCCCTCCCCCCTTCCGCTATGAACTGCACCCTTCTACTCTCTGCTTCTGTGACTTTGACTATTTTAGATGGCTCCTATCAGTGGAATTATGTAGAATCGCCCTTCTAGGACTGGGTTATTTCACTTAGCATGATGTCCTCAAGATCATGTCTCTTATTGCAGGATTTCCTTCTTTTTTTTTAAATTTTAATGTTTTATTTTGAGAGAGTGAGAGAGACAGCGTGAGCAGGGGAGGGTCAGAGAGAGAGAGGGAGACACAGAATCTGAAGACAGGCTCCAGGCTCTGAGCTAGCTGTCCTCACAGAGCCCCATGCGGGGCTCGAACCCTCGAACCATGAGATCATGACCTGAGCCGAAGTCGGACGCTTAACTGACTGAGCTACCCAGGCGCCCCGATTTCCTTCTTTTTTAAGGCTGAATAATATTCCATTGTGTGTATATACCATATTAACTTTATCCATTGATTTGGTGGTGGACATTTAGGTTGTTTCCAGGGCTTGGCTATTTTTAACAGAGCTGCAGCAAACATAGCTCTTCAACATTCTAATATCAATTCTTTTAAAGAATCCTCCAGAAATGAGATTGCTAGATTGGTGGTTCTACTTTTAAGTGTTTGGGGAATCGCCATACTAATTTCCATAGCAGCTGTACCATTTTGTATTCTAAGAGGGTTCAGATTTCTCCACATCTTCACTAACACTTGCTGTCTTTTTTTTTTTTTTCGGGGGGGGTGGTGGTGGAAGGGTGTCTTTATATATGTGTGTGTGTGTGTGTGTGTGTGTGTGTGTGTGTGCAATAGCCATACTTACAGATGGGAAGTGATAGCTCATTGTGTTTTTGATTTGCATTTCTCTGAGTGACCTTGAGTATCTTTTCATATGTCTGTTTGCCATTTATACATCACCTTCGGAGAGATGTCCATTCAGGTCCTTTCCCCATTAAAAAAATTGCGTTGTTAGGCTTTTTGGCTATTGAGTTGCAGGAGTTCCTTCTATATTTTGGATATCAACCCCTTATCAGATACATGGTTTGCAAATATTTTCTCCCATTCCATAAGTTGCCTTTCATTCTGTTGATTGATTCATTTGATGTACAGAACTTTTTAGTTTGAATTCCCACTTGTCTATTTTTACTCCTGTTGCCTCTACTTTTGGTATCCTATATTGTAGATACTTTTATAATAAACTGAGACAAAATCCAGACTCCAGAAGATGAAGTTATAAACATGAATATACAATATTAAGATACGTATTTTATCATCTATGCCCCATCTGAGGGGTTATTAATATTTTATGTAAAGTACACCATATGTAGCAAGTACTAATGAATGATGTCTGGTGTTTTCTTTCACTGAAATTTGAATATGATAAGTTTGATTGCTGGATGTATCAGGAATTAGTTGAGAGTTTGATAAAAATCATTTAAAAATTTATGCGTAAAATTTTTTCTATTATAGAAATTCAGACTCCGTTATCTTATAAAATCGTCATAAGCTAGGAATAATAGCTTCCAGAAGTAACATTTTGAAGAAAACCAGTTTTTGCAAACCAAGGCATGGAGTGTGTTACCCATTTATGGAGGTTTATTTCATAATATTTGAAAGATTGCCTTGCACTATCCTCCAAATAGTGACCTTATAAAAATAGTTAAATCAGATGAATATTACAATGTGATATAAATAGCATGAGAGGCTTTACCATTTGCTGTTTAAAAAAATCAATCGGTTGTTCTTCAGCAAAAGCCAGTTTCGTGTTTGTTTTTTTTTTTTTTTTTTTTTTTTAGTAAACTTTTTTAGTTTATTTAGAGAGACAAAGCAAGAGCAGGGGAGGGGCAGAGAGAGAATCCCAAGCAGACTCCGTGTTGTCAGCACAGAACCCTGATACAGGGCTCAAACTCAGGAACTGTGAAATTACGATCTGAGCTGAAAGCAAGAGTCCTGGGCTTAACCCATTGAAGCCACTCAAACACCTCTGGGATTTTTTCTTTTTTTTTAAAGGACTGTTCATTCAGTCAGCATTTTCTGATGCCCACTAGAGGGCACTGTGGTATCAGGTGATTAGCCTATAAAGAAGGTAGAGAAGGGACAAAGTGTCTGCTTTGAAGAAGCTTGCACTCTGAACAAACACAGGATGAAACAAGGCAGATACCACAGCAGCAATGAATGTGGTGCTAGGGTAGCCGCTGACATGGAATGGGGTCTTGTTGGGAAAGGCTTCTGGGTAACAATCCCCTGCTCTGGTGACCCATTACTGAAATACTGTTGTTTGGATCCTTTGACAATCCTCTTTTCTACCTTCAACAACCTCTACTTAACTTTTACGTAACATTGTCCTTTGTTTATGTTTCCATTTCTGTTTTTTATGATAGAAAGAAATGCAAAAGCCATTAAATTTATGTGCAGAGGAACTTGACTGCAGGCCATGTCGCTGAAGGGGAAAAGGGGCCTTGGAGCCATTTTTCAAGACCAGGTGGTAAATACCCTACAGTACTGAGAACACGTGAAAGACTCCACAACGGGTTTGCTGGCCTTTAACAACCCAGTGCTATGGAATTGTTCTTGTTGATCTTGTACTAAGGTTCGTTTGTATTTAAGAAAGTGTTAGAGCTTCACCCTATCACTGTGAGTGGAGGTACCCTCCCATTCTCTCGTGTTGTAATAACATCCACCTTTGCAGAAATAAAGACCTATTTTAGAGACCTGGATGTATTCTCCATTTTTCTTTTCCTTTTATAGCAACTAAGATCAAATGACCCAGTTCTTTGGTTGTGATGAGACTTTTTTTTTTTAATGCTAAATATTACAAACAGTGGCTCCCCACTCACCTCCCTTTTGGAAGCCTTGTGTTACAAGAGGTTTTCTTTTGATCTCTTGTTATTGTTATTAAATATTTTAATCTATTTTAACTGTAAATGTATGCTTGTGTGAGGATTCCTCTAAACGAATGGTACATATTCTGGGCATCAGATGTATGTAAATATTCACATTATTGGTGGGCATCAGGTGTATGTAAATGTTCATGTTATTGGTTGCTAATGCCTTTTGTTTAACCTAACTTTGGCTCTCAAGATAATGGTGTCTACATTGTTTTGGGTGAAATTGGTCAACTTGTTTCATTATTGACATGTGATTTGGTTTTTGCAGGAACGCAGGGTAGAGTGGTAAAGCTACTCACCAACCATCTCCGAATGATATCTTCCCCTGAACTCATCACGTATAAGTGCAACATTGATTACATGCCAGAGATTAAAGATGAAAAAGTTCGTACAGATTTGCTTTGCCAGCATAAACAGACAATTGGAGAATGTCACATATTTGATGGGAACTCCTTTATTACTACCTCATAGACTACAAAAGCAGGTTCAGTAATGTTGGACATTTTCTTTTTCTTTAAGTTTATTTACCTGTTTTGAGAGAAAGAAAGCACAAGCAGGGGAGGGGCAGAGAGCGAGGGAGACAGAGAATCCCAAGCAGGTTCTGCACTGACTGCAGAGAGTCACAGGGCTCAAACTAAAAACCGTGAGATCATGACCTAAGCTGAAGTCAAGAGTTGGGCGCTTAACCAACTGAGCCATGCATGCACTCCTGTTAGTGGACATTTTCTTGATCTTTGTTCTTTCTTTCTCTCACATTCTCCCTGTATTCTAGAAAATATACCATCTTTAGACAATGGTTTATGGAGACCTCTTGAAGCTCTCTTGCTCATAGGACTTGTAACAAAACCCATATGCCATGTTTGGTTATCACTGATGTTCCCTCATGCCTCATTTCAGTGGTTAAAATGAATTTAAGGGTAATATATATATTTACCTTTTCAATGGGAAATAGGGCTCAAATGCTGATGAAGTATTGAATAAGTTAGTTTTTATTTCTTGCTCCAAAACTTTGGGGGGGGGGACTGGAAGGACTTAACATTTTATTCAATTTCATTTCCTTAATTTGACTTTTTTTTTTTTTGAGAGAGAGCGCAATTGGGGAAGGGGCAGAGAGAGAATCCTAAGCAATTTCCATGCTCAGCACAGAGTCTGAGGTGGGGCTCAAACTCCTTTACTGTGAGATCATAACCTGAGCTGAAATCAAGAGTCAGAGGCTCAACTGACTGAGCCACCCAGGTGCCCCTCTTCAATAAACTTCTCTTTTTTTAATTTTAAAAAATTTTTTAAATATTTATTTTTGAGAGAGAGAGACAGAGTGTGAGCAGGGAAGGGGCAGAGTGAGGGATACACAGAATCCGAAGCCGGCTCTAGGCTCTGAGCTGTTAGCACAAATCCCAATGTGGGGCTCAAGCCCACAAATGGTGAGATCATGACCTGAGCTGAAGTCAGACACTTAACCGACTGAGCCATCCAGGCGCCCCACTTCAATAAACTTCTATATTAATTTTCCAAATGAATAATTTACAGGAGCTTGTTTAAGTTAAAAAAAAATGTCATTGTAAATATTTAATTCTGACTCCTCACTTTGGTCTCCTAAATCCTATTTTCTACGTGCATGTGTTTCTGGGGCTTAAGATTGCTCCTGCTGGACACCCAAGTGACCTGTTGATTTGTGGTCCAGTAATGAGCATATTCTCCTTGGAAGGAGCACTAGACCTTTTTGTTCGTTTTTTCTTCACCTCAGAAAACAGAACTGGTCAGCTGGTGGGGCACCAAGATTGTGAAGGTCACAACTGAATTCTGCAGTGAACTCAAACCCACCTCAGTAGACTGCTTATGTTATTACAACATTCTCTTTAGAAATCGTGTTCGTAAGATTTAGCTTCCTTGAGATTTGATTGCATGTTAGTGGGTTAGTGGCACTGCACATAGATGTTCATAGAATTTTGTGTTCTCAATGCCTCATATGCTGGGAGGGCAAAGGATCTTTGAGATGAAATGGCACTTGAACCTCACCTAGACGGGTTTGAGTTCTGTGGCTCATTGTTCTTGTTCTCCCCACCGACCTCCATGTCCCATGTCTGCCCCCTGTCTAGGGAGAGCCAGATGTCCACTGTGCACAGCTGTGCCTCTTTCTCCCTGCAGTAAATACGCATTTGTTTTCTGTTCTACACTCATGGTGATGCACAAATATTCAAAATTAAAATTGGAGGCACACAGTCTGCAAAAAAGGTTTCGGTTCATTTCTGGGAATGAAGGACATTCTAAGGACCTTCCCATGACCCTTTGTTGTATATTATGTAAAGGAGGGGAACATGGAGGTTCAAGGGGCCTTCATATCTACCTCACAGCGTCATTTACTTGTATCAGGCACTTCTTGTTTGCAAAACAAAGTCACTTTGGATTTCTTTTCCTCAGTGTATCCCCATGTATGTTACTAAATGCTTAATAATATTCACTGCAGTTTCAACGAAATCTGTTCTTCCAATTTCTAGAATTTTGAAGATGATGGATTTGAAGCAAGTAGGTCGCAACTATTACAACAAGAATGAGGCCACGGAGTTCCTCAATCATAAGTATACAGCAGAAAGTTTCACGTTCTACACACCTAACCATAGAAGCTTTTAAAGTTCCTCTCATTTGAAGTAGTAGGATTTATAAGTGATGGTCTTTTCGATGGTCCCACTGGCCATGAACGATTAAGTTACACATTAGTGTAAATTCGAAATGAAGTGAAAAGATTCACTCTTAAAATCCTAGAGTGATCAGCGTAAATCTTGAGATATTCAGTAGTTATATAAACCTTGTAAAAGTCTAAGTAATCCTCTAAAACCTGGGTAATAAGTTTCTCTCAAATACTTTCAGTCACAATAATTATATCTACATGTATGTATGTGTGTAATATATATGTTTAATTTACACACCTATATCCTATATATTGTCACATATATACGTACGTATGTGTGTGGATATAGGCGTGTGAGCCTGTGGTTGGTAATGAAAAGGTTTAACGAAGATAGTATATCAGTTTTAACTAGCACATCAGGTAAATCTCTATTGGAAAGGTCCCTCAAAAGACCAATCCTTACTAAACATAAGAAATTGAAACTGCTTGACTCCTAAGCACCAATTTTAGACCCCAAGTTCCAACCCTGGGACACTTGCTTCTTTGTTCAAAGCTTGGATTTGACCCTCGCATCTAAAGTATTCTATCTGCAGGCTGGTAATCTGGCCTGGATATATTACTTCTATTCTTGAGTATGAAACCAGCATTACCCTCTGTGCTGATGTGAACCATAAACTGCTCTGAATGTAAACTGCTTATGATCTAATAATGCATGTTGATAGCAAATCCCAAAGGAAAGATGCTAAGGAAATTGCTAAAGAATTAGTTGGATCAATTGTTTTTACAAAGTAAGTCTGCTTTTTTCTGTTCTTTAATTTTTTTTAATGTTTATTTTTGAGAGAGAGGGGGGCAGAGGGGCAGAAGGAGAGGGAGACACAGAATCCGAAGCAGGCTCCAGGCTCTGCATGGTCCGCACAGAGCCTGATGCAGGGCTTGAACCCACAAACCATGAGATCATGACCTGAGCTGAAGTCAGATGCTTAACCAACTGAGCCACCCAGGTGTCCTGTAAGTCTGCTTTTTGAAAACCTATCCACTCACTTTAAGAACTTTTTTCCCCTCCATAAGAGATGGCCCTATAGTTTTTGAATCACTAAATGTTAAAGTTCAGAAGCAGAAATAGCATGGAAATGATGAGAATCCATCCATGCTTTTCTCATCTGGCTATACAGCATGAGAGAAAGATCCGTTTCAGTTGTAGACTTTGTTCTTCTTGTGATTCCTGATGCTGATCCAGTCGTCTGCTCTGAACCCTCTCTCACATGTAACAAAATATGCTCCTTCCAAATTTCTTTTCTCTTGCTTTGTATCTAAAAATCAGGGCTTAATTATAATCCATTAGCAAATTTCCACTTGAAGGAAGTGTTTTACTTTTAATCTTCCTCTAGACTAGACAGTTTAAGCTGAAGGGCGTGGATGTAAACCTACTTGGCTAGCATCATCTTAAGAGTAAAGTTGAGGACTCCTGCTTCCCAATTTCAAAATTTACTACAGAGCTCTAGTAATCAGGACCGTGGGATACTGGTGTGAGGATAGACATAAAAATCAATGGAATAGAATTGAGAATCCTAGAGTTAACACTACATTTATAGTCTACTGATCTTCAAGAGTATCAAGACACTTGGGAAAGGAATACTCTTTTCCTCAAATATTTCTGGGACCACTGGATATCCACCTGGCCATTCCTCACAGAATATACAAAATTAACTCCAATTTAACCCCAATTTAACCCCAAAATAGACCTAAATGTAAGAATTAAAAGTATAAAATTCTTAGAAGAAACCCCAGGAGTAAACTTTCTTGACTTTGGGTTAGGCAAAACCTTATTAGATAAAATGCCAACAGAGAAGGGATGATAAAAGGAAAATATAAAATGGACATCACCAAATTAAAAACTCTCCTTCTTCAAAGTCAAAAAAATGAAAAAAGGGACAGAATGAGAGAACAAGTGCAAATCACCTATCTCCTAAATAACTTATACCTACATATGTAAGAAATGTTTAAAAATCAATAATTAAAAGACAACCTAATTTTTACTTACTTTTTTTAACCCAACTTTCAAAAAATGGGCGAAGGTTCTGAATAGACAGGCCTCCAAAGAAAATATACACATGACTAATAATCACATGAAAAGATACTCAATATTATTGGCCATCAGGGAAATGCAAAGTAAAACCACAGTGAAATACAACTTCATACTCACTAAGATGGCTAAATTTAAAAAAGCAGAGATTAAGTGTCCGCAAGGATGTGAAAAACTTGGAACCAACCCTCAAACACTGCTGGTAGAAATGTAAAATGGTGTGGTCTCTTTGGAAAACAGTATGGCACTTTCTCAATATGCTAACTATAGTGTTACCATATGATCCAGCAAGTCTATTCCTAGTTTTATACCCAAGAGAAATGAGAACCTATGTCCACCAGAAGTGATACATGAATGTCCAAACCTCATTATTCATTATAACTCAAAGGTGTTAACAACTCAAATGTTCATCAACTGATAAATGGATAAATAAAAATGTATATCTATACAATAGTGTATCATTTGATAATAAAGAGGAATGAATTACCAATACATGTTACAGCATGGATGAACCTTGAAGGAAAGGTCACATATTATTGCATCATTAAATTCACATGAAATAGGGTGGGTAGGCAAATGTATAAGATTTACGACTCTGTGAATATAGTAAAACCACTGGATTGTACGCTTACATAAGTGAATTGTATGTTATATGAATTTAATAAAGTGGATATATCCTGCAATTCCTTGTAGGATTTAAAGCCTCTTCTTACATGATCCCATGTCATGAATATGTTAGGAATAATACTGTATGTTGTGACTAGTCCACAGGTATAACAACAGAACCTATTGAGTGGATGCTATTAATTGGGAGGAAACTCCCAGAAGTACACTTAAGAAATCAGGTGGTGAGGAAATCACCTTTGTAGACTACTACGAGGAGGTATGAAATCTCCTTTCTTTCAATGTATTTAAATATCATTTTTTTCTTATGTAGTCAAATATATGTCTCATAATAATGTATGTGCAATATATAGTCCTATATGTTATAAGCCATAACTAATATATATAACAATATCTATCTATATATAGTTATATAGGGATATATATAATCTATTATAAAATTTCTCCTTAAAGGAATTGTAACTTGACAGATCTATTCTCCATGCATTTGAATGCCTCATATATAAGGTAATGTCACATAACTAGAATGGCTCCAATATGGCCTCTCCTGTGGGTCTTAGAAGTGGCTATTGTAGTTTTAAATGTGTTGATGGATTATTGGGTAGAAAATAAAACATGGAAAGACTTCATATATGAACACTTTCCTTATATAGAAGTTTGAGCCCTAAAGAACTTGGTTCAAAAAGAAGAAAAAAAAAGACAAATTACCATCTGAAAGGATGTCAGTTATGTGCTAAATGTCATAACTCATGGATTCCTCAATCTTTGTTCACAAAGGAATAAGTAAACTTAGCTTGGTGCACAAAGATACACTAGTTGACAAGATTAGTTTTCTAGGTTTGGCAGATGAGAGAAAGGCATTACAGATATCTGTAGCAAATGGAAAGAACTTATAAATATTTTTTAGAAAAACCACTTGTGAAAGCAGAGGCAGTGGGGGAAGATGGCGGCGGCCATTCCACAGCGGGCCTGGACCATGGAGCAGCTGCACAGTGAGCAGCTAGCTACCCAAGGACATTATCAAGTTCCTACAGGACCACGGTTCAGATTTGTTTCTTGCAGAACATAAGTTATTAGGAAACATTAAAAATGTGGCCAAGACAGCTAACAAGGACCATTTGGTTACAGCCTATAACCATATTTTTGAAAGTAAGCATTTCAGGCGTACTGAAAGTATAAGTAAAGTGTCTGAGCAGGTGAAAAATGTGAAGCTTAATGAAGATAAACCCATGGAAACCAAGTCTGAAGAGACTCTGGATGAGGGTCCACCAAAATATGTAAAATCTGTTCTTAAAAAAGGAGATAAAACCAACTTTCCCAAAAAGGGAGATGTTGTTCACTGCTGGTATAGTGTTGGAACACTACAGGATGGGACTGTTTTTGATACTAATATTCAAACGAGTTCAAAGAAGAAGAAAAACGCCAAGCCTTTAAGTTTTAAGGTTGGAATAGGCAAAGTTAGCAGAGAATGGGATGGAGCACTCTTGACCATGAATAAAGGAGAAAAGGCTCGACTAGAAATTGAACCAGAATGGGCTTATGGAAAGAAAGGACAGCCTGATGCCAAAATTCCACCAAATGCGAAACTCAGTTTTGAAGTGGAATTAGTGGATATTGACTGAAATAGCAATGCTTTTAAAACATGGCCGTGAAGAAACTTATGTAACTAATTAGAGCTGGTTACTATTGTAACAGAAGACTCAACTGGAAAATTCAAGAACGCAGATATTATTTACCCAATCCCCACTTTTTAATATATGTAATCCGTTATAATTCCTTAAAGTTTGAAATATTTTACTACAGCGGTGTAAAATATTGGTTGAGGAGAACTGACTTTCCTTTTACCTCATGTTGTAAACTAAAAGGCTCAATAAAATGTGGGGAAAAAAACCCACTTGTATTTTTATATTGGAATCCAAAACATGGCTACTTGGAACCACTGAAGCTACACAGCCCTCTGGCATCATCCCTTCAACGGGATGGTGCTATTACTTTATCCTCACTTGTGCTTCACACTTAGTTCTTGTTCATTCAGTCCAAAAAAGCATTTAATGAGTGCCCATTACATATCTTGGGTATACATTGGTAAGACCACGGAGTTCTCTGTTCTTAAGGAATCTGCATCCTTATGGCAGGAAGAGAGACAGCAGACAGGAAGACTATTCTAAGGATTATGAGGGATATATCCAGATAATTAAAATTGAGAGGTATTATGGACAGTGTCTGGGGGCTCAGAGTAGGTGGTCATGGAAAGCTCTGAGAAGCTGGTATGTGAATGTCTGAAAGGAGCAAGCTGTGTGCAGATCAGGGAGAAGAAAAAAGACCCCACTTTCCAGATGGTTAAGATGTATCCAGATCCCAAACAAGGCTAGATTATTCTGTGAAGAAGTACACATGGTTGTGGGTAGGACATCCTTGGGTTGTAGGATATGAAATCAGAGGATGAGGTGGGGGCCACGTTGTATAAAGTTCTGTCCACTGAGGCAAATTGGATTTTATTTTCAAGTATTATTATACAGATGGATGAAGTGATGTAATTAGATACACATCTGTAAAATAAAATATAAGGAATGGGCTGTATGTGGGTAAAAAGGGAGGCAGGGACACCAGTGAGGTGGTGGCTAAGTCACTTTAGGTCAAAGATAATGGTGACTGGAATTAGGGTGGGAGAGGTAGGAAGTAAGTGCATGCCAGTGTCATTTACTGTAGCGGGAGAGTCGGCGTTAGGCAATTGGGGATTATTGGGTTGACTTAGGCTCTGATGGAGGGGGCAAATGGAGACATCGGGCTGATATTTGCTTGTTCATTCTCCAAATTTGACCTCAAAGGTAATTGATTGAGAAGAGCCATGCTAGGTATTCCGAGAACAACTGCCCCACATCAACCTGCAATCTCAGGCCTCTATGGGGTCCCCCTGTTCTGTTGTGCCCTTGCATCATAGCATCTATCCCAATTTGTAATTCTGTATCTGAGTGGTTATTTTATGAATCTCTCCCCTCCCCATAGACAGAGTTCCACCAGGGCAGGACAATGTTGGTTTTGCTCCTTGTAAATATCTCTTCTATCTTATACCATGACTAGCACATAATAGAAGTTCAAATATATATAGGTTGTAATAGTTAATTCACACATTCTGGCATCACAGAGCAGTGGGTTTGGGAATAATTTGAGAGAAATGGTTTGTCACATGAAGATAAACTACCTTCTTGGCACAAGTTGATAGGTAGGAGCCTTGGATGTAAAAGAAACATAAGATCGTGGTTTCAGCAGACTTACCTGAGAAAAAAACAGATGGGCTGAAATATTTGAAATGACTTGGGTCATCTTGGGATGCCCTGGTGGGAACTCAGTCTAATAACAGATGGCAATTTAGTTGTCATGAGATCTAGAAAAATCCTGGAATCCATAGGTGAGCCCTTAGAAGGAAAGTACAGTCCTGGCCTTCAAAAAATTTCATAATAATGCAAAGAGGGACCACAGAACCCGTGTTTAGGTGCAGAAGTTGATGGAGGAGGAGATCCTTCTAGGATGTTGCATGGCAGCAATGGAAAATGAGAGATGTGTTTCCCAAAGTTTTCGACAGGAAGAATAGCTCATTCAAAGGCTTTGATAAGTGAGGCCCTAAAATGATGCCATGATTCTACACGCATGTATTTACCTGTACAAGCTCTGGCCTTAAGATTCTAGAACCAGGGAAATGGGGGTGAATCCCAGCTGTCTTTCAAATAACTAAAGACCACTTTAAGGGTGAATAATATATAGAGAGTCTGCAACGAGATCATGAGAATTAAAATAGTTCAGCTTAAGAGAAAGAGCCATGAACACTGGATTTGAAGTCTTATCTTGGGTAGGAACTCCTTTGACATTCTCAGGATGTTTGACAGATAATACCAGAATTCATGTGGCTAACTTATTACTGATGAGGATCTTGCTGATCGGCATGGAAAGATCTATGAAGAATCATTGCTTTGTGTTGGAGAGTAAAGGCACTTTGTGGTCCAGAAATTGCAGCCCAGGGATAGGCTATCTTGGCAAATAGCTCTTCCTCCTGGAAGCAGGGACTGAGAGTTTAGGGGAAAGGATGCAGGAGGCATGTTCTGAATAGATGTGGAATTGCAACTCTAAAAAGTTGACTGGGTTTGTTGCCCCATCCCCCACCCCTGTTAGTTTGGGAATCCTCTTGAAAGTTCTCAATTATGTTTTAGGAATTTTTAAGACCGTCCTGTAGTCAGAAATACAGATCCTAAGAGTCTGTCATGTGTCTACATATATGTAGTGAAAGGATTGTATGATGACCCCAATATAATGTCTGAGAATCCCGCCCTACTTGGCCACGTGTGGCCAAGAAAAAAAGAGGAAAAAAAGAGGCCGTCTGTGGGACATCTAAACTAAGAGAATATTATGAGTATCTTTAATGCATTCTTTAACCTGGACAAACCATATCACCAGCACACCCTCAGGCCTCTGTTCGTGATCCCAAAATGCACTTCTGTACCTATTTATGTGACTCTGCTAAGGCTTTGCTGATAGTTACACCAGTGTTCTTTCTTGTTTCTGTTGAGCAGCAACATGGTCTGGTGGTCACTGACCTAATGCAGCCACTTTTGGTCAGCAAAGGCAAGTGGAAAAAGAGCCACCAGGACACGCCCCACAAGCCTATCATGCTGGTTCCTGAGCTCTGCTACCTGACAGGTACTACAGATTTCCGCAGTCCTCAGAGAAGACCACCCCTTTCAATGTTATGATGGAGAAGTACCGGTTTTTCATCATACTCCATATGACCTAGAGCTGCATTCTCTCTGCTGGGTCTTCCTCTTCCAGATACAGCTGTCAGGGCTTCTCTCGTGTAAATCTACTCTTGCTTGTTGAGCTAGATCTTTTTAATTTTTTTTGTAAAGTTCTAACAGATGAAATGCGTAAAGACTACAGAGTGATGAGAGACTTGGCTATGCGTAAAAGGTTGGATCCAGAAAAAAGGCAGCATGAATTACAAAGATTCATGAATATTGTACAAAGGTAAGTGTTGTTTTTCTGTGTGTGTGTGTGTGTGTGTGTGTATGTCTTGAAGTCAAGACTGTGTAGAACCCTTGGCATCTCAGATTCTCCAATGAAAAAGTGACAGCTGGGAGGAAAATGATATCTTGGGGAGAACAACTCTATTTTTTTTCCTGATAATGCAAAGTTGGGGGAAGTCTGGAGGGGGAGAATGATAGAAAGACCCTAAGACCCTGCAGAAATGTGAGAGCGAAGACATCATGATTTCAGGGCACCAGGGACCCTTTTTTGTACCATGTCAGCACAGAGCACAAATAGAAGGCATCTTTAGATTAGAGAAGAATTTTACAAACGGATCCTTGCTTTTGCTTATTTCGTTTGGATTGATCTTGTGGAAATTTTAAATTTCAGACATAAGACTGCACAAAGGGAACTGCAACTCTGGGATTTGAAATTTGATCCCGACTTCTTGTCCTTCTCAGGAAGAATTATGAAAGAAGTAAGAATTCTTCAAGGAAGCAGAGTGGTAAGACCATCTCAAAGTGGTCATGTTTCAGTTATTCATTTAGTTAGTTGGGGTCAGATGAATAATAATGCAGAGGAACTAACTCAGGTCAACAACTGGGACTGCTTTCTCTTCTTGGGTTACCTGTCCTTTCTCTATGAGAGAGCAAGCAGATATTCAATGAGAATGCATGTAACATGCCTGGCATGTAGTAAACTGTGTTTTATCTTTATTAGTACTGTGGACATTTCTCATGGCAAAATGATCTTCCAAATGTATCCTTAAGAGTCAACTACCTAGAATCAAAACAATCCAGAATGACCCATGATGGTATTATAGTATTACTAACCTCTATCTTAAGGAAAAATATGTAATTCAGTCATGACTGGAGTTTAAAATTGAAATGTTTCAACAGGAAGTAGCACATATTTACAATGGAAAGGCTCTTCAATGATATATATATTTTTAAATGAAGTTTTATACATGTCTTGGAATTCTCTTCTAGTTCAACTCCCATCCACAATTTGCAGATTGGTTAAAAGAAACCAGAAGTGGACCTTTACTCAATGTGAAGTCACTAGATCATTAACTAGTACTATATCCTAGGAGAAATTATAGAGCAGCCTGTTCCTTGCTACAGAGCCTACGGAAAGTCATACCTACCATGGGC
>CM053566.1:28340328-28364481 GCA_028646485.1 Cryptoprocta ferox | reverse complement strand
GAGATCATGACCTGACCCAAAGTCAAACCCTTAACCCTCCTCTTGGTTTTTTCTATCAGTGAGCCACAGCAAGACTGGCCTATAGTTCTTTCTTCTACTTAGTTTTTGTCTGATTTTGGTATTAAGATCACAGTGTTCTCACAGAATAAATTGGAAAGTAACCCTTTTCACCATTTCATGGAAATATTACAATAAGATTGGAATGACATCTCCATTGAAATTTTGGTATTTAGCCAATAATAGCAATAGGGACTGGTGTGTGTGTGTGTGTGTGTGTGTGTGTGTGTGTGTGTGTGAGAGAGAGAGAGAGAGAGAAACAGACAGAAAAAAGTTTTTAAACTATGATTACATTTATTCAATGGCTATAAAACTATTTAAAGTTTACATTTCTCTAAGAATCAGTTTTGGGAGCCGCTGGGTGGTGCAGTTGGTTAAGCCTCTGACTTCGGCTCAGGTCATGATCTCACAGTCTGTCAGTTCAAGCCCCGTGTCGGGCTCTGTGCTGATAGCTCAGAGCCTGGAGCCTGCTTCAGATTCTGTCTCCCTCTCTCTCTCTGCCCCTCCCTTGCTTGTGCCCTGTCTCCCTCTCTCTGTCTCTCAAAAATAAATATTATTTTAAAAAAGAATCAATTTTTGAAATTTATGTTTTTCTAAGACTTTGTACATTTGGTACACATTTTTCAAATGTATTGGTACAAATTTGTTCATTAGATCCATTTGTTGTCTTTTCTATCTCTGCTATGCCTATAATGATGTCTTCTTTTTAATTCTTGATATAATTTTTTGTGATTTCTTTTTTCTTTCACAAATCTCACTAAAGACTTAATCTGTTTTACTTTTGTCAAAAAGCCAACTTTTAGCTTTATTTCTACTTATTGTCCCTATTTTCCCTTTCATTACATTCTGTTCTCTTTTGGGTTACCCATCCATTGCCACTATTCGAGTTTATTCTGTCATTGTTTCCATAGACAGCAAGATGGAGTCACTCCCGCCAAGCATGACGCAAGCAGCCAAGGGCACCGAAGGTAAGACCAGACATCACGGAAACCATCGCAGGCTGGAGGCACTCAGAACCAATAACCAGCAAAGCCCAGAAGGCCTGGAGGGTGGAGATCTGATAACCACTGGAACAAGAAGAGGCCTCCAAGGGCTTGAGACCGAATTAACTCCTTTAAAACAGGGGGACTTTTGCAGCCAAGGGTCAGACTACCCAGAGGCTGACGCTTCGAAGTCTGATGGCATTTGAAGATGAGGCAAATGGGGCCAAAGTCTCTGCCCGATGGATCTCTGAATATAACAGAGACCCTCCACTACTTGAACAGAAGAAGCAGGAAACGTTCAGAGCTGACCCAGGCCAGACTGAGTCCTCCTCACCACTGCACTCTCACAGACTGACTTCGAGTTTGGTTCGTCAACTTTTTTGGTTTTTTTTAGTGTTTATTTATTATTTTTGAGAAGGAGACAGAGCGTGAGCTAGGGAAGGCCAGAAAGAGGGAGGGAGACGTAGAATCTGAAGCAGACTCCAGGCTCTGAGCTGTCAGCACAGAGCCTGATGTGGGACTTGAACGGAAGGCGAGATCATAACCCTAGGGCTTAACTGACTGAGCCACCAGGCTCCCCTGGTTCGCCAGCTTCTTATCCCTTGTTGTATCTTGTTTGTTGTGTGACTTTGTCTTGTGCTTTGCGTTATGTGATGTGAGTGCATGAATCTAAGTTAAGTGCCAGTGAAATGTCATTGAGTTTGGAATCCTGAACCTGCTTTGCAATTATGTTAACCTTGCTTTATGCTTGCTTGAATCAGGCTAGTGTGTGTGGAAAGACTCAACTCGTGTGTGTGCCTTCATGGCTTGCTCATGATGGTTTCTAACTGAAGTTGGATTTTCTTTTTTTTTTTTTAATGTTTATTTACTTTTGAGAGAGAGACAGACAGACTGTGAGTTGAGGAGGGGCATGGAGAGAGGGAGACACAGGTTCCAGGGTCTGAGCTGTGGCACAGACCCCTATGTGGGTCTCGAACTTACAAACCATGAGAACATGACCTGAGCCATAGTTGGACACTTAACCAACTGAGCCACCCAGGTGCCCCAGAAGTTGGATTTTCTAATATAAAGAATTAATGCTGTAAATTTGCCTCGAGGTAATGCTTTTGGTGTATCTCACAGGTTTTAATTTGTAGAAGTTTCCTTGTTATTTATTATCAAGCTTCATCTAATTTTATTATGATTTTTGTAGACATTTGAGTTTAGAAGTATGTTTTAGATTTTCCAACACTGCAACAAATGATCATGTATATAAATCTTTTCATCTTTTTGCCAGTATGTTTGGGGGATACATTTTAAAAATATTATTTACTTTGAGAGAGAGAGAGAAAGAGAGAGAGAGAGAGAGAGAGAGAGAGAGCATGAGTGGGGTAGGGACAGAGAGAGAGGGAGAGAGAATTCCAAGCAGGCTCCATACTGTCAGTGCAGAGCCTGGTGTGGGGTTCGAACTCACAAACCATGAGATCGTGACCTGAGCTGAGATCAAGAATTAGATGCTTAACCAACTGGAGCCGCACAGGCGCCCCCAGGCTAGATTTTTGAGAAGATTGTTGAATCAAAGGATTAATGCCCATGCAATTTTGCTAGGGAGCCCCAAAATCCTCTCCATTTGGGGCTGACCGATACTTTCTGAGCAATGTATGAGAGACCCTGTTTCTGCACAACCACACTAACATAGTCTATTACGAAACTTTCCAATTTTTGAAAGTAGTATCTCAGTTTATTTTTTGTTTGAATTTCTCTTTTTTGAATGGCAGTAAGAGCCATTTGTGTTCTTTTTCTCTGAACTGTTCATGTTTCTAGCACATTCTGGTGGAATTGTTGGTAGTCTTTTCTTCCCTATATTTAGGAACTTATTTATTACTTATAATTTCATGATATGTACTTTATCTTTTTTACTTTGTTTATTGAATGTTATGCCATGCAAAATTTTCTATTTTTTATATAATCAAATTCATCTGTATTTTGTTGGGGGTTCTCCCAACACTTAACAAGTATTATAATCACTATTATTATTATTATTAATATTATGAAAGAGAGAGAGCATGAGTGGGGGATAGGGGCAAAAAGAGAGAGAGAGAATCTTAGGCAGGCTCCAGCTCAGCTCGGAGACCCACATGGGGCTTGATCCCATGATCCTGGGATCACGACCTGAGTCTCAATCAAGAATGGGATGCTCAACTGACTGAGCCACCCAGTGCCCCATAATCACTCTTTATAGTGATCTTTCCTTCATCGACAAGGTCAGCCAGCTGCCAGTTGAAACAAGAGTTCCATTTCTCATGGTGTACAGTAATTTCTCTTCCTTTGTTTTGTGTAAGCCTGAGGAACTTGCATGGATGTCCCAAAGGGGCTTATGAACTTGCAAGAGAGAGGCCCCATGCTGAGCAAAGAGGAGGAAGCAGCCTGAGAGGAAGCTGATGGACACATCTGAGAAGTCCTTACGCAGGCACCACAGTGAACGTTGAGGACGTATTCCTCCTGGCAGTGCCTGCCTTCATTTCATCCAAGTCTCTTTGGCCTGAACTCTTATCTGAGCCTTTTTAAGCAAAACATAATTTTAAAAAAAATTTTTAATGTTTTATTTATTTTTGAGAGAGAGAGACAGTGTGAGCAGGGGAGGGTCAGAGAGAGGGGGAGACACAGAATCTGAAGACAGGCTCCAGGCTCTGAGCTAGTTGTCAGCACAGAGCCCGATGGGGGGCTCGAACCCACGAACTGCGAGATCATGACCTGAGCCGAAGCCAGACGCTCAACTGACTGAGCCACCCAGGCACCCCTAAGCAAAACATAATTTTACAGATTTTCGCTTTCACAGTGTTTTGTTTTTTCTGTATTACAACAGGGGGATGAGCAGCTGGCCATTTTGTCTAACAAGATGTCCATAGTTTAGAATCTCTGCCTTTATTGTTCCTCTGTGTCAATTAAGAAAGAGTAGACAATGTAGAAAGCCAGTGAAATGGAGTCAAATCAGTGTGCAAAAAGCTTGGGGCCAGAATTCTTTGTTTGATCCCATGTTCTCCATGAAGGTGACCCTACCTTGTACTCGTTTCCCGCAGTTTCCAGGGATTTCCATTTGGAAGGAATGCTTCTGTCAGCTGTCTTGTCTATAAAGCAGCGATCTTCTCCCAAATTCACATTTTCGAAAACCTTTAAGTTTTAGAAAATAAAAATATTTCTAAGGGCACCTGGGTGGCTCAGTTGGTTAAGCATCTGACTCTTGATCTCAGGGTCATGATCTCGGGGTTGGGAGTTCAGACTCCATGTTGGGTTCTGCTATGGGTGTGAAGCCTACTTAAAAAAAAAGTATTCCATGGCGCCTGAGTGGCTCAGTCGGTTAGTGTCCGACTCCTGATTTTGGCTCAGGTCATGATATAATGGTTTGTGGGATCAAATGTCACGTGTGGGCAGGTAGAGCCTGCTGGGAGCCGCATCGGCTTTGCTGGATGACACAGTCACAGCGAAGAAATGGCAGATGTTTGCACAGCTCCTGCCATGAAGCGAAACTGGTATCTCCTTCTATTATTGGCTCATACTGGGAATGGGACCACTGTTATTGATTAGGCCTCACAATGTTCCAAATCAGACCGATATTCCCCACACAGTTACCCCATAAGAAAAAGCATATTCCTGCCCCTGCATAAAGGATTTTAGATCAAAGCGCTGCAGATGTTTGCCAAAAGGCTCTTCTAATGAGCCTTGCAGACCCAAGACCTAAATAATAAGGGGGGCTAAGAACACAAGAGTTATGATTAACTCTGGCCCGGAGAAAAAGAGCTTAACTTAGTGATAAGAAACAGACAAGGACTGGACACAAGTTGCTACATATACCTTTGTTAATTGGAGCCACAAATACCCTCCCTTGTACTGACTTCAGTTATGAGGATGGATAAAAAACTAGAAACCCAGGTGCAAGGCCAACACGCATAGGGCCCCCATTGTACTTACATCAAAGAAAGGGCTTTCTCTAGCAACTTGTTAACAAGCATTCTTTCTCTTGTGGTTAATGAGCTACATAAAATAACTCCTAGCCTATCTATATACAATTTAACCTATGTTTTAATTTTAGCGTTACTAACTTAAATAATATGTATATTATCCTGTTTTTTACTAAAAACATCCTGTTATTCTCTTGGTTATAAAATTTACTCAACCTCACTGTAAGTGCATTACATTACATTACTCGGTTGTAACTTGTTAATTAAAAACAAAGTCATAATTATTGGCAAAAAACCAACCCGTACAAAATAGGGTAGGTTTGTTACTTTCTTAATATGGGAAACTGGCACCAAGAATGAATGGGATGGTTCTAAAAAAACACTTCTGTAAAACTTGTTTCTGTACACTTTCGATGATTAAAGCATCTTATCACTAAGAATTAGTCACTGTAAACAATTTCTATTTTCTGATGTCATGTTATCGCTTGACCAATAAAAAAAGACACCAAAGCAGACAGAGCAGAGATGCCTGCCTGGTGATCAAGAAAGAAACTCGAGGCTCTCTCATCTCTCTCTCTCGTGCCGACACCGTCCATCCTTCAGGGAACCCTGGACCTGCTGGAGCTGGACTCCGGCAAGAGCCTGCTTCAGCTTCTCTCTCTCTCCCCCTACCCCACTTGCATGCAGGTGCTCATGCTCTCTCTCTCTCTCTCTCAAAATAAATAAACATTAAAAATATACTAATAAGTGAGGGTGTGCAAACTGGAAATCCCAGTCGTAAATGAACACACACATATATTTACATAATGCAATCTGGTTTTACGTGTTGCCTCATGGCTGGATTTTCTACCAAAAAATAGGGTCATTTTTATATACAGTCGTCCCATTATTCCATAGGATGTTTTATTATACTTTATCCACTGAGGATCAGCATTCACATTGGTATTGATTATTTACTATTATCAATAATACTGAATGGGATGTACCTGTATGGTCATCGGTTATTACATAAGCTAGATTTTTTTCTTTAATGATCGATCTTAGAATACGAAGGAAAAGGTATGGATATTTAATATTTCGGTAAAAATGAAAGATTGGCGTTCCAAAAGGAAGTCACCATCAGTATTTGAGTTCCTATTTACCCACAGCCTTAATTGCAGAGACTATGATCAATCATAATTAGTCAATTTGGTGATTGAGAAATAATTTTTTAACTTTTTTCTCAAATTATTAGTGAGATTATATATATATGCATATATTTAATAGCCATGTGTGTTTGATTCTTCTGTCACTTTCTTGGTCTTTAACCGTTTCCTATTTATAGAGAAATGTTATTTGTATAGTCTCTGGGCTTATTTGCATATGAGTTACAAATGTTTTTTCTTAAAGTCTGTGTTTCTATCTTTTAACTTTGTGTTGTCTTTTGTGGTACTGACGCTTTCATTTTTTAAATTGTGCTAAAGTACACATAACGTAAAATTTACCCTCTTAATCATGTTTTAAGTTTATTTATTTATTTTGGGAGAGGCTGCAAGTGGGGGAGGGGCAGAGAGAGAGACGGAGAGAGAGAATTCCAAGCAGGTTCCGCCCTGTGTGGGGGTGATGACCTGAGCGGAAATCAAGAGTCAGATGTTTAATCGCCTGAGCCACCCACCCAGGCGCCCCTGAATTAATATCTGCATAGAGTGTAAGGGGAGGGTCCTACATCATTCCAGGTTCCATGAACATTTATGGCCTTTCTCTCTGCTTGTGCCTCAGCCTTGGCGGATGCTCCGGGTTCCCACTCATTTTTGCCAGGCAGAAGCAGCCTGTCTGAAGCCTGAATGAACGGCGACTGGGTGGCGCTGTTGCCCCGTAAATGACAACAAAGATAACTACCAGCTGCAGTAGTTTATGCTTGTGGCAGGTTAGATTGCTTAATCCTCCCAAGGACCTGGAGGAGGCAGTGAGGCACAGAGAGGCCAGGTGGCTTACCCAAGGTCACACAGCCAGGAGGTAATGGAAACAAGACTCAAAACCATAAACCAGTGGCAGAAGTTACCAACTGTCCCTGCCTGGAAATGGCTGTGGTTATTTTTTTCTAAAGTTATGTCCTTCTTACTCTATGTAGTAAGATGGCCTCCCTTTTAGGAAATGACGGAGAAAATGGATATGTAGTGTGTGTGTGTGTGTGTGTGTGTGTGTGTGTGTGTGTGTGTGTCCTTAATCACCAAGGAAAAACATTTCCTATCCAATACCTTTGTGCCACAGTTTTCAGGCCCCAAATACTCAAGATTGAACATTTTCCTTAATGAACAAGCTGGAGTGCTCAGTTAGGACATTTAGGTTCATACTGAGCCAACAGAATTATGCTGGTAATCCATTCCTACTGGGATAAACTCAGTAGTGCAGCATATATAGTTATACATGCACCAAACAATGAGAATTATAACAAAAAGTTGTTCATATCAAAAGCCATCATTCACAAAGAGGAAGAGATCAGTTTCAAATAGAATCAAAGATTAAGTGCTTGGATTATTTGATAATCGAATTAAGAAAGTGGAGTAAATCTTAACCTATTGAAGGAATGGAAAAAGTTCTGACTGGTTCACACAAAATCAAGATAATAAAGAACTCTTTACAAATTTACATTGGTGACAAATTAATGAATGTGATTACCTCAAAGAGTATTAAAAGTGACTCAGTTCACAAAGAACACTCAAAATGCCCAGATTATGGACATTATCACATAATGACAGAAGTTCAGGAAAGCCCTTCCCAAATTTGACAACAATCTCAAAAATTTAGATGGTGTTACAAATGATGATATATGACACTGATGTTGTTTGTTTTTTAAAGTTTAATTATTTTGAGACATGAGCAGGAAAGGGACAAAGAGAGAGAGAGAGAGAAAGAGAGAGAATCCCAAGCAGTCTCCACAGGGTCAGTGCAGAGCCCAACATGGGGCTCGAACTCACAAAACTGTAAGATCATGACCTGAGCCGAAATCAGGAGTTGGAATGCATAAGTGACTGAGCCACCCAGGGGCCCCGACACTGACATTGTATTCTAAACTAAGAAAGAACAAGTTTCTATCTTCCGTGTTAGAGAAAAGACTGCAATCCTAGTTTTCTTGTTCTGTAGAACATGTTAGAAAAAGCATTGTCCTTTGGAGAAGTGATCAAAGACCATAACATCAAAATAAGTAAATTAAAAAAAACACACACACACACACACCAAGCAGAAGTGTTATACGGACAGCAGGCAATACACGAAAACTTTATTTTCTGGGTTTTGTAATATCACCAATATTTTGAAGTTTTCTTAACACTGCAGTTTGCCACTTTCGAACCGAAATTTGTTTTCGCAGTTTTAATTTTTTCCTTAAAGCGGTCTTCAAAATTGTGGCAGTTTCAGACCCTGTGAGATGTAGACTGGCACTTGTGGCCAGGCATCAACTCGTCCTGCCCCCACCCCTACTCCTCAGCCAAAGACACCATCTCGTTCACCCCATAGTCCCAGGTGCCCCCAAAGTGCGCAGTACATATGTGCCTGATGAATGGCTAAATCTTTTGTTATTATTGGCTGTTGTCATCATTATTATTAGCAACAAAAAGGAGAGGAAGAGGTTTCTGACATTTTGTTGAGGAAGTTAGGACGAGGTGGCTTTGAACTTGTAACACTAAGATGGTAGCTGAACTTGCACACCTGTGGGATATACCCTGGAGCAGAAGCACTAAAGAAAGTGCCTACACGTCAGAGAAGATTCAGAATCATCCACTTTCATCTTGGATAAACCTGTTCCCGAGGACTCCAATGAGAGGGACCAAGAGGGAGAAAAGTCACAGGCACCTTGGGGACTTGAGAGTCTACGGAAGCCACTGGAGGCCCACTCTGCAGGTGTGGCCTGGGAGCCCAGAGGCTGCTGACTGGGCTCCTGCTTCCCAGGAACAGCCTCCTGACCCCCCTGGATGCTGCAGCTGTCCCCTGCAGTCCCCAGCACCCACCATGATGCACCATACAGGAGGGAATTGGATAAGAATTTGCTGATGGAATCCACGGCACCCTTTGAGATGTGGTTCTGTTGGTTTTGGATGTCTGTGCTCTTCAAGAATCCTCTACAACAGAGATTCTTAACTTAGGCTCCAGGGAGCCCCTGAAACTGGATGTGAACTATAGGCTTGCATGTGCTTTTTGGGGAAAAGCATCTATAGGACTCACCCTTTTCTCTATATTGTTTAAGCCTCCCAAGAAATTGAGAAACACTGTGGAAAATGAAGAAGCATGTGCCCCTGGAAAAGTCATCCTAAACCTCTGTTTTACAGAGAGCAGCACTCCAGGACCGGAAGGGGGCTTTGGGATGGCTCAGTGGGGCTGAGCCGACAGACCCAAAGGTGAGGACCCAGACAGATGCCTGGATGGGACAAACGTGAGGTCCCAGGACATCCTCTGTCCTGCACTTTCCCTGGGATGAACCACCAAACGTCTTCAGACTTAAGTGCTTGTTGGATAACCAATACCTGTTCATTTATCCCGCACCAACCGAGGCCTCAGTCTGTGCCAAGCTCTGTGCTAGGTGCTGGGGACATGTGGGGGCTAGGTTCCGAGGAGAGAGGACACAGGACAGATGATCCACAGAGAGAGTCTATCTTATTTCTCTCCGTTCTCCAAGCTTTGGCTGCTGTCCAGCACACAGAAGGCACTCAATCACTAGTCACTGCCTTAGGCAATGGGACAGGATAGTGGTTAAGTCTCTGGCATTTGGAACCTGGGAACCTCAGTTCAAATCACAGTCTGTCCACTTAACGTGCTGTGTGACCCTGGGCAGGTCAGAAATCTGGCTGTGGCTCCTTTGCTGTGTGAACTTGGACAGAACCCTCTCTAGGTTGGGCTTTCTTCTCACAGAATATTAAAAAAAAAAAAAAATCACAGCGTGTTGGGGGTGGGGAAGAGCCAATAAGATCAAGCAGGCAACACCTAAAGCCCTTAATGCAGTGGCTGGCACGCAGTAGGTCCTCAATATATGGTTCTAACATATGGGGGGAATTGGCTACCAAGCAACCATTTCACATTCTCTGGGCTCCCCAGGGACTCGCCACACTCTCCCTGGAGATAGTGGGGTGGTGGGATTGTGGTTGAGACCCCCTGGCCCAGCAAGGAGCAGGCGTGTGTCTCAGGCCAGGCCAATTGGATGCTCCCTTCTTGGAACGGGAACCTCCGACAGCGGGAGCTCCTTCCACCTGAGTGGGGGCACCCTAACCACGCTGTCCGTGCCAGGCAACTCTTCCCCAGGGTCTCTCTTTCTGGAGCTATCTTGCTTTCAACCAAGTCCCCCAGGCCCCCTTGGACTCTGGGAACGCCCATTATCCTTCCAGCTTATTTTCTTTTCCCTAAGCTAGTCAACATCATCCTCTCTGGCTTATGACACTGACAAATGGACAAGAGGGGACTCTGAATCCCCTCAGCGAGAGGGCGCTCTCTGAATCGTCCCCAGTCCTAGTGACAGGAGGGCTGAAACCTGGGGGGCTCTTGAAGGCAGGATGAAAGTCCTTTAAGTGGACTTCAAGGCCTTAACAGGAACTTGGCTGACTGCCAGTCCTCCTTGTTCATGCCACTCCAGCCCCTCTGGCCTCCTAGCTATTTGTCACACCCAGTGGCACACTCCTACCTCAGGGCCTTTGCACTTGCTGTTTCCTTTGCCTGAAATGCTCTTCCTCCAGAAATTCCCCCAATCTATTCTTCTCTTCTTTGCTCAAATGGCACCTCTTCATGGGGCCTCCCTCAAGCACTCTACTTCAAAAATACAAACCCCACCTGTCTGGGCCCTCCCTGTCTCCTTGGCCTACTTAATTTTTCTCCAGAAACTTCCAACATACTACATCATCTGCTTATTTATTCTGCTGTCTACCTCCTAAGCCCTGCCAGGGCAGGCTTTTGCTGTCTTGCTCACTTCAGTATCCTCAGTACAGTAACCTGGCATGTGGTCGGTGCTCAATAAATGTTTGTAAACCCCAGTTGCAGTCTGGGTGGATGGGTTCAGGACCTTGGTGGAATAAGCGTTGGTCCTAAAGAGTGTTGGAGATCCTGGCTGACAAGTGCCCTAGTGGGGTCCTGGGAGGATCCCACTCTCCCAGTGACCTGCATGGGAGGAGGGAGCCACTTAAGGCCTGGCCGATCCTGGATGGAGAGCCACTATATCTTGGAAAATTCAATAATAATAATAATAATAATAATAATATAATGGCAGCTTTTATGGTTGCTGGTCTTTTTTCCTAGGTTTCCGTTAAGTGCTTTACATTCACTATCTCATTTACGCCTCATAGCATAATAATAATAATAATAATATCCATTTTAAAGATGAGAGGCATGGAGAGTGTCAGTAGTAGGCCCCACAGTCTCCCGCCACCTCCTGCAGCCCGGCAAGGAGCGGACCTGGAATAAATGATGCCGCTCGGCCTGGCCAATAGGGGGTGGGGGGTGGGACCGGGGGCGCCGGGCGTGGGAGGCGGGGTTTCCCGCGGAGGCGGGCGTGCAGTGGTGCAGGCACCGTAGCGTGCGTCCCGCCCAGACGACCCTCCCGCCGGGCGCCGGGCAGCGCGGCGGCGGCTCCCCGGAGGGGCGGGGCGGCTGCGCGACGGGCCCTGACGTCACCGGGCGTTCGCCCCCCCCCCCCCCCGCCGCGGCTGCAGGTGCGGAGCCAGAGAGCCGGCACCGCCGCCGCCTGGACAGGAAACGCCGCGCGCGTGGCCATGGCCTCGGGCGCGGCGGTTAAGCGGACGCGGGGGGCGGGGGGCGGGAGGGCAGCCCCGGGCCCCGGGCCCCGGCCGCCAGCACTCGCCCGACCGGCTGCCCCCGCGTCTCGTCCCACAGAGGCAGACACTCGACAGAGGCTGCTGCGCACCGTCAAGAAGGAGGTGGGTGCCGGGCGGGGGGCGCGACTGTGGGGGAGGGGGCCGCGGCAGCCCCCCGGGGAAGGGTCTCCGAAGGAGAGGTGGCCGGTGACGCGTGACGGCGGGGACGGCCATCTCCGGTTTGGGGCTCGCCTGGCTGCGTATTTACCTCCCGCAGGACTGGAGGCGGGTGAGTTTGGGGGTGGGGGTACTGGGGGCCTCTGGGTGTTTTTATGCTGTGCGAAAGGGCGGGTGCAGCGGGAGGGCCCCCCAGGTGCGGAGCACACCTAGACGTGTCTGGGTAGGACCCCCTCTTGTGGAGGAGCAGGTGGTTGGGTCTCACTAAGGTAAGGCAAGCACCTGGGGGTGCTGACTGGGCATTTGGGAGGTGGGGAGTGGGTGGGCGCTGGATGGAGCTCCAGAAGGAAGACCAGGCTTCAGAAGGGGGAAGAGGTTCACTTTGGGGAAATGCTCGTCCTCCCAGATCTCCCCCTTCCCCCAAATTCTCAGTCCTGGGAGCCACCCCAGGAGCCAGGGGACTCCCCCCTCCCTGAAAGTACCCGGCGAGCAGGTTACTCCATTTGTGGGCATGTCCCCTGTTGTTTTGGCGGGTGGGTTTCCATCACCCCCTACCCCATGCCCCACGTGCAGTAGAGTGAGAAGCAGGCAAGGTTCAGCTGGCCCTCTGCCCCTTGGGGCCAGCTGGGAGCCCAGTCCAGCCTTTCGTTCATAGCCCTGGACTGCCTGCAGAGGCGACAATCCATAGCGGTTGGTCCCTGGGAAGCAGTTGGATGCCTGGACTGTGTGTGCGTGTGTAAAGCATGCACACGGCTCTGTGGGCACGGACATGTGGCTGTGAGCTTGTGCCTCTGAGAATGTCTATGCATCTGTCTGGAGATGTCCAAGTGTATCTCGGGATGTGTGTCCCTGTGCCTGGGCGTTGATGTGTTTTTTGAGTATGAGGTGTGCGTGTGTGATGCATGAGTCTCTGTGTGCATGAGGGAGGCTGTGACCACGTATGTGTGATCATATGTGTGTGTGTTACCTTCCTTATGTCACCTCACATCCTGGGACCCCATCACTGCTGAGCTGCCTCACCGCTGTGTCTTGAGTCCTCAGCCTGAGACCACAAATGCCCGCAGACCTTGGGGGCTGGCCTCATTCCTGCGCCTCTGTCTGTGGGTTGAGGGAGTGGGCATCTGGTGTGGGTGGCGGCGCAGACCTCCAAGAAGCCCCTCTCCGCCCGGTGGCAGACAGGTGCCAAAGGACAGCCTCAAAGCCGGGACCTGTTGCTGCCCTCCCTTCTCAGAAAGCTCGGCATATGTCTTTGTATACACGCTCTGTGTTTGGTGTGTCCTGTGTTGTTTAAAGAATCAGCTCCAGGGGCGATTGTACATTCTAGCATTTCTGAATAAGATGGGGGTATGTGGAATTCCTCAGAAAGGCCCAGATCGTTTCAGTCTAGCCCTCTCAGAGCCCTGTGGGACCTGAAGAACACTCTGTGTCCGTAGACCACCTTTCCAACAAAACATACAGACCCACAGTATTCTGATGATTGTGTTAGAGGAGGGCGTCTATAGAACCTGGAGGGTGTTAACAACCTGCAGACTCTGTGCATTGTTTAACCAAACCTGGATGTGATATGTGCTCTCCAAATGTGTGCACCTGGAATGGCTGTGTTTTCAAGGAAATGGTTGGCTGGTTCAACGGTGGGGGGGTAGGCGGGGGGCTGCAGGCAGAAGAATGTGTGAACAAGGCATCTGCCTCTGGGCAGGGCTCCAGCTGGGGTCCTGGGCCCAGCTCTGCCAGCAGCTCCCCCGATGCCCTGGACAAGTCCTTTCCCCTCTAAAGGACTCAGTTTCCACATCTGGAGAAGGAGGCGTTAGTCCAGTGTCCTTGGAGGGCCCACCCATGTCAGTCTAGTTTGGGTTATTGGCCAGGCTCTGGGAGACACTTTGCCTCTGGTGACCAGAGGTGTGGGCCTGCATCCTCTCTCCTGGGAGCAGCTGAGTTTGGGGCCTGGAATGAGCTTTGTGCTTGACATAAGGCCAAGGCCATCGCCTGATTAGAGGGACCTGTTTGGTATCCTGCTTGGTGCCTCGGGGCGGGGGGGGGGGGGAGTGGGGGATGGGGTAGGGACAGAACCTTGCAAGTTTGGGCAAAGGGCCTCAGGTGCCCACTGACCCCAGATCTGCAGTCAGAAGTCATGGCTTACAGTAGTGAGTAAGTAAGTAGTGGCTGATTCTGATTTCTGCATTTCTTGGGGCACATCGTTTCAGGAATCAGAGCTCCCGTTTACTGGGGGCTACTTTGTGCCGTACCCTGTGTGTACAGGTCACTTTATGAGGTGAGTGAGATTGTCCCCACAAGGAAACCGAGCTTGGAGGGGAGGCGCGAGTAGCTCAGGAGCACCCCACCCGCCAAGAAGGTGCACAGCCGGGGACTTAAGCCCCAGGTCTGTCTGACATCAGAGCCAGGCTCTTACCTGTTATAACCCACACGTGCCCATCCATGTCCACACAGCACGGCAATCTCAGCACGGGTGGTGGCATGATTTCCATCGCACGGATGTGAAAACTGGCCCAGAGAGAATAAATGATGTCTCAAGGGCACAGAACCAGTAAAGGGAAACAATTCAGGTCTTCTGTTTGTGAGCCCTTTGTTCAGCATGGGTGCCCCCTAAGGGCATGGCGACAAGTCCATGTCCCACCAAAGCAGGCTTCCTCTCTCCTTTCCTTCCTCTGCCCACCTCTTTGGGGGAGCATCTCCCCCCAGGATCAGAGAGCTGGGCTCCAGCGGGAAGGAGGAGGGAAGCTCTTTGCCTAGAAATCCAGGCGTCAAGTCAGCTCTTCCTTCTCCCCATCTTCTGGGTTCAGAGGAGCCACATCCCAGCCTGTCACAGCCTTGCCCAGAGACACCTCCCATCCTTCTTTCTGGAACTGGTGGCTTAACAATCAGTTTCTTTAGACAAGGGGTGCAAGCTTGGGCTGAGCCACTGAAGCCACAAAGGGCAGCCCAGGCTACGGGGCTGGTAGCTCTGTCCAGTGCTGATCTGGGGAGCTGCTATGACCCAGGACCATGAAACAGGTCAGGAAGGAGCTCTGGGCCCACCGAGAGCTGGGTTCAAATTCTGGTGCGTTTTTTTTACTGGGGGGCGTCTGTGTGCCAGACACCGGGCTGGGCTCTGTGAACCCAGCAGTGAACAAGATAGTCCTGTCCTTTTGGGGGTGACATCCCAGTGTGGTAGACATTCTGAGTGTAATTAAAAGGAGTTTTACAGGCTTTGCACCACGGCGTGAAGGAGAGGCACTTGGCACCACCAGAACGCATAACCTCATGGAGGTGGCCCAGGAAGGCTACCTGGAGGAAGTGATGTTTAAGAAGATATGTGAAGCAGCAGTAAACCCTTGAAGGTGAAGGCAGAGGAAAAGCGTTCCTGGCAGAGGGAGCTGCATATACAAAGAGTTTGTGGCTGGAGGGGGCACTGTGAACTTGAGGAAAAGAAAGGGCTCGGAAGTGTCTGGAGTACAGAGAGAAAGGAGATTGGTGCCAAATGCAGAGAGGCAGAGCACATGGTCCTGTCCTACAAGCACAGGGAAAGGAGTGGGGAGGACAGAGCTCTGCGGAAGGAGAGGGTGGAGCTAAAATTGATTGCTTGTCAACTGCACAGACAAGCATCTGTCTTTACCTTCACGAGGGCCTGGGTTTCGGTTTATCCATGATGAGGACGAAAATTACTCAACTGTCAGGAGAAGCCACGGGAAAACAGCCACCGCGTTAGCCTGAGTTGCTTCTGGGCAGGCATCTAATTTTTTCTGTCTCCCCAGTGTGGCCAAGGGAAAGCTGGGGACAGGGTGGCCTCAGCATGATTTCTTCCAGTTAAGATCCAACCCGCTCTTATCCTGGCTCCTGCCAGGCTCACTTCGTCCTCCACTCCTTTCCTCTCCCCGCCTCCATGCCTTAATTTTGTTTTGGTTCCCCTGGGCCACGGGGACTGGCTTCTCGTTGCCATGACGACTGCTGTTAAAGGAGCCACAGCCACGTGACACAAGTTCCTCACGGAAGCAAGTGACTGCCTGGTTTTCTTGCCTCAGGCTGGGCCTGGCTGGCCTCTTAATTGGAAGGAAGGCAGGTGCTTGACGGCTGGTGGAGAGACCCCCTGGGAAGCAGGCCGGTGGTGGGGGGATGAGGTGGGTGCTGAAGGGGAGGCCACGTGTACCTCTGGAAACTGGAGCCTTTGCCACTGCCCCTGAGCTGGGTGTGTTTGCGGAGCTGCACCTCCCAGCCCTTGGGTGTGGGGCGATGGGATGGGGGAGGAGGGCATCACAGGGTAAGATTGGAGGAAAGTGAGAGAGTCAACTGATGTTTCCACCAAGACCCCATGGTGCTTCCACTCTGACCCAGCAGTACTTCATGAACGAGGCGCAGCAGTTTTGCCCCCCCAGGTAGGGTTGCCAGGTAACATATAGGTCACACAGTGAAACTCGAATTCCAGACAAACAGCATGTGCTTGTTGAGGATCAGTGTGCATTGCTAAATCTGGCAGCCCTGCTCCAGGGGACATTTGGTGGTGTCTGGAGACATTCCTTGTTGTCACCACTGAGGGTGCTGCTGGCATCAAGCATGTAGAGTCCAGGGCTGCTGTTCCACTTCCTACAGTGCATAGGACAGCCCACACCCCAGAGAAGTGTGCGGCCCAGAGTGGCAATGTCGTGGAGGTTAAGAAACCTCTGCTAGGCACTGTGCTGAGTGCGTGCCAAGCGTTCCTTCCTGCACTCTTCAAGACAGCCCTGAGAGGGAGGATAATCACCTCCTTCACTTGATAGAGGAGGAGCTGGAGGCACAGAGACGTTAAGCAGCTCGCTTTAAGATCACACAGCCAATCTGTGGAGAAGCTAGGATTCAAATCCTGCTTTCTCAGGTTCAGAAGAGTGGCCTCATGGAGGTTCAGCAGAGACCCTGGAAACATGGCTTGGAGTCAGGTGGGGGGAGGATAGATGAGGCAGGGAAAGTCCATTAGTCACAGCTTACTTCCGGGCTGTGAATGCCAGCCTGCAGTGTTTGCTCCGTCAGGTAGTGGGGAGTTATGGAAGACTTAAGAACAAGGAGGGTCTTGCTTGGACTTGGACTTCAGACAGTTTCAGCCGATAGTAGGGGCCAGGATCGACCCTTTCTGCCGTTTCTTAGAAGAAAACTTCTTCCATTCCTTTCTTCCTTCCTCTCTTCCTCTCTACTCCCTTCCTCTCTCCCTCCCTCCATTCCTTTCTTCCTTTCTTTCTTCCACCAATATTTGCTGAGCATCTGCTATGTACCAGGTACAGCTTAGGAGCTATAGAGAAGGAACAATTCTATGCTCTCAAGCATAGAATCTAGTTGGGGGACAGACAGACAAACGATGAATATATACAGACACACCTCGGAGACATGGTAGGCTCGGTTCCAGGCCATCACAAGAGAGCAAATGTGGTGATAAATCGAGTCAAAGGAATTTTTTGGTTTCCCAGTGCATATGAAAGTTATGTTTAGGGACATCTGGGTGGCTCAGTTGGTTGAGCATATGACTCTTGATTTCAGCTCAGGTCATGACCTTGCAGTTCATGGGATCAAGCCCCCGGTTGGGTTCATGGAGCCTACTCAGGATTCCCTCTCTCTCTCTCTCTCTCTCTCTCTAAATAAATAAATAAATAAATAAATAAACCTTTTTAAAAAAGTTATGTTTATACTGTGCTGTAGCATTATGTCTAAACAACAATGTATGTATCTTAACTTAAAAATACATGTTATGTTAATTAATTTTTTTTACTTTATGGCATACATTGTATACATTTTTAAGTTTTTGTGATAATTTTTTAAGCTTATTTATTTATTTTGAGAGAAACAGAGCATGAACAGGGAAGGGCAGAGAGAGAGAGAGAGAGAGAGAGAGAGAGAGAGAAAGAATCCCAAGCAGGCTCTGCAGGGTCAGCACAGAGCCCGATGTGGGGCTCAGACTTACGAACCATGGGATCATGACCTGAGCTGAAACCAAGAGTCAGATGCTTAAATGACTAAGCCACCAAGGTACCCCTGTTATATAAAATTTTTAAAGGGAGTGAGAGGTGCAGGCTTCCCTAAAAAACACTTTATGTTAAAAAATGCTAACCATCATCTGAGTTTTCAGCAAGTTGTAATCACTGGTCACAGATCACCATAACAAACATAGTAATAATGAAAGGGTTGGAAATATTGTGAGAATTACCAAAATGTGACACAGAGGCACAAAGTGAGCAAATGCTGTTGGGAAGATGGTGCTGATATAGGCTTGTTCAATGCAGGATTGCCACAAACCTTCAGTCTGTAAAATAAATAAAATAAAATAAGATAAGATAAAGTAAGATTTAATTTAATTTAATTTAATTTAAAAATAAAATAATAAAGTAAAGCTGGAAAGTGAGTGGAGAGGGGTGAGAAGGTCTCTCCAAAAGCGGTGGTCAGGGTTGGGGTGACATTCGAACAGAGACCTAAAGGAGAGGAGGGGACTATGCTGACATCTGCAGGAAGGGTGTTCTCGACAGAGAGAACAGCATATACAAAGTCCCTGAGGAGGGAACAATGAACAGGGAAGAGGTTACGGAGCCCGGAGCCCAGTGAACAAGAATGGAGGAGGAGGAGATGAGGTCAGAGAGGGAGGAGGAGACCCCTCCCACAGGGTCTTGTGACCCTCGGAAGTGAGATGGGAGTCTTGGGAGGATTTTGAACAAGGGAAGAAACATGAATTCATCCATGTTGTGGACCACCCAGGCTGCAGAACCAGCGAAAGATGTGGGGGACACCAAGACAAGAGAGGAAACTTGTTTTCTGGGCTTTCGTTTCTTGGGCTAGAAACCACAGCCCCCCACTCTTCCCACTTCCCCGCTGGCCTGGCCTGGTAGGGGTTCCAAAAATGCTTGCCAGTCGAATGCAGGAATACTGGGTGCGGATTTTTGGGCTCTCCGATGCTTCTAGGGGTGACTCAGATCAGTTCGTGCGTGTCGTGTTTTCAGGCTTAAGGCGGCAGAGATGCTCCTCATGAATAATGCAGCCACATCTGTGCGCGGTGCATTTGGATGCTTTGTTCACGTCTCTGGCAGTGCGGCTTCTGGGAGCTTTTGCTGGTGCAGGGCTTGGGCCTCAGCCTCCTGGAACGATGCGCAGAGGGTGGCAGGAGGGGCCTGGCTCTCCGGCTTGGTGCCATCTCCTGGGCGGTCTGGCTGGGTCTCCGCTGCAGCAACCTCATGAGGGGCTCCCGGAAGTGGCAGTAGCATTTGTTGCCGGTTGGCAGGTATAAAGGGGCATTTCTGTCGCCTCAGTGGGCCTGCAGTTCCTGGCTGCAGGCCCCAGGATGGGAACTGAGGACACCAGAGTCCTTGTCCCAGCTCTGCCCCTAGCACGGCCCTTCTGCCTGCGTCATTCTGCTTTCTAAGTGGACGAGGTGGGACGGCTCCGGGATTCTAGGAACCTCAAGCCATCACATTTGGCCGGCCTCGCTTTCTGAGAGCCATGTCTCCCGTTGTCTCAGCTCCCCATTTGCCAGGCCCGCATCGGAGACCCATTAAATCTCAGTAGCTGAGAAGACTGTTTCGGAGCCTTCATTCCACTCAGGAGAAACAAGGGTTCACCTGAAGCCACGCTAACCGGACAAAGATTCTTTAATTTTTTAAACAGCACTTACTGAGCATTTCATATAGATGACCGCATTTAATTGTCCCCTTGCCACATGACCTGGAGAAAACATTGTCCCTCATAGATAAGAAAACTGACACACACAGAGGGCAAGTAACGTGCCAAAGGTCACAGACATTGTCAGTGGCACAGCTTGGGGGTCTGGCTCTAGAACCCTGCTCTGCGTTACTCTGGAGCCGGAGCCAATGACCTACATATGGTTGCGAGCTACTCTGAGAATGTGGAGTTGGGGACAGGTCCCACCTTTGCAACCGGACAGCCTTGAGTTTGAGTTCCAGCCCTGCCGTTTCGTAGATTCGTGACCCTCTCTGGCTTCAGTTTCCTTGTGTCTGGGATGACAAGGGGGGTCATGTGTCACACAGCACTGCACTGACAGCCAGTCAGTACTTGTGAAGGGACCAGGCACAGTGTTTGGCTTACCCATTTAAGAGTCATAGAGGGGCTCCTGGGTGGCTCAGTCAGTTACGTGTCCAACTCCTAATTTTGGCTCAGGTCATGCTCCCACGGTCGTGAGATCGAGCCCTGCGTTGGGCTCCACGCTGAGCATGGATCCTGCTTAAGATTCTCTCTCTCTGTCTCTCTCTCTCTGTCTCTCTCTGTCTCTCTCTGTCTCTCTCTCTGTCTCTTTCTCTCTTTCTCCCCATCTGCCCCTCTCCCCCACTTGCACTCTCTCTCTTGTTCTCTAAAATAAAGAAAAGAAAAGAAAACAAAAGAAAAGAAAAGGAAAGAACTCAGTTGCAGGAGGATGTTTTGCTGCCCTGTCTGGTCATATCTGAACTTGCAGATGTTTTCAGCACAGGATCTTGCTCTCCCTGGGCAAGCCCTGGGCAGGGGGGTGTTGTAGACTGGGAAGGGGTGTTTCTTGGGATCCAAAAGAATGAGCCCTCAAATGGAGGTCAGGAATGCTGAGTCTCGCCTGACTGCCTCCCCATCCCGAGGTGGGCAGCCGGGTCGTCCCTCTGGGCCTGGTGGTTCATCGGCCCCATGGAGGGAATCCCTTCACCAAAGAAGGTCCAACACCCTCCTGAGCCCACTGGCCCTCCCACGTGGCCACTCTGAGCCCCGGGGGGAGCAGCTAAGCATGCTGAAGTCCAGTGGGAGGCAGTGCGTTTTTCCTTTAGTAGGTACAGGAAGACAAATGAATAGATTCTTGTGCTTTTTTCTTACAGACTCTCAAAAGTTTATAAACGATGGTAACAGCTCCTTCTGCAGGGAGTCTCCCTTTAAAGATCAGATAGCTGAGAGGCACTCGGTGGCCCAGTCAGTTAAGCGTCCGGCTCTTGATTTTGGTTCGGGTCATGATTTCTCAGTCCTGGGGTCAGGCTCAGTGCTGACAGCAGGCAGCCTGCTTGTGATTCTCTCTCCGTCCCTCCCTGCCCCTTCCCCACTGTTCTCTCTCTCTCTGCCCCTCTCCCTCTCCCTCTCCCTTCCTCAAAATAAATAAAACTTTAAATTAAAAACAATCAGATAGCTGAAGCCCCAAGAGTTCAAGGGATTTGATGATGCCTGGGACCTGAATGAATTCTCCTTTAATTTGTATTATTTAGTAAGTTATGTTTAATTAGTAAATTCAAATTATAGCAACTGTCATGCATTTTTCCTTCTTTTGTTTTTTCTCCCTTTTTTGAGAAATAAAGACATCTTTCCAACCCCCACTTATTAAACACTACTCTAAATTGCTAATCCACAAAGCAAGCTTCCTATCGAGTGGGTACAAGTAGCAACTCCTCTTTACTGATGAAGGAAACCGAAGCTCAGGGAGGTTAAGAAACTGGACCAAGGTCACACAGCTTGAGAAGCAGCACAGCAGGGCACTGTAGCCAGCTCCACCCATTTCCCTTTGGGGAATCACTTGCTAACAGAACTAGCTAGAACAATAAATACATCTACAAGCATAAAGCCAAAAGAGAAAGAGGCTAAAAAAAATTGATTCATTGGTTCAAGGGTATGGGAAGTTTGGGGTGAGGCTAGCTTCAGGTGCAGCTCTGTCCAGGGTTCCAATGATGTCATCAGGACCTTCTCTGTTTTCTTATCTCTGTGCTGATTTTCCGTGCGTTGGCTTTATGCTTTGCCTGTCTCTGTGGGGAGGGAGGGTGTTGCCTGGCAGCTCTCGGGGTACAGCCTGCCAGCTTGGCATCAGGCAGAGAGCCTCCCTTCCCCTTGGTTCTAGGGGAAGATTTAGGATGAGGTTCCATCGGACCAGCCCGGGTCACATGCGCCTTTTGCCCCTATCACTGTGGGACTCATTGCTCAGATTGGTCAAGCCTGAGAGGACAATGTGGCTTCAGCCCAGTGAGAGTGCAGGAGGGGACCCAGCAGAGAGTCAAGGTGAAATGACCAGACAGGGACGTGGCAACCAGGCAGACAAGCCACAGATGTCCAGTGTAACAGGGTGAGGGCACCGGCCTCTGGACCCCAGCCCCTAAGTGTGGAAGTGCTTGGCTGCGGTCCCAAGTGCTGCCTGGGGACTGCCAGGTGTCTGCCGGGTCACAGATTCGACTCCAGGGGTGTGCAGAACCCTGAAATTGTGCAGACATTTTGTATTTGCTGTAGGGAGAGCGTATCCTCAGTACTTCTAAGGGGTCCACAACCCAAAAACCCAAATACGGTTCAGAACCACCCTGCAAGATGCTGGGATACAAAGATGAATACAGTTTCTCCAACCTCGGCACGCTCAGAGAGGAGATGCACCCTAATTGCTAACCTGGTGAGCCCGCTAATAATAACAACCCCTAATAACAGTCATAATTAGCATTTATTAGGCACTTACTGTGCTCCAGACCCACACTGTCCAATGGGAGCCACTAGTCACATGTGCCAATTTACATTTAAATTAAGCAAAACTCAATAATAAGTTACTGTTCTAAGTCACATGAGCCAAGTTTCAAGGGCACAAGAGCCACATGGGGCTAGAGATCCTATTTTGGACAACACAGGCATTGAGCATTTCCAGATAGTTCTCTTGTGTTCTAGACATTGGTGCTAAGTGCTTTACATCCATTAACGTATTTAATCTTTTAAAAACACCCAGAAGGGTAGGTCCTATATATTACCCCATTTTATAGATGAGTACATTGAAGCATAGAGGAAGTAAAGTGATTTGCCCAAGGTCACACAGCTGCCGAGGAGGGGAGCCAGGATTCTCACCCAGCCCTTGGATGCAACACTTGCCTCCCTCTCCTCCTGACATAGGCTAGAGGTGGTTAGTCTGTTCCCTGGTTCGCCCTGGGTGTGTTTGAAGCAACCTCTGGGAATTTCGTTTCTTACTTCCTGCAGCTGCCCAGACCCCCAAAGAGAACGTAGGCCCGCTCCAGGGGTGTGAGTGCCTTCCTCATCCAGGAGGCCCACGGGTCTGGGGAAGTGGGGCGCGTTTCCAGGGGAGCAGCCTCACGCGGCAGGCAGAAGCACCCAGAAGAAAGCTAGCTGGTCTCCAGGGTGTGGGCTGGGAACGTGGAAACAAGCAGGCCATTTTCTCTGGGAACAGAGGGGGCGGTGGGGCGGGGGGCTGTCTTCACAACTCCATCATCTCCAGGCGTGGCTGTGTGCGGGTGTGTTGCCAGAAGGACCTTTTTGCCACGGTGCCCCCAGGCAAATGCTCCAGAACCAGGCACTGGGGGGACCTCATTGTCAAGGGGCATCTGAACACCCGAGAGGGGCAGCGATGGGAGGCCTGCGTGCGGGAAGCCCATTCCCGACCCCCAGGACTGTCCCCTCCTCCAGGTCAGGGCAGGTTGGTGGCACTCTCCTGTGCCAAACGATGCCTGGTGCCTATTTATAGCACCCAGTAAACGATTAACTGGGGCCAGGCTCGCAGCAGCCGAATGAGAGAGAGGCTCTTGCTTCCCCTGCAAGGCCAGCAGCCACTTTTAGGGCGGGTTAAGAAGGTCATGTAGAGGGAGGACTTTGCTGGTGCTCCCAAGACCCACATGCCAGGCTTTATCACTTCTGTCTCCCCGCTCCCCACGCGCTCCCCCACACAGATGAGACCATGGATCGACCCTCCTGTGTCTTTGCTTTCGTTATCCATCGTGTGGACGTGGAGGGCAGGGTGGATGTGTGTGGGCAGAGGGTGGGGCAGGACTGTTCTGGAACTGACGTGAGAGAGTATGGAGGAGGGAAAGCTTTGATCCATTCACCAGTGTCTGCTGAGCTCCTACTGTGCGCCGGGCCCCTTCTCTGCAGCGCATTGGAGGCCCGAGGGGCTGAGGGAGCAGAGGAACCCATCTGGAAGGAGGGCTTCGCCCATGGGCCAGACCATTGGGGTCCCTGCTGACATCCTGCGTCAGCAGCAGAGCACAGAAAGGGTATTTCCCTTATTATTATTTTTTTTTACAGCAGTGTTAGGTTCACAGTGAAAATTGAGTGGAGAGTACAGAGATTTCCCATACATCTGTCTCTTTATCTGCCCTAAAACTCCTCCGTGCTCTGCCTGTTCATCCCTCCTTCCCCCCACCAGTCCCTGTCAACCACGGAGCTTTTTACCATCTCCATAGTGTTGCTTTTTCCAGAATGTCCTGCAGCTGGAATTGCACAGCACGTGGCCCTTTCGGATGGCTTCTTTCACCCAGTAACAGCATTTCAGGTTGGACGTTTTCCTTTTGTTGC
>CM053566.1:28254868-28339828 GCA_028646485.1 Cryptoprocta ferox | reverse complement strand
GTAGCTGGGATTTCTGGTTTTATGCTTTTAGACTGTTCTTTGTCTTTTGTTGTTTTTGTCCCCCCCTCCCCCCGACCTTTTTCCCCCTTTTGGTTTGCTTGTTTGTTTGATTTGTCTGTACGTTTGTGTGCTTTTGTTCCCTGTTTGTCTGTCTGTTTTCCTTTTCAGGGCTACCTCAAGAAACAAGCCAAAGTACACATGGTAGAGAATCCCAAGTATCACAACGAGTAGGGAAATAAAATAACCAAAGTCACAAAAAGAGAAAACAAGGGACACCATTAAAAGAACACCTCCTGAATGGACAGGCCCTGGACAGTCAACGAGCCTCCTTTAATATAGCAATACTCACAGGTACAGAGTACATAACAAACTTTTAAAACTGACAAGAGCCAGAAAACTAGCCAAAATGACTAAATGGAAGAACTCTCCTCTAAAGAAATTCCAGGAAGAAGTCACAGCTACTGAATTGCTCAAAACAGATATAAGCAACATAACTGAGCAAGAATTTAGAACAGTTGTCATAAAATTAATCGCTGGGCTTGAAAAAGGCATGGAAGACACCAGAGAAGCTATTGCTACAAAGACTATGGACCTTAAAAATAGTTGTGATGAATTTAAAAAGGCAATAAATGAGGTGCATAATAAAATGGAGGCGGCCACTGCACGGGTTGAAGAGGCAGAGAGGAGAATAGGTGAATTAGAAGACACAGTTATAGAAAAAGAGGAAGCTGAGAAAAAGAGGGATAAATTGATCCAGGAGCACGAAAGGAGAATTCAAGAATTGAGTGATACAATCAAACAGAACAATATCTGTATCATAGGAATTCCTTAAGAAGAAGAAGAAGAAGAAGAAGAGAGAGTAAGGGGCTGAAGGGGTACTTGAACAAATTATGGCGAGAACTTCCCCAATCTGGGGAAGGAAACAGACATTGGAATCCAAGAGGCACAGAGAACTCCCCTCAGATGTAACTTGAATCGCTCTTCTGCATGACATATCATAGTGAAACTGGCAAAATATAAGGATAAAGAGAGAACTCTGAAAGCAGTTAGGGATAAACGGGCCCTAACATACAAAGGGAAACCTATCAGAGTGGTTACACACCTATCTAACGAATTTTGGCAGGCCAGAAAGGAATGGCAGGAAATCTTCAATGTGATGAACAGGAAAAATATGCAGCCAAGAATCCTTTATCCAGCAAGCCTGTCATTCAAAATAGAAGGAGAGATAAAGGTTTTCCCAGATAAACAAAAATGGAAAGAATTCATCACCACCAAACCAGCCCTACAAGAAATCCAAAGAGGGACTCTCTGAGGGAAATGTTGCAAGGAATACAAGGTACCAGAGACACCACTACAAGCCTAAACCCTACAGAGAACACAATGACTCTAAACCGATTTTGAGTTTATTTTTGTGTATGGTGTAAGAAAGTAATCCAGGTTCATTTTTCTGCATGTCACTGTCCAGTTTTCCCAGCACCACTTGCTAAAGAGACTGTCTTTATTCCACTGAATATTCTTTCCTGCTTTGTCAAAGATGAGTTGGCCATACATTTGTGGGTCCATTTCTGGGTTCTCTATTCTGTTCCATTGCTCTGAATGTTTGTTTTTGTGCCAGTACCATACTGTCTTGATGATTACAGCTTTGTAATACAGCTTGAAGTCTGGGATTGTGATGCCTCATGCTTTGGTTTTCTCTTTCAGGATTGCTTTGGCTATTTGGGGTCTTTTCTGGTTCCATACAAATTTTAGGATTGTTTGTTCTAGCTCTGTGAAGAATGCTGGTGTTATTTTGATAGGTATTGCATTGAATGTGTAGATTGCTTTGGGTGGTATTGACATTTTAACATTATTTGTTCTTCCTATCCAGGAGCATGGAATATTTTTCCAATTTGTGTGTGTGTGTGTTTCTCAGAATCCTTCATCAGCTTTCTATAGTTTTCAATGTATAGATTTTTCACCTCTTTGGTAATGTTTATTCCTAGGTATTTTATGGGTTTTGGTGCAATTGTAAATGGGATCGATTCCTTGATTTCTCTTTCTATTGCTTCATTGTTGGTGTATAGGAATGCAACCGATATCTGTGCATTGATTTGATATCCTGCCACTTTGCTGAATTCCTGGATCAGTTCTAGAAGTTTCTTGGTGGAATCTTTTGGATTTTCCATATAGAGTATCATGTCATCTGCAAAAAGTGAAAGTTTGACCTCCTCCTGGCCATTTTGGATACCTTTTATTTCTTTGTGTTGTCTGATTGCTGAGGCTAAGACTTCCAATACTATGTTGAATAACAGTGGCGAGAGTGAACATCTCTTTCTTGTTCCTGACCTTTGGGGGAAAGCTCTCAGTTTTTCCCCATTGAGGATGATCTTAGCGTTGGGTCTTTCATATATGGCTTTTATGATCTTGAGGCATGATCCTTCTATCCCTACTTTCTTAAGCGTTTTTATCAAGAAAGGATGCTGTATTTTGTCAAATGTTCTCTCCGCATCTATTGAGAGAATCATATGGTTCTTGTCCTTTCTTTTATTGATGTGATGAGTCACATTGATTTGTGGATATTGAATCAGCCCTGCATCCCAGGTATAAATCCGACTTAGTCGTGGTAAATAATTTTTTTGATGTATTGTTGGATCCGTTTGGCTCATATCTTGTTGAGGATTTTTGCATCCATGTTCATCAGGGAGATTGGTCTATAGTTCTCCTTTTTAGTGGTGTCTTTGTCTGGTTTTGGAATCAAGGTAATGCTGGGTTCATAGAGAGTTTGGAAGTTTTCCTTCCATTTCTATTTTTTGGAACAGCTTCAAGAGAAGAGGTGTTAACTCTTCCTTAAATGTTTGGTAGAATTTCCCTGGAAAGCCATCTGGCCCTGGGCTCGTGTTTTTTTGGGAGAGTTTTGATTACTAATTTGATTTCTGGAACTACCTGGAATCAGGGTAGTTCTCCAGACTAAAACAGCCAAGAATGCCCCACCTGCCTGACCATCTAGAGTTTCTTCTCAGCAAGAGACTGATCCAGAATACGTATCACTTTCGCTTGTGTCTGAGGAACCTGCAGTTACAGAAAAGAAAAGTTACAGGTCATGTGTGTCCTGTGTCATTGGTTCTCTTGGTGACTACTGAAAACCAAACAAGAAACAGTAGTAAATTCAAAGGCCCCCTAAAGCAAACACAGAATACACCAATGGAAAAGGCATGAGCTTTTCCTAAGGGATGATTCTCTCAAATCCATTGAAGGAGCAATTACAAAATTCTTAACTCAATGGGCTGCCTAGGTGTTTCAGATGCTCAAGCGTCCACTCTTGGTTTCAGCTCAGGTCATGATCCCAGGGTTAAGGGATGGAGCCCTGCATCAGCCTCTGCACTGAGCATGGAGCCTACTTAAGATTCTCTTTCTCTCCCTCTGCCCCTCTCTCCCACTTGCACATGCACTCTCTCTTTCTCTCCAATGATAGATAGATAGATAGAGCAAAAGTTTTAATTCAAGAAGGAAAATTTGCTTCTGAGTGAAAGGTCCCATGCCATATAGTTTACAGCCTCCCCTTCCCTCACCCTAAGAAAATGGTACCTAACATCTAGAAAATCCACTGTCATATCATCATGTCTGAATTCTGTCTCAGGCAGACATTTAAGCTCACCATGGAAATGAATGCAAATGTGTCATTTCTCTTATGGTGAAGCACCTTCACTGGGCCTAGGAGGACACAGAGGACCTGTCAGTCCATTGTTTGTGCTGCTCTGGAATTACCAAGCAATCACTGTTGACATGGAAAAGGGGGCAAGACTGTCTGGTAGCAACTGGGTCATAAGCATGGACCCAGCACCATGGCAGCACCCTGACAGCCTTTTGTAGAATGAGATAAAAATCATTGCTAATTTATGAGGTTACAAGAATTAAATTGGTTACCCCATGTATTTTCAAGCACGTGGATTATATATAATTATCGCACAAAGAGTGTGGCAGCACCCTGGGAAGGTAGTGGAGCGAGCGGGAGGGCTGGGAGGATCCAACTTCCACTGTGGAAGCGTGGGGGCAGGGCAAGGAAGCTGGGAGAAGCTTCTCAGAAGCACCTGGGCTTTCACAGAGTGAAAAGCCACCACTAGCTACACACTGCAGTGTCCACAGGAACTCAGCGACTGCTACCTTTGATTCAAGTGCTTTTCTATATTTGTATTTTATTTTACCTAAAAATATCTAAAGGATAAAACTAGGTGGAGATAAATTTTGCTCGATGCAAAAGACTCCAGAATTAACTGTAAAAGGTATCTCTGCACATAACGCAGAATCTATACAACTCACAAGCTCAGAAGCTGTCACTGAGTTAGCGGGTAGCCTTTCATCCTTGGCCTCCGGTCTCCTTTAAGCTTCTAGACACTTTGTAAGTCCAGGTGCTCTGAGACCCCAGCCGGCGCCTGAATGGCACTTTCTTCATGGGTAGGAAAGCAGCAGCAAACACGGGTGCTCTGATCCCTACAGAGGCACAGAGGTGGGGGGAGGAGGGCTCCCTGGAGAGGGTGTGTAGGACCCCAAAGGCTCCTCCAGTATTGGAATGTGACCTTGGGGCTGGACACCCCCAGGGGCTTATTTGGGGCTCTTGGCTGAGGGTGTTGTTGTTGGGTGACAGTGTTAGGTGTCCTCCAGGAGAGATTTCACCTGTGCATATGCCGGGCAGCCCTCAAGCGTCTGGTCCCTTGAACAGGGAACTAGAGCAGAGGAAAGGGGAGCCTCCAGACTCCAGGAAGAAAAGCCTGAGTCCCACCCATGGGCATGGGCCTGTGAGGAGCAGGAGTTCTGATGACACAGGGTGGGAGTGGGAGAGGTGACGATGTCCCTCACCCCACCTGTGATAGGGCCCAGCGTGACACTGCACCGTCAAAGTGACAGTTACCTGGGGGCTTCCCTTTTCCTCCTCAGTATCTCTTTTTTTTTTTTTTTTTTTTGGTAACACGCCCACCAAACTTGCCCATGCTTGTTAATTTAAAAAAATCATTATATTGTCATAGCAAAAATACAAATTTTAAAACCATATTGTATTCCAACATGAAAAATTTACAGACGACACTGCTTTTCAGAGTGTAATGAAACCAGATATATTTGTGTTTTAATTATAACCTTGAAAATTAATAAGTAACTTGTAACCCTGCCTCTTTAACTCACCCTAAATTAGCATTGCATTGAATTTCCTTCCATTTTTGTTTTGTGTTCAATTTTTACATATACACGAAAAAATCTGTAGAACCTCGGCCTAGGAAATGGTGCCACAAGGTGACCCAGGCCGTCCACAGGGCTCCGCAGAGGCTGACAGACCCCAGGGCTCTGACCAAATGAGTTGTAAATGCGATTTTAATATTGTGGCTGTAAACTAATGTTTGACCAGGCAAACATTTGAAATATAACACTGTGGCTTAGGATTTTTGTCTTAAGTTTGGGACACTGAGCAAACTAGAATAATTCTTCTTAAATCAACTTAATGAATTTCTATGGTACCTTCAATTGAATTTATTGCTGGGTGTATTTTGTTTCTTCTCCATATCGGGTGTATTTTGTTCCCCTCCACATCATCTTCATAATGGGACATTCTGGGAAAGACATTACAAGAGAAAGAGCTCTTGACATCTTGCTGCCAGAAGAACCTAGAAAATTGAGTGATAACTTTAACAGAATTCAAACTTTTAATTCCAGTGTTCAGCAGTTGTCTAGTAGAGCCACGTGAGTCAGAGTGGGATTTCGGAAGGTCTTAGAGTTGGCAGGTGTTGTACATGAATTTAACATGGGTCTACACTTGAAGGGCTACCTAACTATCCTCAGGTGCAAGGAAAAAAAAACAAGTAAAAAGATAAGGGTTAGTGGTCTCTGTTAATGGTTATTTATGACAGCTGGAATAGTCTGTCCTTGAGGTGATAACTGTCCCTTTGAGACCCCCTATGACCCTAAACCTTGCCTTCAGAATGACAAATGTCTTCCTACATACCAGGATAAGGGCTGCTCTCTTTATCACTTTGTAGCCTTTTTACAATAACCGCTCAATTCTGCTCTGTCCTGCCCGCTTGCCCGCTTGCTGATTATAAAAAGCCCTGAGTCCTTGGTCTCAGGGCCGCACATTTAGAGAGTTCTGTGTTAATTCTGTGCGGTCCCGGCTGGTAATAAAGACGCCCTTAATTCGGCTTCAGTGGTCTCCGTTGGTCTCTGTGTCTCTCGGATAGTCCACATATTCCTTTTGCATTTCAGTTGGTGTCTCTCTGCACTTTCCACACACATTTTTCCTCAACTGTCAAGTCAGGAATCAGTTAAAGATCCATATTAACACAGATTCTGTGTCGTGGCAGTTAGCTAGTGGGCTCATCTAGAGAGTAGCTCTCGGCTAGGGCCCCCAATCCTTGATCTTGGAAACCAACTTCCCCTGCTGCTGGGAGCCGCATCGGCCTTGCTGGATGACACAGTCACAGCGAGGAAATGGCAGACGTTTGCACAGCTCCTGCCATGAGAGGCGAAACTAGTATCTCCCTCTGCTACTACTGCTCATGTTGAAAATAAGCCTGTTGTCATTAATTAAGGCCTTACAGCGTTCCAAATCAGACCGATATTCCCCACACAGTTACCCCATAAGAAAAAACATCTTCCTGTCCCTGCATAAAAGATTTTAGATCAAAACACTATAAATGTTTGACAAAAGCCTCTTCTAATGAGCCTTGCGGACCCAAAACATAGACTTGAAGGGGTTAAAAACACAAGAATTGCATTTATGTCTGACCCAGAGAAAAGGAGCCTAAATTGGAGATAAAAAATAGAAGACAAGGTCAGAACATAGTCCCTTCCCAAGGTCTACATTCTACAAATATCCTCCCTTGTACTGACTTCAGTTATGAGGATGGATAAGAATGTGGGAAACCCAGGTGCAAGGCCAACACACATAGGGCCCCCATTGTGCTTGCATCAAAGAAAGGGCTTTCTCAAGCAACTTGTTAACAAGGAGTCTTTTTCTTGTAGTTTATGAGCCAAATAAAATAACTCCTAGCCTATCTGTATACAACTTAACCTATGTTTTAATCTTAGCTTTACTAACTTAAATAATATGTATATTACCCTGTTTTTTACTAAAAACATCCTGTTATATTCTTGGTTATAAGATTTACTCAACCTCACTGTAAGTGCGTTACATGACTTGGTAACTTGTTAATTAAAAACAAAGTCATAATTATTGGCAAAAAACCAACCCGTACAAAATAAGATAGGTTTGTTACTTTCTTAATCTTGGGGACTGATGCCAAGAATGAAGAGATGGTTCTACAAAAATACTTCTGTAAAACTTGTTTCTGTACACTTTCGATGATTAAAACATCTTATAAAAAATTAGTCACTATAAAAAATTTCTGTTTTCTAGTGTCATCACTTTCAATGATTAAAACATCTTATCACAAAGAATTACTCACTGTAAAAAATTTCTATTTTCTGATGTTCTGTTATCGTTTGACCTATAAAGACAAAAACAGAGCAAAGATGCCTGCCTGGTGATCAGAAAGAAACTCGAGGCTCTCTCCCCTCTTTTGCCAACACTTTCCATCTTTCAGGAAACCCTGGACCTGCTGGAGCTGGACTCCAGCCCCCTGCTACCAACTGAGCCTGATTCCATTGTCCCAAGAGACCACATGGGGTAGCGACCCCCATGGGGGCTTTTATGCAGTAAATTGGTGTATTGGAGATAGCAGATAGGTTCATGTTTCAAGTTCACAGGTGTGTGGTCTTTCCTGACACCAATCACAATCAATTCTCCCAATGATCCAACTGGGTGTCTAACAATTCAATTCAATCCTGACACTCACCACCCAGAGTGTCTAACTCTACAGACTCCACATGACTGTCCGCACTGCAGACGCCAGTCACAAGTGGGGTGTTCGAGCCATCCACACTTCTTCCTGTCTGAACACAAATTCAGGGATTCCCACAACCCCCACTTTAGGGTTGACAATTTCACTAAAAGGACTCACAGAACTCAGGAACACACTTTAGTTCTATTTACCAGTTTATATATTATTATAAAGGCTACTATTCAAGAAAAGCCAAATGGAAAGGATGCATGGGGCAAGGTAGGGGTGGGCACTGGTGGAGAGCTTCCGAGCCCTCTCTGGGGGAATCACATTTCCAGAATATGAATGTGTTCACCAGCCTGTGGATCAAGATGTTTTATAACCCAGTCTTCAGCTCCCTCCCCTCACAGATGGCCACAGGGTGGGGCTGAAAGTTCCACTCCTTGAATCATACATGGTCCTTCTGGTGACCAGCCCCATTCTGATGCCATCTCTGGGCCCTGCCCCATGTCACCTCATTAGCATAAATTCAGGAAAGGTTTGTTGGAGATTTTATAAAGAACAAAAGCCTCTCCTATCAGGAAATTCCAAGGAATTTAGGAATCTTGTGCCAGGAGCCAGGCACAAAGAATGAATATATATAAATATAAATATATATATATAATATTATATATAAGTATATATATTATATAATATTTTATTATACCACAGTGTTTCTCCAGAAAGACTAGGCACACAGGACATTTGCTTGCTTCTTCAAACTATCTCATGGTGGCTTCCTGGAGGGAAATCCCCTGAACAGGTGAACAGCATCACCATCTGCAATTTAAATGTTATTTCCTGAAACTTGTCATCCTTAAAGTGAAAATACTTAATGTCCCTAAGTCAATGTCATTTAAAGTGCTAAGCAAAGGGCACATGGGCCAAATGTAGAGAAATATGAAATGCCAGGTGTAATCAAATTGAAGAATCATCACAGGACTTTGATCTGAGGTGCAAGGAGGATCCAGACTTAGCAGCATCCCCAACTCTGCCTGCAGGTCCTACCTGGTCTGGATATGAACCCAGAGCAAGATTGAGTTTCAGGATTCCAACAGGCCAGAATTCTCCACCTTCTAGGTCACTGTTCTCCGATAAAAAATTATGAAAAGCACGTATGTAGTTTAGGGTTTTTCGGTAAACACACTGAAACAAAGGAAAATCAAAAACGTTAAAGTTAATGTAAATAATGTATTTTTAATCTGATACATCCAAAATGTTAAGATTTTCACGGTGACACATGAAACGTGACCACATTTCAAGGGCTCGAGAGCCACTCGGAGCTGGTTGCTACGGTATCGGACCGTGTAGGTAGAGATCATTCACAGCACAGCAACATACTGGACAGTGCTGTTCAGGATCTCCCAGGCTTTACTGTTCTTTGATTTAGGAACATAATGAAATGATCCACTTCATCAGACTGAGTACTGAGACTCACATCTATGCCTGGAATTCCCAAACCCAGAGTCAGCGTGTGACAATATTACATCTGTGTTGCCAGGCATGGATTGGATGGTAGTCACTCAGTCATGGTTTAATCATCTAAATTTTCCATCTTGCTATATCTCCTTAGCCATCCTCCACAGAATGTGAGAAACCAATTAATTTAATGAATGTTATGAATCATTTAAATGAACTAAAGTAATTCAGGGCTCCCCTCACCTCCCCTTGAATCCTGGCCTCCAGGCTTACATCGGAGTTTCTCTCTTGCACTCATTGTATTCACACCCTCTCAGTGCCTTGTTAGTCCAATATTATTGTTACTTAATTAAGGTACATAGTAGATTATTGTACCTGAAGAGAATATCTTCCCAGTTCTCTGGGACACATTATATTGGCTTCTGGTGGTCCCCATCCAGGAAGAATTTGGGCCCCCAGGGGACATTTGGCAAACACTGGATACATTTAAGGCTGTCAACAGTGGGGAAGGCACCACTGGCATTTGGTGGGTTGAGGCCAGGGATGCAGCTAAATATTTTGCAAGGTACCCTGGAGCTCTTCACAAGACTTATCTTGCCCCAAATGTCAACAGAGCCCAGTTTAAGAAACCCTGTCTTAAGCCATGTCTATAAAGTCTCTAAGTAAAATGAGGATTCCCCCCAATCTCTTTTAAAATAATATTCAAGGGTCGATATCTATGTATAAGGAATTAGGCACGGAGCCCGCTGCTGTAAAAGGAATACACATATTCTCATCTTTAGGTTTTGTAAAAAGTGATGAGGGGGTTGCCTGACTGGCTCGGTCGGTGGAGTTTATGAATCTTGATCTCGGGGTCATGAGTTTGAGCCCCACATTGTGTGCAGAGATTACTTAAAAGTAAAAATTTCTTAATGTTTATTTATTTTTGAGAGGAGGGAGGGGCAGATAAAGAGGGAGAACCTAGAATCCTGAGCAGGCTCCAGGCTCTGAGCTGTCAGCACAGAGCTAATGTGGGACTTGAATGCGTAAAACAAGAGATCATGACCTGAGCCGAAGTCGGACGCTTAACTGACTGAGCCACCCAAGGGCCCTGTGAAAAATAAAATCTTTAATCGAATGTAACAAAAATGGTCTCAAGAAGTGTTCTCTGAAAGCTCACTCTGTGGACACCATCATTTCTTTCCAGATACTTCTTTCTGTGATTGCAAATATGTATTTTCAAGGATTTGTGAAGCAAATTGGAGCCTGTCCAAAATCACCTGAGATTGGACAATAACACGTGTTTCTGTTTTGAAACTTTTGCTACAGAGTGTAATAGAAATGAGGCAGCTAATCTTACAATAAATCACATCCTGCATCTTTTATCCAAACTAAAATTCATATTCACGTCAAAACTATTACTGAGTAGCCATGTCACACAATTTCCACCCCTTGTTAATTCTAGTAAAGTGTATGAGGTTTGAATCTGTTGGTGGCTGACAAAGGTGTGAACCCAGAGCATTTATAGTCTGTTTAGAAGGATGTTCCTCAAAGTCAAATACAACCACCACTTTTCAATATTGGCACTGTATGAGTTTCATATTTGCTTCCTTTTGTTCAGCTCAGTTTGGAAATGTGTGAAAATGTACAAGAAGCAACAGACTTTACTTCTGAGGTAAGCAATTAGAAATAATTTTGAGATCATCTTCATATTTCCCCTTCTTGAGGTCATGTCACAATTCAGGTAATTTTGCTTTATTCTTTATATAGTGTACAATCAAGTTTTCTCCCTTTGATTATGTTCTATTGTTCTATATTACCCCTAGAGAACCAGGAAAGTGTACAGAAAAGAAAAGTCAAGAGACAACGTATAGGAAATCTGATGGGTTTCAAAGTATTAAATCATATATCAATCCAATAGTAACTATTTGTTGTCTACTTTTTGCCGAATATTCCTTGTATTTGATATCCAAAATCAAGATCACAGGCCCAAGTCTCTACTAAATTTGTCTCCTTAAAGAAAATTTAAGACCACACCCACCCAAATAAAAATAGTAACAGATTCTATTAGAAGCTTTGATAAGTTGTCCTGGGAGAGCAAAGTACAAACATCATTTGTCTTGGGACAAAAGGAAACGTTCCTCCAGGTAGGAACAATTGAGGGGACATTGGGTTTAACGGAGTTTTGCCACACCGTAAGGATGGGTCAAAGTTTCCCAGAAAATAAGAAGGCTGAACATGTACCTATGAATTGAAACAGCTACATCTAACAGAGGACCATGGGGAGGGGAAGGAGGAAAAAAGAGGGAGAGGGAGGGAGACAAAGCGCGAGAGACTCTTGAATACTGAAACCAAACTGAGGGCGGAAGGGGGAGGGGGAAAGGGGAAGGGGGGTGATGGTCATGGTGGAGGGCACTTGTGGGGAAGAGCACTGGGTGTTTTATGGAAACCAACCTGACAATAAACTATAAAGTTAATAATAATTTAAAAAAAAAACAGCTACAATCTTTAATAGTCTTGTAAAGAAGCAGGTGGTAAGGATACCCCTGGTTATCAAGGGACAGAAATGTTTACTGAACTGAGCAATTGCGGGATCAGCTGGGTGCTTGTCTTCTGGTGGGCATTTCAGTAGGTAAGAGCGGATGCCTTATGCCTGCGGTGAGGACAGGCAACGGGGAAGTCCTTCCATCGTCTCTGACGTAGCTCCACCTAGCGGGCAGCTGTGTTTACTACCACTCCATTCACCGAACCTTGTTCGTGTGTCTGCCAAAGTCACTCAAGAACTACAATCCATCCTGTTTTCTACACTTGAAGAATAAAGACCCAAATAAGTGAGACACAACAAAAACTCCTCAAATTTCATTGAGGGATCACGAATGAAGATATTTAAAATACGCATAATTTACGAATTGTTGTTATGACCTTCCCATATTTTGAATCTCAAATCTGTTTAAAATATGCTTTGTTGTTTTTGATACACCGATAATCTTATATTTTACTGTGCAGTAAAACGTGATGGCCGTAAGAGATTTCTACTTTCTAGGCATTGAGTGGCAATAAAATTAAAGTGAAGAATTTATCTCCTAGGATTGGAACCAACCACAACCCATTTCCGTCCCCCCTTCAGCTTGGTACCCCATGATTCCTCCAACATAGGTTCTGTGCCCATCACTCTGGGCCCACATGTTTCAAATATAGTTGAGATAAAGTAAGTGAGAATTTATATCATATATAAGCTAAGCGTATTAATTAGTAAACCTTAAGGTTTTAATTTTAAAAAGTGAGTCAAATTGAAATTTGGGAATTAAAAAGTGAGTCAAAATGGGAATTTTATGACATTCTGTGGTTTACAGATGAAGTATATTTTTTAACCAATATATATATATATGGAGTATTGTATATAGAGAGTAATATTAATGAAATTAAATAAACAGGTCAGCTTTTGTCTACAAGACAAAGAAAACATTATATTTATTAACCACAGGTAATTCTCCATATTTATCAATACTCAAATTCAAAATTTATGAAACTGCTGTTCCTTTGGAAATTTCGGCTCAATGTGGAATAAAAACATATGTGGCAACATTTCTGTCATCAGTAAATCTCAGTTCTCCCAGAATGAAATTAAAATATAATCGGATGATGAAATAGGTGAGTCCTGGTATGGTTGGGTGGCAAGAGAACCCTTTAACGTAGAGAAGCCCCTTCTGAATCGATCTCATTTCAGAACTGAGTCCCCTTTGAAGGGAGTTGGAAACCAGAGAAGAATCTCCTAGAGGAGGAGTCCAATCTTATGCAACCTCTTTGTTACTGGTCAGTGTTCTACAAAAGGCAAATATGAAACAGCAAAGTCCAGGGAACGAATTATTTTATGAATACAGCAAATGTTATTGAGGTCACCTCCATTCCAAACATAGTGTGTGCCCCAAAGGACGTTTTATACAGCTGGGCTCTCTGCTCTAGGAGCTGTGAGCAGGACTAGATTTTCAATATCCAGGCTGGAGAGATGATATATTCTTCCTTTTCCTTAATCAGATCATGACTTGGACTGTTCTATGAGATGCTGAGTTTCCCATTGACTGATTCAACCTCTCACCTGCTCTTATGGGTCTGAGCCATGGCCAGGTTGGAGTGGTTCTGCGAGTTGGGAGGACCTCTCAGCCTAGACCGGCAATCGCAGGCAGAAATAGAATGGGACCCACCCATGTCAGCTACAGATTGTCTAGTAGCTACATTAAACATGGTAAAAGGAAACAAGTCAAAAATCATTGTAATTGACCAAATGGTACCACTTCAACATGTATTGATTTCAAAAATACATTGTTTTAAAAATCTCAACAAGAGAGGTTTTTTTTTTTGTTTGTTTGTTTGTTTTTTTTTTTTTCTTATTCTGTCTTCAGAATCAGTGTGCATTTTACACTCGGAGCACAACTCAATTCAAAGGAGCTGAATTCCAGGGGCTCGATTGCCACGAGTGGTTGGTGGCTACAATATTGAACACCCCAGGTCTGGTCCATTTTGCCAGCTCAGGTCAAAGCTGAATGACTGATTGAGCCTTTTATTCTAATTAGCATCTCAAATATCAGAAGATCATCACCAAGAGTCACTTATATTTATATTTGTTGTGTATGTCATTTCCTAGTATAAGGATGACACGTAGTGGGTACATGACATGTCTGTGCAAACAAAGGATAAAACTCCACACACTCCTATTGATTTAGGTCATTAGGAAACTCTAATATCATGCTCATTTTTCTGCAGAGAGTGGGTATGACTTAATATTGTAAAGAAGGAAGTAGAGGTCACGTCTGCCTCAGTTATCTTGAAAAACACCTATGCCCTTAAAATGTGGTGATGTCCGCTGCCTACAGTGCAACAATTCATGCCAGAAGTAGCCCTATGAGGATGGATTGTTGTGCCAATTCTGTCTGTGGTCACTCAGAAACATAAGATCAAGACAGATGGTCAGCTGGGGAAGCCTGTGTCCGAGATTGAGGACCTGGAGTGGCCTTCGAGAACTACTCTACAGCTTCACAGAAGGATGCTGAAAAACCAAGGTGAGGCATCTGTCCTGTCCCAGGTCCTAAGACTCACGTCCGGGGACAGGAGTTGGGAATTGACCTCAGCTAAGTAAGATTTTGAAACACAAGGTCCAAGCAAACATAGGTGACCCTTATAGATCAGACCCTTTCCTGTGGGCAAGGAACACATTACCACTCTCCCAGGGGGAGGCAGACAAGCTCCTCTCTATGGACACCTCCAATCGGGGAACCAAAGGTAAGGAATTACAAGAAGAAAAGCACAAGTCTCACCCTCTGGGCCTTGTGAAGAACAAGAGGTCTAATGATACAGGGTGAGAGGAGTGGTGACCCTGCCCCCCACCCCACATGCAGTACAGCCCATCATGACACCTGCACAGTCACAATGGACTGTGAAACTCTCCCCTCTTTCCCTCACTCATAATCCTCCTAACACCCTGTCAAACTTTGCCTTTGTCTTTCAATTAAAACACAATCAGTACACTTCAGAGTAAAATCATGAACTATATGTCTTTAGCATATTCCAGCAAGGTAAGGTCACAGGAGATACTGCTTTTTAAAATATAATACCAGTTCTATTTGTTATATTTATTTACCAATTTGGAAAGAGAAATGTAAAAAGTGAAGATTTGACTTCATTTTGCTAATTCTGATGCCTTTTATTTCCTTTTGTTGCTGATCGCTGATGCTAGGACTTCTAGCACTATGTTAAACAACAGTGGTGAGAGTGAACATCCCTGTCGTGTTCCTGATCTCAGGGGAAAAGCTCTCAATGTTTCCCCATTGAGGATGATATTAGCTGTGGGCTTTTCATAAATGGCTTTTATGATGTTTAAGTAAGTTCCTTCTGTCCCAACTTTCTCGAGGGTTTTTATTAAGAAAAAATGCTGTATTTTGTCAAATTATTTTTCTGCATCTATTGACAGGATCATATGGTTCTTATCTTTTCTTTTATTAGTGTGATGTATCACATTGATTGATTTGGGAATATTGAGCCAGCCCTGCAGCCCAGAAATGAAACTTGATCATGGTGGACAATTCTTTTTATATGCTGTTGAATTCGATTTGCTAGTATCTTGTTGAGGATTTTTGCATCCATATTCATCAGGGATATTGGCCTATAGTTCTCTTTTTTTTGCTGGGTCTCTGTCTGGTTTGGGAATCAAAGTGATACTTGGCTTCGTAGAATGAGTCCGGAAGTTTTCCTTCCATTTCTATTTTTTAGAACAGCTTGAGAGGAATGGGTATTAATTCTGACTTAAATGTCTGGTAGAATTCCCCAGGGAAGCCATCTGGTCCCAGGACTCTTATTTGTTGGGAGATTTTTAATAACTGATTCAATTTCTTCACTAGTTATGGGTCTCGTCAGATTTTCTATCTCTTCCCGTTTGAGTTTTGGTAATGTGTGTGTGTTTAGGAATTTGTCTATTTCTTCTAGGTTGTCCAGTTTGCTAGCATATAGTTTTTCATAGTATTCCTGATAATTGCTTGTATTTCTGAGGGATTGGTTGTAATAAATCCATTTTCATTCATCATGTTGTCTATTTGGGTGCTCTCTCTTTTCTTTTTGAGAAGCCTGGCTAGAGGCTTATCAATTTTGTTTATTTTTTCAAAAAACCACCTCTTACTTTCATTGATCTGATCAACTGTTTTTTTTTTTATTCTATATTGTTTATTTCTGCCCTGATCTTTATTATTTCTCTTCTTTTGCTGGGTTTGGGGTGTTCTTGATGCTCTGCTTCTAGTTCCTTTAGGTGCGCTGTTAGATTTTGTATTTGTGCTTTTTCTAGTTGCTTGAGATAGGCCTGGATTGCAATGTATTTTCCTCTTAGGACTGCCTTTGCTGCATCCCAAAGAGTTTGGATGTTGTATTTTCATTTTCATTTGTTTCCATATACTTTTTAATTTCTTCTCTAATTGCCTGGTTGACCCATTCGTTCTTTAGTAGGGTGTTCTTTAACCTCCATGATTTTAGAGGTTTTCCAGACTTTTTCCTGTGGTTGATTTCAAGTTTCATAGCATTGTGATCCGAAAGTGTGCATGGCGTGACCTCAATTCTTTTATATTTATTGAGGGGTGCTTTATGACCCAGTATGTGAGCTATCTTGGAGAATGTACCATGTGCACTCGAGAAGAAAGTGAATTCCATAGCTTTGGGATGTAGAGTGCTAAATATATCTGTCAAGTCCATCTGGTCCAATGTGTCGTTCAGGTCCATTGTTTCTTTAGTGAATTTCTGTCTAGTTGATCTATCCATTGCTGGAAGTGGAGTATTGAAGTCTCCTGCAATTAGTACATTCTTATCAATAAGATTGCTTATGTTTGTGATTGTTTTATATATTTGGGTGCTTCCAGATTCGGTGCATAGACATTTATAATTGTTAGCTCTTCCTGATGGATAGACCCTGTAATTATTATATAATGCCCTTCTTCATCTCTTGTTACTACCTTTACTTTAAATTCCAGTTTGTCTGATATAAGTATGGCTACTTCAGCTTTCTTTTGACTTCCAGTAGCATGATAGATATTTCTCCATCCCCTCACTTTCAATCTGAAGGTGTCCTCAGGTCTAAAATGAGTCTCTTGTACTTAAATACTGAGAACAACCTGAGGGTTGATGGGGGTGGGGGAGAGGGGAAAATGGATGATGGGCATGGAGGAGGGCACTTGTTGGGATGAGCACTGGGTGTTATATGGAAACCAACTCAACAATAAACTATATATAAAAATAAGATTAAATAAATAAATAAATAAAATTAGTCTCCAGTAGACAGCAAATAGATGGGTCTTGGTGTTTTTTTTTTTAATCCATTCTGATACCCTATGTCTTTGGATTGGAGAATTTAGTCCATTTACATTCAGTGTTATTATTGAAAAACATGGGTTTAGAGTCATTGTGTTCTCTGTAGGATTCATGCTTGTAGTGGTGTCTCTGGTACCTTGTATTCGTTGCAACATTTCCCTCATAGAGTCCCTCATAGGATTTCTTGTAGGGCTGGTTTGGTGGTGATGAATTCTCTCAATTTTTGTTTATTTGGGAACACCTTTATCTCTCCTTCTATTTTGAATGACAGGCTCGCTGGATAAAGGATTCTTGGCTGCATATTTTTCCTGTTCATCACATTGAAGATTTCCTGCCATTCCTTTCTGGCCTGCCAAGTTTCAGTAGATAGGTCTGTTGCTACCCTTATGTGTCTACCTTTGTATGTTAGGGCCTGTTTATCCCAAGCTGCTTTCAGAGTTCTCTCTTTATCCTTATATTTTGCCAGTTTCGCTATGATATGTCATGCAGAAGATCGATTCAAGTTACGTCTGAGGGGAGTTCTCTGTGCCTCTTGGATTTCAATGTCTGTTTCCTTCCCCAGGTTGGGGAAGTTCTTGGCTGTGATTTGTTCAAGTACCCTTTCAGCCCCTTTCTCTCTCTTCTTCTTCTTCAGGAATTCCTATGATACAGATATTGTTCCATTTGATTGCATCACTCAGTTCTTGAATTCTACTTTCATGCTCCTGGACCAATTTATCTCTCTTCTTCTTGGTTTCCTCTTTTTCTATAATTTTATCTTCTAATTCACATGTTCTCCTCTCTGCTTCTTCAATTCGTGCCGTGGCCACCTCCATTTTATTTTGCACCTCATTTCTTTTGAGGAGAGTTCTTCCGTTTTGTTATTTTGCCTAGCTTTCTGTCTCTTGTAAGTTTTGAAAGCTTGTTATGTGCTCTGCACCTGCGACTATTACTCTATTAAAGGAGGCTCATACACTGTCCAGGGTCTGGCCATTCAGGAAGTGTTCTTTTAAGGGTGTCCCTTGGTCTCTCTTGTTGTGACTTTGGTTATTTTATTTCCCTACTCGTAGTGATATTTTGGACTCTCCACCATGTGTGCTTTGGTTTGTTCCTTGAGGTAGCCATGGAAAGGAAAACAGATAGACCAACAAACAGGGAACAAAAACACGCAAACGCACAAACAAATCAAACAAACAAGCAAATCGACAACAATAATTTAAAAAAGGACAGTCTAAAAGCATAAAATCAGAAGTCCCAGGTACAAATAAAGAGCAGGGTGGAGGCAGTGCTGATGGAAGAGCATATACAAAGAGAGAAATGACAGGGGTGGGGAGAAAGAGAAAATGAACATTCACCAGGCAGAGAGACTAAAAGGCTTAATCCAGAGAGAGAAAGAGAAGAATACGGAAGGAGGCGAGGAGAAAGAAACGATGATAATGTTACCCAGAGAAACTATATAGTCTGATTATTCCAGAGAGAGAGAAAGGAAGGTAAAGAAGATGTAGAACATGCATCAAGAGGATGGATCAAGTATGTCTGTTTAATCAAACCTATAACCAGAATACCCAGTCCAGCAGAGGGGAGAGATAAGAATGAGAAAAGGGAGAATATATCTGAGTAGCTAGAATTGATCTAGAGTTAATCACAGCAATGCAGCAGCACTGGTCTTGGGGGAGGGGCCGTCTGTTTACAAAGCATCTACTGGCTCCCAGCAGCTACCTCGCACAGATGGGCGTGGTTTGGTGTAGGCGGGTCCTGCCTCCACTGTGGATCCCTGAGGCCCCACCTTCGTGGTTGTGGGGAGAAAAGTGGCGACCCCCCAGTCCCTTCTCCTCGAACCAGGTGTCCCAAATCACTCCTTTGCATCCGTTCACTGTGCCACGGGCACAGCCAAGGTGGGCTGTCTCCTATGCCCCACGCCTAGCCAAGTTCCAAGTTCTCACTCCGCATTAATGATGCCACCCGAAATGTAATCCCAGAAGCCACGACACTTCAGAGCAGGGGACCGAGCAAGGGACCGGGGCCTGTTTTCAGGCGGCCCTGAAAAGCAGTTGACATGGGAGCAAAGAGTTTGCTGGGGTCTGGAGAGAGGTCAGGCTACTTCAGAGACAAGGCAGAGGGTGCATGACACCAACCTCTGTCCCAAGGGGCTGCGGTCAGAGCCGCCCAGAGTTCCCGCTGGAGTCCTCGCAGGACCCAGTCTTGCAGAGAGAGTAGACTGGATTGGCAGTGAGGTGCAATAGAAAGAGAACAAGGTTTGGAGTTGGAAGAACTGGATTTGTAAGCCAACTGTGCAATTTTTCTACCAGTGGTACTCCGGGAGGATTGGTCTCATTCCCCGACACTCAGTTTTCTCATCTGTAAAATGGGCAACTAAGTGAACCTATTGCAAAGATAAAGATGAGATAAGTCAGTGTTAGCAAAGCCCTTGTTTTACCACACCGTGAGGCTATCAAGCACAGTTGTCTAGAGGCTATGGAATCGGGAGGACCTGGGGGTGAAATCCTGCCCCTTTCACCTTATCATCAGTATCCTCGGGCAAGTCTCTCCACCACCCCGAGCCTCATTTTCCCTATTTGGGGATAATAATAAAAGCCCTCTACCTAGGGTGGTTGTGATCATTACATGAGATATACACACGAGATGAATTAGCACCATGCACAGAACATAGTGTGAGCTTAGCAAGAGGAAGGCATTCCTTTTTGCCAGTCTGATGCTTTGCCATCTCAAGCCAGGCACAGAAGAGGCTCTCAGTAAACATTGGCTCAGTTGCAGGATGGAATAATGTCTTCTTCAGGAAATAGATAGCATCCTCAAAGTAGGTCATTTGAGGAGAGTTTAATTTAAAAAATTAATGACACTAAAAACATTCAAATACTAAAATTGTCATTAAATTACACATGCATGCACTTTTTGCATATGTGTGGTTGAGGCATCAGACGGCCAACATGGGAGAGCGCCAGTTGGCAGTGCTACGCCAGTAGCATTCCACCCTCTCCACCCATTTAGCAAACATTTAATAAATATCCATTTTTAAATTTTTTTAACATTTATTTATTTTTGAGAGACAGAGAGAAATAGAGCATGAGCAGGGGAGGAGCAGAGAGAGGGAGACACAGAACCCGAAACAGGCTCCAGGCTCTGAGCTGTCAGCACAGAGCTTGACGTGAGGCTCGAACCCATGAACCCACGAACCTACGAACCGCGAGATCATGACCTGAGCCGAAGGTGGATGCTTAGCTGACTGAGCCACCCAGGCACCCCAATAATTACCCATTATATGCCAGGGCTTGTAATGGGGGCCTGGGACACTTGTGACCAAGACATGATTCCTTTTCCCAAGAATGTCTAGATCCAGTGGGCAAGAAATAGAGTCTTGAATTTAAAAAGACACAATAAAACTCAACCCATTTTTTAGAGATAATCAATTCAGTTATTTTTTTAAGTTTATTTATTTATTTTGAGAGAGAGAGAGTGCGCACGCACTCAACCCAACTCCAAAACTTGTGCGTGTGGGGGAGGGGCAGAGAGAAGGAGAGACAAAATCCCAAGCAGGCTCCACATCATCAACACAGATCCTGATGTGGGGATCATGAGATCGTGACCTGAATCAAGATCAAGAGTTGGACACTTAACCGACTGTGCCATCCAGGTGCCCCAAAACTCAACCAATTTTTAACAAGACACGACAAACAGGAAGCAACGTCTTGTACAGGTTATGCATGTGGGCTATGAAGGCAGATCAACTTGGCTTTGATGTGGGGCCTTACCCATGCTAGATGAAAGTCCCTGTACCAATTACAGCACCATGTCAAGCCTCAGTTTCCCTATCTGCTAAGTGGGAATAATCATTGCATGTATTGCAGAGGATCCCGGTGAACACTAAACACGGTAATGTAAGTAAGTCAACACACTATGAGGGGGCATATGGCAAGGACTCAAATGCCCTCCAGGAACTGAGAGTGGCCCCAGCTGACAACCAGCAAGAAAGTGGGAACCACTGTTCTTACAACCACAAAGAACTGATTCTACCAGCGGCCATGTGAACTTGGAAGGGGACCCTGAGCTCCACCAGGGAGTTCATTGACACCTTAAATGCAGCAGGTGGGACTCTGAAGGGAAGACCCCACTAAGCTGTGCCTGGACAAGCGACTCATGGAAACCACAAGATATTAATTGTGTGTTATTTTAAGCTGCTAAATTTGAAGTCAGTTGTTATGATCATGAAGACATTACTTAACAGTAAGACACTAAGCCATTATGATCACTAAGACATAGCTTGCCCAGGTCTACACAGCTCCTCAGGGATAAGAGCCGAGATTCAGAACAAAAGGGAACCACCACACTGATTGAAAGGTAACCAACCAGAGGGGTTAAAATGCAGAAGATTTTCTGATTTGCACTCAGCTGACTAGAAAATTCAATTCATCAGAATCTCTAATTCCTGGCCCTTATGATTAGTCATCCATTTCTGGATTAGAAACCAATTTTTCTGGGGCACCTGGGTGGCTCGTTCCATTGAGCGACAGCCTCTTGATTACTGGTCAGATCATGATTTCAGGGTTGTGAGATCGAGCCCTGCATTGGGCTCTGCGCTCAGCACAGAGCTTGCTTGGGATTCTCTCTCCCTCTCTCTCTGCCCCTTCTCCACTTACGCACTCTCTCTCTCTCTCAAAAGGAAATCAAATTTTCCATGGCAATCGGGACGAATACCATGGATGGCCTGTGGAACGGCAGCGACCCTAGCGCCAGGAGAAGGAAGTTCCATGTCACGTGTTACACAAAGGTCTGATTCCGAACAGCCACTTGTTCCCATGTCGAAGATGCAGTGGGCTTGGAGCGCCTGGGTGACTCAGTCGGTTGAGGGTTCAACTTTGGCTCAGGTCATGATCTCGTGGTTTGTGGGTTCAAGCCCCGCGTCGGGCTCCGTGCTGACAGCTCAGAGCCTGGAGCCTGTCTTTGAATTCTGTGTCTCCCTCTCTCTCTGACCTTCCCCTGCTCACGCTGTCTCTCATTCTCTCAAAAATAAATAAACATTTAAAAAAATTATAAAAAAAAAAAAAGAAGAAGAAGAAGAAGAAGATGCAGTGGGCTTGCTTACTGAGCAGCAGCGATCTGGCCCTGTGCCTCCTCTATATTCCTCTCCATTGGGCCCCCCGGGGATGAAAAAATGACATCTTGGGACATAGGACTTTTTCCTTTTGTAGACAGAGCATGACTCCAATGGGAGGAGGTGGGTGTCCACTGACCAAATAGCCACCCCCACTACCAGTGTAACACTAGCGGCTCCCAGTCATCCAGACTCTCCTGAGCCTGACACAGAGTCTCCCTGAGACCGGCAGCCTCCCCAGGCAGATTCACATGGGCACCTTTTCTATCATTGTTCTTTAATACTTGTTTATCATCCATTTATTGGGAGTCAAGGAAGCTACATTCTCCTAATAAAATGACATGATTTTTGCAAACCCAGAATGTGGACCAGACACTTCACTCAAATACAGCAGGAATGGAGAAAGAGTCAACATTTACTCACCCATTCCCTGGGGCCAACATGGATCAATGGCCCAAAATGTTCCATTCTCTTCTCTCTTCCATTTTTTCTTACCTCGTTTTCAGTTTCCAGGTTCTTGGGAGACACATAAAAGGAATCAACATTTGGATGGAGAAATAAGCTTCCCTTCTGGGAAAGAGCTCTGTGCCATGCACCAGGTCAGTGCAAGAATCCTCAACAGACCAGAACCGACGCAGGTGGCCAAAGTTTCTCACAGTTTTGCTGGTGTGTGTTCTGTCTGCCTGGGACTGCCTCTGGTCAGCTCCGTTCGAGTGTGTGCAAATCTGAGGTAACCGGCCCCACGCTCCTAACCTGTGCAAGGCTGCTTTGGCACTTCTTGCCTGACCGGCTTGCTCCTTGACCTTGTTAGTCTCTGCAGAGCACTTTGTCTAAACCAACTCATCTTTTCCTTCCTATCACTTTGTGAGGCAGGTAGTATTATTGGCCCCGTTTTCTTGATGAGGGAACTGAGGCTAAGGAAAGCAACCAAGTTTTTTTTTTTAATATTTATTTATTTTTGGAGAGAGAGAGGGAGACAGAGTGTGAGGTGGGGCAGGGGCAGAGAGAGAGGGGATGACACAGAATCCGAAGCAGGCTCCAGGCTCTGAGCTGCAGCACAGAGCCCAGTGTGGGGCTCGAACTCACAAACTGCAAGATCATGACCTGAGCTGAAGTGGGACACTTAACCGACTGAGCCACCCAGGTGCCCCAAGAGCCAAAAAGATTGACCCAGGCTCAGACAGCCATTCAATGGCAGAGGTTGGATGTAAATGTGATGCAGACTGTCCCCAAGCCTGTCCTTTGACTCATTCTGTGTGATGCTCCTAAGTCGGATCCAGCACACCATGGGTGCACATGTGCTGTTGTGGAGGGTAGTGACTGTACCTGGGCTGAACCCCCAGGGTATCCAGTACAAAAGGACAGCAGGCTGCTTGTTGGCAGAAGCAGTGCAGGGAAAAGGCATGAGGGGTGCGCACTCACCTGAGCCCCTGCTGCAGGTGACAGACTCACCGTGAGTCTGAGGAACCTCAGCTTCAGCACCCCTCAGGTGTGGTCCAGACTCACCTGTTTCCTCAGTTCCAGCTCCATCCATTCCTTAGTTGAGATTTACTGAGAACCCACAATGACAAACACCAAGTGAGGAATTAGACAAAGTCCCTGCTCTCGTGGGACTTGAATTCTAATATAAACATAAAAGAGATAAAGAAAAAAACCTGGAAATCAAGTAGTTTTTAAGAAGATACTAAGATATGAAGGAGCCACCAGGAGATCTTCATAGGGAAACCAGAGAAGACCTGTCTCAGGAGCAGAACTGAGACAAGAATGGAGAGAGGGAGGCAGCCAGGCTGGGACTTGGAGGAAGAGTGCTCCAGGCACTTGGAGGAGCAGGTGCAAAGGCCCTAGGGTGGGAATGAGTGAGGCCCACACAAGGAAGAGAACAGACGCAGTTAGGAGGCTGTCACACAGTCCACATGGTGAAACATGGTGGGGGGGGGGGCGCTGGGTGTGGCATGAGGTCAGAGAGAAGGTCAACAGGGGTTTTAGGATAAAAGGAACTTGAACTTCATCCTGCGGCCAGAGAGCCATGAAGAGGAGCAGCAGGATCCAAGTTACACTGACGTTCCGACCTCCCTGACTGCCATGGGGAGACTGGAAAAGACAGCTCCAAGAATGGGGGCGGGGAGAACAGGTTGGAGACCCTGCAGTGGTCCTAGCCCGGCCACCCTAAGGGACTTCTTGCTTTCTCCCACTCCAGAGGCACTGGGATCCTGACCTTCAATTCACTAACCTCTTTCTTGGCTCAAGGTTTCTCACAAGGCGCTCCCTCACCTTGCTCAAAGATGAAAGAGACAATGCCCTTTAGCTCCTTTCTCTAACCACCTCTTCACTTCTTTCTTTAAACCTAATCTTCCCTCCCCTCACGTCTGTTCACCTGGGATGCCTTCTCTGACCCCATGTCCAGGGAAACGCCCGTGGCATCTAGATCTTTCCGTTAGAGCTACAGGTTGCATGGAGCTAGTGAAGGCTACCCATCCCACTTTCCCTCTGAGAGCCTATGAAGGCAGGAAATACATCATTGCTGCCCTACAGAGGAGGCACATAGAACACCCTCAGCAAAGTTGGGGCGCCTGGGGGGCTCAGTAGGTTAAGTGACCGACTCTTGGTTTCGGCTCAGGTCATGATCTCACAGTTTCATGAGTTCAAGCCCCGCGTTGGGCTCTGTGGTGACAGTGCAGAGACTACTTGGGATTCTCTCTCTCTCTCTCTCTCTCTGCCCTCCCCACTTGCGCTGTCTTTGTCTCTCTCAAAATAAATAAATAAACTTTAGAAAGGCTCTCAGCAAAAATTTACTTGATGGAGTAATATTTTGTTAAAGTTAGTGGCAATTTGAGATTTATGCTGCTGACCCAAAATGATTTTTAAACAATTAAGTAGGGCAGGTCTTTCAAACAAATGTGTTCCTAGAGCAGTAACCATGATTGGTAGCATGCCTCGTATATGCTGGGGACAATGTCAAGCACATGAACTCCACTCACTCACCTAATTATCTCAATAACCATAGAAACTGGGACTGCTCACCCCCACTTCTCAGATGGGAAACTGAGGATAGAAATGGTTAAGAAACCCGCCCAAGAACATCTTGTGACTATGTAATGGAGTCCAATGACTATCCAATTTGACTCCATGTCCACTTGGATACAAAGCTCATGATCTTTTGACTGCTGATTCCTGAAAATAAGTACAATCATTCCTTCAGCAAGTGTTTATCAAGTAGCAGCTTTGGGGGTGGAGGAGGATGCGTTATGTAATTAGCCAGGGGTCCTGCCTTTAGGAGATTAGCATCTGGTAGGAGAGATGAGACCCGGAGGGACGGGTCAGGGTAATGCTGATAACTCGGGATCCGTATGGACCAGTTTAGAGAAGTGTTGAGATCAATTTAACAACCCCAGGAATAACTGCAAAATGACTCACAATCACTTATTATAATTCTCCAACAGTGTGAATTCCTAGTGCACAGAAAAATTACTTAAAACTCCTTTTCTAGCCCAGCATCACCCCAAACTACCTTCTGCACTCTTGACATACTCTTTTTTCCCTTCTGCATTAAGATTCCTTATCACCGAAGCTACAAACAGCTGACAAAACCCAAACCAGTGCCTTTGACAGTCTGTGAAAACCATGGACTTTCTCCCAGGGAGATGTTTCAGTACGGACACGCACGCACAGGCACACACAGGCATGCACAGGCACACACAGGCACACACATGCACGCACAGGCACATACATGTGCACACATACACATATGCACGCACAGGCACATACATGCACACACACATGCCACGCACGCACAGCCACATACACACACAAGCACTCACAGGCACATACACGCTCTCATAGGCACATACAAACACATGCACACACAGGCACACACACATGCACGCAAAGGCACATACACACATACACGCCCAAGCACATACATGCACACACATGCATGCACAGGCACACACACATGCATGCCCAAGCACATGCATGCACACACACGCACGCAAAGGCACACACACATGCATGCACAGGCACACACAAACATTCACACACAGTAAACACACGCTGGCACAGGCACATGCACACACTGGCGCACACACATGCATGCAAAGGCACATGCACACATACACGCCCAAGCACATACATCCACACACATGCACGCACAGGCACACACACGCACATGCACGCACACACATGCACGCGCACTGGTTTCACTGGTTTGCCTACTATTTCACAGGGTCCGCAGACCTCCCAAATCTTACCCGTGGTCTCCCAGTGAGAATCCCTGCCATTGGTAATCTGGAAAGCCTTTAGCATATTAGCATTTGCCAAAGGAAAAGAGCTTCTGCTGCTTCCGAGTACATGAGAAAACTTCAGAAATTTATGTTAAAATAGGTGCACTCCCAACCAAATAACCCACCCCTTGCTGCTTCAGAAGCTTGTCTTTCTCCACAGTTGCCAGCCTGAAATGGCCTTTTCTCCCAGGGAGCAGGAAACTCTGTAATTAAGAGAGCAGATGTCAATGGCCTTAGCCGCCCTCCAGGTGTTGGCATGATAGTGGAAAGAGCTGGAGCCAACTCTCTCCTTTCTGGTCTGAGTTTGGGTTCTCAATACACAGGGTGGTTTTAATTCAGCTGCGTGTCATGGTTCTATAGACCAGCAAGTCTCAGCCGCTGCACGGCCTCACTGCTGGATGGCCATCATCGCCAGGGATGTTGGAAAACAACCTGAACGATTGGTAAAATATCACACTTGGGAAATGATTTGCTTCAAAAATAAATTCGAGAACACTCAAGTTTCTCTCTAGAATGATGCTGCTTTCAATGCCCTGTTTTCAGATGTGTTTTCCTGAGAAACATGGTGGGGGATGGGTGGGAATGGGCAGTGGATGCCATCTGCGGAATTCTGAATAACCCTAAGATACCCGCACAACTCACTCTTACCTTTCATGATTCCTAATTTTTTTTTTTTTTTTATGTCTAGAATGGCCTTAGTTAACCTCAAGATTTTTTTTTGGTCACCATTTTTACTCCTTCCAGAATAATGCTTCCCAACCCGTTATTTGAATATCACCTTCAAGATTTTTGTCCTATACCTTATTTTTTTTTATCTAATATTTATTCCAATAGTCAACCCTCTATAGTCTTGGCCTAAGCAATAATAATCATGAAATCATGGGGTTGGTGTGTTTGTTGTTTCCCCTCAAGACACACTGAAATAAGGGTACAGCATTAAAAATAAAAATCACTACCCAGGTACAATGAAAAATCATTGCCTATACCCCCCTCACCCAGTGGTATGGCTACCACATTTATTAATGTTTATTTTACTTGTGGGGGTGGGGGTGGGGAGAGACGTTTGCGCTGAAACGCCTCAAGAATTTTTGACCGTTCCCTCCCGGCCCACATCCCATCAGTTTTTTTGCGTTTCAGGTGAGTGTCTAATTCAAATCTAGTCAATATGTCAGAGTGGCATATTCTGGGGTGGCATGATCTGAACTCCTTCTAGTAAACACATACACAACTGTAAACCGCCAGATCCCCCAGCATGGTTTCCTCCTTAGAGGCTGAAGTGTAAGGACTGGGGGGGAGGGGGTGTCACTTCAGCCTGACCCAAGCGGGGGGGGGGATCCACCAGCCACCAGTACCTGTACCGTACTCTTTATAACAAATTTAAATCATGATGCTAACAAGGTCATTGCAAAAGTAAAAATTAAGCCAGATAAACTTCCTCTTGGATGCATGCCTCTGCCTGGCCGTCGGTGGAGCATTTTATGAGCCCCCGCGCTGCCCACTAGACTGGCTCAGCGGGTACGCTCGGCCCGCAGTGGGGGATGCGCTCGCGGACCAAGCCGGTCCTGCTCCAGCCCCGCCCCCGCGCGGAGTGCGCTGGGAGCTCCTGGGCCTGCTCAGTAAGCTGGTTGTCCGGGTTTCCGCGCGTGGCTCGCTGAGCTGAGCATGCCGGGAGCTTGGGGGCGGTAGAGGGCGGGTTGCCTTGGCAACAGGCACCAGAGGCAAACGGCTGCGGGGCGCGCGCGGGTCGGAACCACCACTGTGCCCGGGGCCTTCTGAGGGCACCGAGTGGCTCCATTATTGCCAGGCGGCCGCTGAGACTGCAGGGAAAGGTCGGGAAAACCACCCGGGAGTGAGGAGCTTGCAAAGTGCTGAGGCTTCCGAGGCAGGAAGGGAAGGGTCTGGCGGCCCTAGATTGTTTCGGATCCTGAGTAGAAGGCAGGGGCAGACGACTTCCGCTGTGCCCACTGGGCGAGGGAAGAGAGCCCCTCCAGGCCTTCAGCTGAGAATCCAGAGTCTCAGAGCGAGGGTCTAGTAGAAGGAACTGTGCAGGGTCCAGGAGGGAAGCAAGGAGAAGAGAAGATAGGAAGGCTTGAGAAGGGGGATACTCAAGGTGGAAGGGGAAAGGGAGCGATAGAAGAGACAGAGCTGGGGCAGTCCCCCGGCGAAGAGGAGTCTATCGCATCATTCCCTAGCCTTATAAACCCGATCATTGAACAAACCAGAATAGACTCCTACTAATTTTTGGAGGGTCCATATTTTTACGTACAAGTTGGGGTAGGGAAAGAACGGTCAGGGAGAGGAGGAGGGAGGGGGCTCTCTCTTTAAAAAGCTCTTTTGACCTGAGTCAAGGGTCTAGTTCTGGAACAGGAAGAGACCTCAGAGGTTGCTTTTACATGTAGTTGGAAGTTTGACCACAGCTCTTTCTGGTGCCTAAAGCTCCCTCTTAACCACCCCAAGACTTACCTTTACCTTTGGGAGACTTCCCTTCCCATAGAAGAGGAAAGACAAAGGGTCAGATGGACAGTGGCAATGTAAGGAAGGGATGCCCGTGGGAGGTGAGGGGAAAACACCATGCACACCCAGCGTGGTGAGAACTAGACACTGATTTTAAGAGAAATCTGTGTCATGAACACGTCTTCCCATTTCATGGATTCTGAGTGTGGTGGATCAAGTGGACCAAGACTAGTGGGTCAAGAGAAGACCTCCCTCAGTAATTCTTGTCAGTAAGACTTCACATGGGACCCACTTCTTGGGCTTGACCTCCCCCTGTGCCTGTCATTTGTTCATGCTTTGTTCATCCTTTGCCAGTGTGGCTCGGGGCCTCAGCCCACCTCCCTCAGGGAGGATGATGGCGGACATTTCCCTATGGAATCAGCTATGATATCAGGTGAATGGCCCCTGTACCTGTAGGCCACATTGCTTGCTGAGTATGCCAGGGAATATCCGGATGGGGAGGTTGTTGAGCTCCCAAAATTTTCTGAGGCTGCTTTGTCATCTGTAAAATAACCTCAGCTCTGCCCCCTCCTGAGGTTGTTACGGAAACCTAGTGAGACACTGACAGTGCTTTTAATGGGTCGAGGGGCCATCAAATGCAGGGATGTAGTACCAGAAACCTCCATCCACTTGGCCTGGGGAGCCACTGGGAAAAGAAGGGGCTGGAGCCCACCTGCTCAGGCTGCAGTCTGCTCCCGCTGTTCTCCTCACTGCCCCATTTGCCAGGAGCACCAGGCCAGCTTGACTGATTGCCAGTTGTTTGCCTTCATTCTCCCTGGCCCTGCTGAGCCCTGAGGCCTAGATTGGAAACCTGGATCTGTCACTTAGTAGCTGAGTGATCTTGGGCAAGCCATTTCAGCTTTCCTGCTTAAGTAGAGCTAAGATGGCCTGTGAATGAAACCACATAAACCAAGGCATTTCCGGCTCCTGAAGGAAGCCCCTGCTGTGGGGGAGGACGCGTGGCTGGGAATCTGTTAGAGACAGTTATTTTGTCACCAACTGGAGTGGCCTTGGCACAAAGCACTGCAATTCTCTTGACCTCACCACCTGCCTTGACCTCATCCCTCGTGTCATTGCTGTCACTTTTCAACACAGTCACTTCCTTCAGCCTTAGCATTGGCCTGGGCCTCAGTTTCCTCATGGATGACTTGGGGATGATGATCTGTAGGAATCCGTAAGCCTAGGAGAAGAAAGCTATTATGTCACATTATGGTTTAAATGCACTAAGTGGGATATTCAGTTCTAGAGAGCAGCAGATGGTGTGGCATGAGAACAGCCATGGAGAAAGTTTGGGGGGGTCCCATTAGTTGCTGATAAGAGAGTGACCAATAAGCACTGGGGGACAGTGAGTCCTAAGTGAAGAGGTGGTTGGAAAAGGAGGCTGAACAGAAAACCGATTGTCAACACACTCAAAATGATAAGCAATTCTTTTTTATATAAAGCAATTGTTTAGACCGAGAAAAGAAATTACAAATTTTAAAAACAAATACCACAAACACCACAAAGTCAAGAAAGATACCCTGACATTTTCATTAACTGCCAGACTCCTTCACCTTTAAAATATTCCTTACTCCCATACTTTTTGACAGCAGATGACTTTTTTATGTGACAATGATTTTGTAATATTTCCTACAGAGTGAATAGAAAGATAACTCCATCTTTCCTTTGGCAGTTAAGTGCCTCTGGAAGCCATTTATGCACTAAAATAGCTATAGTTAAGTAGACCCACAAGTGACTTCAAAGCACATGAATAATCCCACTCAACCCATGCATTAGGGATTTCCCCCTAATTTTACCTTCCACCTTAGCCACATCCAAAATGCCCACAGGTATATCCAAAATACCCACAGGACATGTGTGACAGAACTTGCAGTGGAAACTCTGAGTGCTCCTCAACCAGCTTGTAAGAATAATTTCTGCAAATTTCCCAACACACAACTGTGAAAGTATTGCTAGGGCCCCTCCCAGGGCAAACAGAGGCCTGGAATGTTGACCAGCTCTGCCCTGAATAACTGCAGCATGGCTCAAGGTTAGTCCCTGGAGAGTTCAAGGGAAGCTAGCAAAAGCCTTTGAACAATCCTGGGAGCTGGCTGGCTTACTCTTAACTTTGGCAAATTTTGTTGACAAATAAGCTACTCCTCTCCCCCCACCTGCCACATACACAGTAGGGAGGCTCCTGGGATTTGACACCCCCACCCCCACCCAAAGTATCCTCCTCTGGACAGGAAGAGGGTCCTTTGCCCTGAGCAGGGTTCTCCCTGCTAAGCCCACTCTGCCCTCTCTTGCACAGGAGGAAATGGTCAAGCTGACCTTTGAACCACAGGTGCTCTTCTTGAAAGGGAAAAGAGTGGGGGCCAAAAAAGCCAATTAGGGTCCCAGACAGCTCCTGTCTTCCCTGCCCGTCCTAAAACAGGACTGTTGAATAGAACTATAGAAAACTCGTGCATAAGACATCCACAAGTATAAAAAATACTTGTCAGCAGGAGAGGGGAAACGGGAGAGAAAAAGCGTAGAAGAGGAAGTGGAAAAAAAAAAGAGGGGGGAGATGGAGAAAGGCTTTCGGCGGCTTGGAAGGGAAGGCCGTGGGAAGAGGGTGCAGAGCCCCCGAGGGGAGGGAGGGCTCTCCCTGCTGCTGCTGTGCTGGAGGCCTATATTGCCCATTAACCTGCTGCGTGACACTAGGGGAAGCCTCCTACTTGACCTCTCTGGGCCCGTTTCCCCTTTAAAGTAGAGCTGCTAATCCGTACCTCACAGGGTTGTTGTAAGGATAACACGAGGTAATGTCTGGGGAAATTGCTTGGGAAACTGGGAAAGGGTTCTCACACAGGACCCTCTCGTAATCCTTTTGGCCAAAGGCGGAAAGCAGACTCAGAGGCTCTGGACCCAGGCCTGGGCGTTGCCTCTTTGGGAAAGCCTTTACTCAAAGCTGACCCTGCCTTAGGCAGAGTGGCCCCGCTTGACAATCTTCCACACTCTGGTGCAGGTGGGCGCCACCAGAGAGAGTGCTGGCTGAGGAGTCAGAAACTCTGAGCTCACTTTGTGGGTGCTCCAGGGCCTGAGCCCCTACTGGCCAAGGCCCATTGTTGAAGAAGCCTGGAAAACTGAGGACTTGCTGTTTTTCTCTAGCCAGATGCCAGCTTCTCAGGGTAGCCCAATCTACTTCTCCAAGGGGCTACAGGGAAAGGGACAGCGGGGGTGGGGGTGGGGTGCAGGGGACCAGGATAACAAACCCTCCTCCCAAAAAGTATATGCAGGAGGACAGTCAGCAGAGGCAGTGACAGGGAGGCCCTAGGCAGGGCTGGGCCAGGCATCAAGGAACCAAAGGGACCAATTCAGCAGGGCACTGCAAAGCTGAAGGTCCACTTCAGGCTCCAGGCCCAGGCCCACAGATCCAGGTGTTGCCACTGCCCAAGGACCCAGCTGTAGGGTGGCTTCAGAGCATCCTAGGCCCGTGCAGTGTTTCTGTGGTTGATTTTCCTCCGAATGATACCTGGGGCTAGCTCTTTTCGTCCTGCTCGTACATCCCCACGGCCTCCACTATCTGAACATACTCTGCCTCTTCCAGTGTGTACAGAGTGAGCCCTTTAAAAAAACAAAAAAACTGACCTGAAATGAAATCCCAATAGTTTGGGATTCATTTCCAGCCAGGAAAATGGGCGTTGGGTTCTGGGGACGCGCTGATAGAGGTTGGGGGAGCAAAGCAGAAGCTGACTGCGGCATTGAGGATGAGGAGGAAGCCAGACAGGGAGTGTGGGGATACATCCAGTCAGGTAGGAGAGGCGCTCCTCAGCAGCCTGTTGGGGTTCTGGGGTGATGGAGAGGGACCTTCACAAGCTGGCAGTTTGCTCTGCTTCACCCCCAATCAGAGAGTGGGCACTGCTGGCCACCCACATGGCAAGGCAGGCCAGAACCCAAGAATAGGACCCAAAGAAGCTGAAATTAACTTGTCTACTTTTCCCAAACTCATGGGTCTGTGATATTGCTGCTGCTCGCTGAACAGAGTGGAGGGTGAGGCTGGGTGCGGAGGGCAAAGGTCCCCCAGGGAGGGGGAGGCTGTGATCCATTCAATCGATGCTCAATTTGGGGGTTTAGATTCCCCCTCCTAGACCTTGGGATGGGTGAGAAACCAGTGTTATTGAACTCCAAGGGCACATTGGACCCCAAACTAGGAATTCTCTCCCTACTCTTTCTCATCCTAAATTAGGTCCAATGTCAAAGTCCAAATTTGGCTCAGAGGTTCTGCAAAGAGATAGAAGGACAAAGATAAGTCAACATAGAAATGCCCTCTCTCGTTATGAATTTCCTAGGGTGAAATTCATTCAAATAAAAAAACTAAATTCCCTGCCCTTTGGGGTTCAAGTTCAAAGAAATAAAAACTGGGAGTGCGTGGGTGGCTCAGTCAGTTAAGCGTCCGACTTCAGCTCAGGTCATGATCTCGCTGTTCATGAGTTTGAGCCCCAAGTAGGGCTCTGTGCTGACAGCTCAGAGCCTGGAACCTGCTTTGGATTGTTTCTCTCTCTCTCTCTGCCCCTCCCCTGTTCATGCTCTGTCTCTCTCTTTCTCAAAAATGAATAAACATTTAAAAAAATTAAAGGGCACCTGGGTGGCTCAGTCGGTGAAGCAGCCGACTTCAACTCAGGTCATGATCTCACAATTTGTGGGTTCGAGCCCCGCGTCGGGCTTTGTGCTCACAGCTCAGAGCCTGGAGCCTGCTTCAGATACTGTGTCTTCCTCTCTCCCTCTCTCTCTCTGCCCCTCCCCCACTTGCATTCTGTCTCTCTCTCAGAAATAAACATTTAAAATTTTTTAATTAAAAAAGAAAGAAAGAAAAACAAAGCCTTAATAAGGTAAAAGATTAAAGCCTGAAGCATTCACCATGAGCCTAGCTAGCTGTCTGTCAAAGCCCAGTTGGTGTTAACTGGCCAAGGCTCCATGTCCATCCACTCACCCACCCCGCAGGCATAGAAGGGCTGGGTGGCTCCAGGAATAGGGTCCTTCTCCAGATCTCAGCATTTTAATTAGCCTCTCATGTGCTTTGCTTTTAAAAGATCCTGAGTTAACAAGGATGAAGCAGGTGGTGACATCCTCATAGCCCTGCCTGCCACAGGGAAATGCTTAGGGCAGTCTGCAGGCCACTAGCTGTCCCCAGAATCCAGTGCTCAGCCCCATGTAGGCACCTCTTGCTACTACCTCAAGATCCTGGTAAAAATGCCCTGGCAGCTGATGGAAAGTGGATAGAAAAGAGCGTGATGGCCCAGATGCCATGCCCCGGGAGTTTGACCCAATGGCGAGTTAGCTTTAGCCCAGTCAACCATGTTGGGTGGGGCAGGGAACAACTTCTCTCTGAGCCATCTGTGCCACTCCATTGGGTCTCATATCTTCTTTCTTCCAGTATGCTTGAAACCTTGTCGTTTCCATTTCTCTCTGTGTGCCCAGTGCTCAGCTCTGCCTAGTGACACGGTGTCCAAGTCCGGGCTCTGCCCAGTGCTCAACTCCCACCCCATGTGGGCAGGTCCTGCCTGGAGCAGGTTCCAGAACTGAGGGCCAGGGAGCAGCTGCTCTGTCCTATTGGTTCTCAGTACACAAGCTGTCCTCCATTTGGGATGCTCCTGGCCTTGAGCAGCATTTGTTTCTGCCACACAGTCTCCAGTGGGCCAGCATCTGTCTCTACTGTGTTGCTTCCTCACACTATTTCCGGCCAGTGGCTCCAGGATGGCTCAGCTGAATACCTAGCAGTTGTTCTGTGTTGGCTCCTGACACTGGTTTAAAATCCCTTTTCTTCACCACACAGAGGGCTACCTATTTTTGTTGGCTTCCAGTACCTTCCCTCCTTTTGCTTCTTGCTCTCTGACCCAAACTTTTACTTTTTCTGACATATTCCCCTAGATTTTGTCTCTTGGGGTCTCCCATGGCAATAGAAAGAAAAACCAGTCAATCTCAAGTTTGTAACAAGTATCTATTATTGAAATAATCAATGCTGGCCTGTGGCCGCTCTGCCAGCAGCTTGCCTCAGATGCCTAGGTCAGCCTTCCTCTGGTAGGGAGGGTTCGGCAGAGCCTTCCTGGAGCCTACCCCATACATTTTAAAACATTCTCCCTAAGGGAATGGGGATTGCCCACCCAAAATGCATGCCAAATCTATTTGATGCTGGTCTTCGGTTCTTAAATTTGCTCAAATCCTCTATAGCCTCTTCAGAGCTTCCAGGCTCATGAGATGGCTTCTGGATCTTCCAGAGTCCCGCCCGTGGTGTGAGCCAATCCCTCAAGAGTGTTCTGGGTCACCTGGCTCCCAGGCAGGAGGTGGGGGGTGTCTTGCGTCTTCCCCAAACCTCCGCCTTCCCTTTCCAGCAGGGAGCTTGCCTATCTCCTAACACCTCATACTCTAAAGACATTCATTCCTCTTCCACAGCTGGTCTCTCGTTTTCCACTGCTCCTGTTCTGAGAGTAAGATTCTGGCATGTTTTTCAAACCATTCCAGTTCCTTCTGGATCTCCCGAGAAAACTTGACTCCCTGGGACAGACAGCTCCCAGCACAAGCTTTCACATGGCCTTGCTAGCTTTTGGGCATGCAGTGATTTCATGGAGTTGTTTTTCTATCTTGCTGCAAGATAGTGGCATGGTCTGTGAAGGGCCCTGATTCCTTTGCATGCTATTGTCCATTAACAAACTACCACCCTTCGTGGGCGCATCGGTCTCCTCTAATTCCAGGGGACTAACCCTTCAGAGTGGCAGATGTACTTGGAGGGTGCAGGAGGGACCCTCCACAGCCCCTGTTCTGGCAGGAACTCATCGGTTACCACCTCCCTTTGGGTGGCCCAAGATTCCCATCCAGTTGCATCTACAACCCCTTGTGCCTTTGCAGCTGAAAGTGCCTACACCTGACCTACCGGAGAACACCCTCCACCCCACCCTCCCTCAGCAAGCCCACTGGAGCCGCCTCTGCCCCACTGTTTGTAACAGGCCACGGTTCTCTTGATGCCCGCCTCTGCTTGCCAAACCCCAGCAGCCGAGGCTTGCTAAGGCCTCACTCATTAAAGAGCACAGCTGTGAACTTGTGACTCCCCGACCCCCCACAAAGCACCACCCTGGGCTGCCAAGGTCAAACCCTGACAGACTGCTTGTGCAGCAGAGTAGAGACTCTGACCAGGAGTTAAAAGCCACTCCCTGGACTGCTTACGGCACCAAAACACTGTGGGCCACAATTGAGGCCAGAAGCCAGTGTGGTCCCTATGAAGCCCCCGTGAACATACCAGGCAACCCCAAAGCCTTCACTGGTGTGGACTCAAAGCTCAAAGCCAGTGAGCAAGATGTTGGGTTTGGGGAGGTTTAACAGAACACCACCTTCGTCCAAGTCCAATTTCAAGGCCTCTACCATGGTTGTGGGGGTCGTGGCGTGTGCCAGAGAGCAGGTAGCAACACACCGCAGAGCAGGCCTAGGAGGGTCAAGCAGTTCAGGGGTGCAGAGGGGGGTCCTGGAGGGTCCTCCTCACAGGTCAATGTGAGGAGATGAGGGGCGAGGGCCCCCCAACCCTAGCAGGAACACCAGTAGCAGTAAACTCAGGGAGGCTGGGGGTGGGGCGGGGAGAGGGCAGCAAAGTGGAGAGGCCCTCAGCAAGGCCCTCGGTGGGGGCGAGGTCCCAGAGGGATATGGTTGTTGGACGCTGTCTGGTCTTCCCTTTGTTCTGTTGTGTGCGTGCAATCATTGAAGTGCAACATACACACAGAAAAATGCATAACAGTTTAACAAATATAACACAGACACTTGTGAGAACAGGGAGGCAAAAAAATACCACTGCAGGAACCCATCACCTCCATGAGCCTACCCCAGTCTCTGCCCTCCCCCATCACCAGGGAGCCCACTGTCCCGAGTGTGAGGGGAAGGGTCTCCCAACCTCCATCACAGTTTTACCATCGAGGCGCAGACCTCTAACAATTAAGTTCAGTATTCCCTATCTTTGAACATTAAATAAATGAATATTTATCATCTGTATATTGTATGTTGTGCTCAACATTCCATGCTGGTGAGATTCATCCATGGAGTATCTACAGCTTTTCATTTCACCGCTGCATAATAATCCACACCATAAATACACCACAATTTATTTATCCATCCTATTCTTGGTGGACATCCAGGTTGTTTTCCAGATAAGAGTTTCTTTAGGGTATAGATACCTAGGAGTGGCATTGTGGGTGTGTTAATTATAGCCAACGTGATGGGTGGTTAGTGATATCTTGGGGTGTGGTTTTGATCCCACGTCCGTTTTCTACTAAGGTTGAGCACCTTTTGCATTTGGATAGCCTGCTTTGTGAAGTGACTTCTAAAGTCCCATGGTAATTTTTTATTGGGTTGTCTATTGTAAGGATTTAAAAAAATATGTTCTGGATACAAGCCCTTTATCAATCATATGAGTTGCAAAAGCTGGTGTGGCTTTTCATTCTGTCTATGGTGTTTTACTAATATAAGGTCAAATGTGTTCATTTTTCCTTAGTCATATGTGCTTTGTGTATCTCATTTAAGAAATCATTACGATGAGTGGCCCCTGGGTGGCTCAGGTCACGATCTCACAGTTCATGGGTTCAAGCCCCGTGTCGGGCTCTGTGCTGTCAGCTCTGAGCCTGGAGCCTGCTTCGGATTCTATGTTTCTCTCTCTCTGCCCCTTCCCCGTTCATGGTCTGTCTGTCTCTCTCTCTCTCTAAAATAAATAAACATTAAAAAAATCATTAAGATGATATTCTCTTTTAAGAGCTTTATGATATTTTCTTTATGGCTTTTAATTCATGGAGAACTGATTTTTGTGAAATAGGAACCCAGTCTGATATTTCTGCCCATGTAGTATGGTAGTCATTACGAACCAGCACCCGTAAATGCAGAGTGCTTCCTTTCACATAGATTTCAGTGCTGCCTGGATCACATACCATGCCCGTATGTGTATGGAAAGCTCTGTTTCTGGGATTTCTCTCCTTTCCATCCTTCTGTTGTCTACCCCCATGCTGATTTCATTTTGCTTTGACTATATAACTTAATAACAAATCTTGACGTGGGGAAAGGAAGTCCTCCCATCCTGTCTTAAGAAAATGTTTTGGCTTCTGTTGGTCCTTTGGATTCTCATGTGAATGGCAGAATTGGGTTCTCAAATTCCATCAAAATGGAATGGAATTTCTATTGGGACGGTGTTGAATCATAAACCAGACTGGGGAGAAGTCGCATTGTTACAATAAATGGTCTGTCCATCTATTTAGTTCTTTAGTTACCCCTCCCCCGCCCGCCCTGTGTGTTACTTTTCTAGAATTCTGTACATCTTGGATCTATTCCTAGGTACAGGGCAACTTATCTGCTAATTGTTTGCATGTTTCCTTTACCCTGACCCCAAACCGTCTTTCTTCTTTGTATGTATGAAGTCATATTCTATATGGTATCTGTAAAGCCATATCTTTTTCTGAAAAATGTCTGTTTCTGCAGCCATACTCAATGTGTGTATTCTAAATATTCCTTATCTTGAGGTTTGGTAAATACACTATTATAGTGACTCCCCATGGGCTCAAATGTTAAACTTGTATAAATTCACACCCTTCATGTCCTTCTTTGGCTTTTCATCTAATCATGATCACCAGTATCCTTAATGTCCACACACAGGTGATCTTTCTCTACACTTTGAAATGGCAACAGAGAGACCGTTATAAGGACTGAACTCTCTTCTCTGCCTTGTAGCTGTGTTTTGTTTTGCCTGGCAGCAACTCACTAAGAAATCACCCCATCACTGAAGGATTCATTCCTTTCCAAGGAGCAGGGCCCCTTTCCAGAACCTTTCCTAACCCTCATTCATACTTTGCTGTGAGAGGAGGAGCCCTGTGGATGGATGGGGTTCAAAGGCTCAGAGCCACTCATCTTTTGCTATGAAGCATTATCACCCTGTTTGTGTGTTGTTGAAGGCTAGGGGTTATCTGTTACAGTCTGAATGGAGAAGGTCGAAGGGAAGATTCCTCCACCTCTTATCTGGCTGCTTCCTCTTGTTTTCTCTTCAGTCTGGCTCCCCAGACAGCTCGCTCAGGAGCAATGTTACCTGAGCATCATCAGCCCCAACTCCTGGGTGGCGGATTCATTCACATCCTTCTCCAAAGCTGTGTGCTCACCGGAAGAGGTCTGGCTCCTGGTTCCCTTTCCCTCCAGACCCACTGTTGGAGTTGAAGTCTGGGTATTCACCAGAATTTTAAAAAGAGTCTAAAGGAATTAAATCCAAAGGGTCTTTTCATTTCTCTTCGAACGAAAAGGAAATGGTCTTATTTTATAAACAAGAATATTATCCTCTGAATTATCAGAGAACAAAAGAGGACACTCACCACCTGAAAAGTCAAGTGTCCTGGAGAAAAACTGGAAGGTTCTGATAGAGTTCCACCCAATTTTCTTCTGTGTGGGAGGCCCTGACGTCACATTGCTTTTTTCCCCCTATTTTCAAGTCGGTCCAGGATACCTTGAAATTCATACCATCTTTGAGGATCACATGTTACAGTTGCAGATGGACATTGCCTCCCCTGCTGGTGGAAGGGAGGAGGAACCTGGCACCAGCAAGAGTTCTTCATTCATAAGCCAAGTTGAAAACTTTGGAATTTGTTGCAGCTTCTTTGTTTATTGCTGACAGCATTGATGTGGTGTGAGAACACTTCGTCCACATAGTCCTCCTGACATCTGAGGTCCTGGCACTCTTGCAGGCTGTCTAGTGGACACGACGGACAAAGTCCTGCCGGGACAGCAAGACCAGAAAGGTGGACATTTGGCAGGTGGGAAGGCAGGCTGTGGGGGAAACTGAGAACAGTAGGGAGCAGCTGGAGGAAGGAGGGCCTTGGTAGGGTCAGGACAACTTTCCCCCTTGTTTGCAGCCTGCCCCCAAGTGCCCCCAAGCTCTTGTCTGCTGAAATCCAGCAGACCCATCAGGGGGGCAGAATCAAGATCTTTTGTACCCAAGTACAAAGGGGATTTCATTGGGAATAAGAGTGGCATTTCATCAGTGAGGTAAGTTGGATAATTTAACAGATGGTGAGGGGACAGACAGGTGGGTGATGTCCACAATAAAAATGGATTAGGGGTGCCTGGCTGGCTCAGACCATGTAACTCTTCAACGCCCGGGTTGTGAGTTCAAGCCCCACATTGGGCATGGAGACTACTTTAAAAAATAAAGGATTAAAAAATAGATGGAAACATACCTCAGACCTAACACAGGGGAGATTCCAGAAGAAGCAAAAATGTACATGTCAAAACAAAATTACATGACAGCTTGAAAGAAACCGGGGGGAAATAGTTGGATAATCATGGAGTGAGGGAAACCTAAGATTGACACAAATCCCAAGACGAGGTTGATAAGAACTGTGTCTCCTGAGTCTACCCACAAAGGCAAAATCCAGATGACAAACTGGGAAAAATATTTGCAACTCCTAACAATGAGTTGATTTCTCTAATATATATAAAGAGCTTTAAAACAAGAAAAACAATCCAGTGGGAAAATGGGCTTGAGGACTTGACTTAGTTCCCAGAAAAGGCAAAAAAGGGAATGCCCATTGACCCTGTGAAAAGATGCTCAACTTCATAGTAAGAGGCAAATTAAAACCGTTTGGCTGGAGAGAAGAGCATTTCCCCCATCAGACAGTCAAAAATCAAAACTTGGATTGGGAAGGCCTCGCTTGCCCATCTGGGTAGTGCCATCAACTCTCCACCTCTAAGCGGGATGTCAGACCATATTCAACCAGCATTGCCTTTGACCAAATGATTCTATGTCCAGGCACCTATCCTACAGATAGAAATACTTACTCATGTGTGGAATTCAATGTAGCAGAGCTAAGAATTGAAGGCTGGAAACAGCCTAAACGTTCAGAACAGGAACTGGTTGAATGAATCATGGCTGGTCCTAACAAGGGAATACTAGAGATTCTTCAGGTAGTAAGATCAACTTTTAAATGTTTAAAAAAAAAAAAAAAGCATAGTGCCGAACTTGTATAGAATATGCTACCATTGGAAGGGATGTTATGCATATTTGCTTGTATATGCATAAATTATCTCTGGGGGGGGGGGATTTGAGAGAGAGTAATCCTGTGGAGGGAGGTGATGGGACGGAGCCTTCTCTCTGGAGATCCTTGGAATGTGCTGAATTGGAGCCATGTGAATATATCACCGATTAAAATGAGAATCAAATCAGGTACACAAGAAACCAGGTCGCAGGGGCATGCAATCATAGGGGGACATGGGGTATGAGACTTCTCACTTGTAGCTTGGGGATTTGGAGCCCTGTCTGGATGTTTTCAGGTCTAGACTTAGGGGAATATGGAGTCCGGACCCCACTGTTCTTAGATGGGGACTGAGGCTCCAGGAGTGAGGAACAGAGCCAATTTCAAAAACCTGACAACTTTTGTCTCTTTTATGTGGGCTTCAAACACAGCAGAGAGGTGTGCTCACTTAATAAAAGGAGGAGAAATCTGGGCCAGTGGCTGGCGGGTTTGCATTGTGCCTCCCTCACTTCCCCCTTCACCCTAGTTCTGGAATTTTCACTGGGAGGTGGAACCCAGTTTGGCGAATGCTCCGCTGAGAAGGGGAGCTGGGCTGGCAAGAGAAAGCTTCACAGAAACACAGATCTGGGGGCCATCACTTGCCCAGTGGGACAAGGAGTCAAGGAAGATAGTGGCCCAGAAGCTTTGGAAACCTCCTCGTCTCTGGGGCGGGGTCAGCCGAACTCCCCTGGAAAACTACACTATTTCTATCTACTGCTTTAAACAGTGGGGTAGCCCGGTAGCCTGACGCACTAGCTCCAGTGGTTGGTGAGCCCTGAGGTGTGGGCCGGGGTCCATAGTAAATGTTTCAGTTGTATTCCTGCAGAGGTCGTGTGCCCCACTTCGGGCCCTCCTCCCTCGTTCACCGCCAGCACCACCAGGCTCTGGGTGGAGTACTTGTCCACACCCCCAGTCTTTTCTCTGCCCACCCAGGAAGGGGCTTCATAATTTTTATCAAGACCAAAGTACAGGCATAGGCTACCTGCTCAGCCCTTCCCCTCCCTCGGCAATGTGATCCACATTAATCATGCCCGAGGCTGTGCATGGAGATGCTCCAAGGCCTGGGGAAAAGCCTGCGCCACTGGGTTCTCCAGAATAGACCAGCTGAGAGGTTCCTGAAGCCATGGGCCAAAAGGTCACAGAGCTGGGTGCAACCACCTCTTGATGCCCACAGGTTATAGGAAGAGAAACCCCAGCTCACAAGGCCTGGGCCAAAGCAGAGAGGCCTTGGCATAGTCTTGCACTGCGCGGCTTGGTGGAAGGTTTCCCAGAAGGGCATAGCATGGGGCTCAAAGTGGGCAGGCAGATGGGAGATAAGCATTCCATGCAGAAAGAACAGCACCTACGAGCTGTGAGGACAGTCAGGTCTCTATTGGCAGATGACACGGTAGCACTGGAGTGATGATGGAGAGCAGGTGGCAGTCTATGTCCCCTCCCCCATCTGTTCCACACCTCACCTGGAAGCATTATTTGGAAATGAGTTTCTACAACTTTTTCCAAGGCTGCCCTGGGGCAGCCACTAAGGTTTGAGGAAGGGACAGGCTGCTCCCTGGGCAGTGGAGCCTATGCTTTGGGCTAAAGGGGGCTGACCGTGGCAGCACTGGGGTGGGGGACAGGATGTGGCTTGAGTGAGATGCAGCAGCAGCCCTCCTTGGTGTACGGGGCGCTACAGCTTCCAGGGGACTTGGAAGTGGGTTCCTGACTCACAGACGCTCCCATTTTCCCAAGGAGCCACCACCGTGATGCCTTGGCTGGCCTCAGAGCCTGGCACTCCCAGGTTTCTTGGGGGGAGCAGGCCGTGCTCTGTTCTCCTGACTGTGGGGCTCTCCAGGCTCCCCCAACACAGCAGGAGCCCAGCCTGTCTTGTCTGCCTCTTTGGCCTTGGGAGACCCCCCATTGTCACATGAGGGCACAAGGTGAGCCCTAACTGGGAGTGTACGTGTGGCTGACTCCTGGGAGGTGGTCGGCCCAGCACTGGCACACCCAAGGAAGCAGGCCGTCAGTGTCCTCATCTGTGAAATGAGGGAGTTGGCTAGATGCTCCTGGAGGGCAGGGTGTGGGATCTGAGAGCCAGACTCTAAGAGCAGATCTGCGCACACCCAGACGCAGAGAGAGATTCTGTGCTGGGAACTCAGGGATGGGGGTCACATGGGAGCTGAGGGGTTATGACAAAGGCCAGGGCTGGGGTGGGAGCAGCAGGTGCTCAGATCCATGAAAGAGGCCCCAGCTCATAAGTGAGGTGGATGAGACCTTCTGGCTTTAGCTGGAGCCCTGCCACTATCCCCACCCCCGGCATGGGCACAGATGTGGGGGTCCACGCCCTTCCATCGAGGGAGCTGGAGCAAGACACTCGAGAGATTTTTGTGGAAGAGGAGCATCTCACTCCCACAAAGATGGCCAACACCCTTCGGGCTTCCCTTTGAGCTGACTTTTTACATCCTCTTTCAAAATGTGACCCCAACTATCACTCCTGTTCTGGAAGTAAATCCTTGCTGCCTAGGCCTGAAGGGGACAGTACTCCCTCTACCCCAGGACCTAGACTAAGACTAATAAGCAAAGCAGTCCTCAGGCATCTTAATTGTCAAGTTGGCAAGCAAGGGTGGGCTGCCCCAGAGGACAAACGGCCAAAAATTCTATGATGGGAGAGAAAGGGAGGGTACAAATCCATGTGGAAAGTGCCAGCTGACTGGGCTCCCACAGCCTTGGGGCCTGGGTTGTTCTGAATTTGCCATAATACGAGGACACGTGGAACTTGTCCTCGGCTTCAAGCCTGGGCTGGGCACCAGGAGCTTCCTGCTCCTGCCTGCCAGGTGTTCACAGTGACATGAGAAGTGACTCGTGCAAGAGCAGTGGGTACAGCATGGGCTGGACCACTGGCAGCCATCTCAGGGAAAGAGCTCATGGCCACCGCAGGCCCTCCCCACCCCGTATACACACAAGGCAGCCTTTGTCACTGCCTGTGGCTCAAAGGCAGGACTGTTCCTCACTCCCTCCAAAGGCTTGGTCCAGGCAACAATGCTTTTCCTTACAGCCCTTCAGCTTTCAAAAGCAAATTCACTTAAATTCCACATTTAAAAAAAAATCTTCCATCTAAGATGATCCTGCCTAGAAAGAGGCTGAGCCAGAGCCAAGGGGTCTCAAAGGCACAGGGCCAACAGGCATCCAGAGGAGCCCCCTCCCTGTGCAAGCAGGTAAAATGAACTTGACTTCTCCCACATGTCAGGCACTATGGGAAGGGCTGAGGAGGCCCTTTGCTTTAAGTCAACACACAGGTGCTGGCCCTGGCTGACTAGGGCCAGCTCTAGGCACAGGAATTTCTAGTGCTAGTGGCTGGGTCTCACTTAGGTGGGGATGCCGCAGGGGCGCATGGAGCCTCTCATACTGTGGGCTAGAAAGGCATTCTAGCCCAAAGGCACCTGCTCTGGGCAAGCAACATGGCAGCTGAGGCCCCTATGGCCCAAATGTGGGCACAGAAATTGCCCACTGTCCTATCATCACTCCCACATTGGACGCCCTGCACTTGACCGCAGGGGCCTTGGACCAGTTAGACTCCAGCCACACTGGGCCTTGATACTGATTTTGTTGTTGACAGTGCCCTGAGGGCCATTACGTTCAATGTCCCTGCAGGGTGGACTTAAACACCTGAAGGCTTTCCAGAACCACTGTCCCATAAAACATGAACGGCTTCAAAACTAAAGGGCCCCTCGGTGGCTCAGTTGGTTAGGTGTCCGACTTCAGCTCAGGTCATGATCTCACAGCTTGTGAGTTCCAGCCCTGCACTGGGCTCTGTGCTGATGGCTCAGAGCCGGGAGCCTGCTTCAGATTCTGTGTCTCCCTCACTCTCTGCCCCTCCCTTGCTCATGTTCTCTCTCTCTCAAAAATAAACATTAAAAAAACAAAACAAAAAAACAAAAACAAAAAACCCTATAGGCCCGGTGTTGTCTCTGGCAACTGTTGCGGTGGAGATCTGGGTGCCTGAGGAGAGCAGAGGCCAGGCACAGATTTGACGGCCATCTGGGCAGTATAACCAAAAACTCTGCTTCTGGTGCACTCCCCACTCCCACCTGAAAAGTGTCTAAAAGTTCCACAACAACTGGATTTTCCAGGTCAAGAAACTAGGGCACCAGCCTAGCAGGGTTTGACCCTGGGGTACAGGGAGGGGAAGGCCTCCTTTTCCCAGGGTACCCTTTGCCCATTTGGAAGATGTTGGAAGGTGGAGCTGAGAGAAAAGCCCAGTCGCAGCTGACTCCAACCTCTAAGGCAAATAAGATTTTGACCCCAACCTCTCCCTCCCCTTCTCCCACTGGCCCTAGCCCAGCCCAAGCCCAGCCCCAGCCTGAGCCACCCAGCCAGCCCTAGCCCACGTGGTGGCCCTGCCCCTGCGGGTGGGAACGGATTCAACTCTGGGTTCCCGCCAAGGGCGGAACCATGAACCTGCTCTGGGAGGGCCAAGCCGCAAACGCTGAGCGGGAGGCTCCGATTGGGAGTCTGATTCCTGGGTCTGTGTCCCCCGGCAGGATGCCAATCAAGGCTGAGGTTTCTGCTGGGGGCACAGGAGGGACCCCAACGGTAGGTTCCGAGACGGCACTCCTGCCGCCCTTGGTCCCCCAGTCACTGTCCCGGCCCTGTACCCACTCCTCCGCAAGCCAAGGAAGCCCGAAACAGCAGCAATAGCCTCCAAACCGTTTATTTCTCCCGACTTGGAGGTGGGGGTCGCTGGGGGCGGAGCGGGCACAATACTGCGGGCGGCAGAGCCTGGTGCAGGCAGGTAGGGCCGGCGCGGCCCTCAAGCGAAGGTGGAGTTGTTCCAGCCCACGTTGGCCGCGTTCATGTCGTAGTAGTTGATGTAGACCCTGCGGGGCGTGGAAGCCAGGCTCAGCGGGCTGCGCCGTCGCGGGTTTGGGCTGCGTCCCCCACCCCACCGCCCCTCAGCGCCCCCCACCGCCCCACGCACCTATCGGGGCTGATGCGCAGGCGCTCGGCCAGCAGGCCACACAGCAGCTTGCTGTAGGAGCGATTCTGCGCGCCGCCGATCTTGCCGATGCTGTGCAGGCTGCAGAGCGCGCACGGCTCGCTGGAGCCGCCGAAGGCCATGAGCTGGTCAGGGACCACGTGCACCGCGATGTACTGTGGGGAGACGGGGCGCGGTCAACCGGCCGAGAGACCTCGCCGGGGCCCGGACGGCCACCCATTCCATCCCTTCCCCGCCCCGAGCCTTGGCCTGGAGTCGCCTTCCCCGCCCTCCAGCCCGGGACCACCTCGGCACCCAGTCTCCCTGTTCCCTCCTGGCGAACCTGGGCCGGCTTGCCGGTGGCCTGCGCCAGCTGCTGAGTGAGCTCGGAAAGGAGCCCGTCCGGCACGGAAGCGCGGGGGACGTTGGTGTTGACCACGAACATCGGCATGCTGGCGAAAGAACGGCGGGCACCGGTGCACAGGAACCGACCAACACGCGCACCGCCACAACCCGGGAACCTGAGCTACGTGACCGGCGTCTGGTGCCGCCCCGCAGGGCGGCTGCGGCCCCGCCTCCTGTGACGCCACCGCCGGCGGACGCCCCGCCTCCCTGCGGCCGTGAGGCCCTCCCGACTGGTGACGTCATCGGAGGCAGAGGCCCGCGCCCCTGGGCGGCCACAGCTGCCTCCGGACTGGTGAAGTTCTGGCTGGCAGAGATCCGGCCCTCTTGGCTGAGCTTCCGACGTTGGCTTCCTGGACCCAAGCATCCTCTCAAAGCCGTTCTTCACGTGACGGCCAGAAACCTGCCAATCCTTCGTTTCTTCGTGAGTCCTTTAATTTAGTCACTGATGTTTATTCAGCGATGTGTGTGTGCCAGGAGTTGGGGATACAGCGGTTAACTGAGCACATGGCCCCTTGCCACCCCCAGGAGCTCACAGCCCGCAAAGTAGATGAAGTCCCAGTCCGTTCCACCACACGCACGGAACCTTTGTGTGCCCTGAGTCCCCAGGGCCACAATTTCCCCAAAGCTATAGTCCTGAGTATGTGTGTGTGATAGGGAGAGGTAGGCGTTGCTGCCAGTAGAAGGAGGCAGCCAGAGTAGAGCTGTCACCATCCAGGTGCCTTCCCTGCACCCTTGCTCTTTACCCTGAGGATGCTGGGAGATGTCAAGGGGAGGAGCAGGGAATAAGAGATGAGGCTCAGGCAGGGCTCCATAGGCCAAAGGCAGTCAACAATCCCTGCTCAACCTGAGACCACTGAAGCCACCACTGAAGCCGAATTAAGGGAGTCTTTATTACCGGCCGGGACCCCACAGAGTCAACACAGAACTCTAAATGTGCAGCCCTGAGTCTAAGAACTTAGGGCTTTTTATAATGAGCAAGCAAGCAGGAGGTACAGAAGCAGAATTGAGTGGTAATTGCAGGGGGCTACGAAGAGATAAGGAGAGGGCCCTTATCCTGGTCTGCAGGAAAACATTTGTCATTCTGAAGGAAAGGTTTAGGGATGTAGGGGAGTCCGCCCCCCCCAGTGCAGGCCTAGAAAGTAAACTCTGGGTCAAGATGGAAGGGCTGAGGCTAAATTCATGTGCAACACCCTGGGCAACTTCTCTGCGGGCCTGGGAACTTGAGCTCCTCAGGGAAGCCCCACCATAGTTAGGTCCTCTAGGGATGCCCTTCTTGAAAGTCTTGGTGAATTCTTTCCATCTCTTCCACTAATGGTAAGCTCAGGGGGCATCTAGTGGGTAGCAAGCATACAAGAGACACAGACTGAATACTGGGTGAATGAATGAATGGGTGAATGAAGACATGACACAGCAGGAAGAGGACAGGGCAGTGGCTGGATTGGGGCCCTGGCCAGGCCTGCAGGCCTTGCCATCCCTGGGAAGAAGGGCTTGTGGCTAAGTGGCCACCCCACTTCCACTCTGAGGAGCCCCCCTGGTCAGGGTGCTGTGCTGGGGAACAGATCTCTCAGGTGCTCTAAGGGGCACACTGTGTTTGGCCAAGTCCTCAGAGCTCGCCAGGAAGATCTTGTCCTTGGCATCTGGCAGATGCTAGCCAGTTAAGGTGGGACAGCACACACTGGCCTTGATGATGTCCATGTGCTACATCAAGGACACTTGGACCTGTGGGACCAGCCAGTATCCACTCAAGTAGGGCCTATGGCCCAGTTGTGCAAATAGCCTGCAAGTGTTTGTCCCTCCACTTAGGCCCCCGGCTGCTTCCTCACTCTCACACCCTGTGCCCAGGCCTCCTTACTACTGATGACCTGATGCACACACACTATGTCAACAGCACCAGCCCCCCTACCCCCTTCAGAGCTCAGTAGCCAATTTGGCACTTTCTGCTTCCAAGTGCATGACTATTCCTCCCACATCTGTTGGTCTGCCAGTGAAATGTACTTCCCTCCACTGTTGCCCTTATCCTCCCCTCTCTCCACCCAACCCATCACCACCACCACCACCTTAGTGTAAGTTAGCTGGCCTCACCTTTTGCCTACCATGGACCCTGTGGCAACACCATTGTGGACTGCTCTTCCTGGGGGAGGAGTCTATTTCCCTACCCGCTGGAAGCAGATCTGGCTATATGACTTGCCTTGCCCAATGAACTACGAACAGAAGTTACCTAAGTGACTCCAGGCAGAAGATTCAAGAGCCTGCACCTGCACCTGCTTCTCTGAGATGGAGGAAGCGTGTGACAAGATGGATCCACACCAGCAAACATCAGCGATGCCCCTGTAGGTGAGCCGCTGCGATTTTTAGGTTTACTGTAGCACAGGGCAGTCTTCCCTGATCAGGACAGCCTATTTACCAACTACTCTTACCCTTCCCAGTGTCAGTCAGTGCCATCTTTCTAGAAGGGCATCTGGGAAGGTGATATCATTCACAGGCCCACCCCTTACTAACTTGAAACTTGACTTGGCACCTGAGATTCAGTTTTTCCCCACCTGTAATTTGAGGATAGTAGTGTCCACCTTCCAGAGGAGTGTTCTGAAAACCAAGTGGCCTAAATGCTGGGGTGATAGTCCCCACTGATACTAGAGGTAGTAGTGTCACAGTGCCCTGGTGACCTGGTTCCCACCCCACATTTTGCACCCTGCTGCCTTGTTCCCTGAGTCTGTGCAGTATCCTTAGGTACCATGCTCCTGGCTCTTGGCTCTGGCATTGGTCCTGAAATGTGGTTTGTATGCACTTTCCCTCATCTACCTCAGTTCCTCTGGAAAGCCCCAGAACCCCCAGCTTTAATGTGGTCCTGTTATGTACCCAGCACCTCTCCTTCCTTTGAGGCCATAATCATATTTCTATTTGTGAGTTAATGTTCCCTTGCTAGGTGGTACGCTCCATGAGAGAGGGGACTGGACTGTCTCTTCTTGGCCATCGCTGTATGCCCACCTCCTTGACCCATTATTATCTAGTGGTAGGCAGAGGGAGTCCAAAGATGTCCCTGTTCTAATCCCTGGAATCTGTGAATATATTATGTTACACGGCAAAAGGCACCACGAAGATGTAAGTAGAATTGTGGACCTTAAAATAGGCAGGTCATCGTGGATTATCTTGGTGGGCCCAATGTAATCACATGAGCCCTCAGAAGCAGAGAATTTTCTCCAGCTAGACTCGGTGAGATTCGGCAGAAGGGGAAGCCAGACTCGAAAGCAGGAAAAGGACTCGATGTGCCATTACTGGGTCTGAAGATGAAGGGGGCCAGGAGCTTTGGCCATACAACCACAAGGAACTGAATTCTGCTAACAACCTGAATGGACTTGGAGAAGCGGGTTCTTCTCTAGTTGACCCACACCTTGACTTTGGCTGTGCAAGACCCTAAACAGAAGACACAGTCATCTGGTGCTGGACTTCTGACCCACAGAAACTGTGAGATAATAAATCTACATTGTTTTAAGCTGCCAAATTTGTGTTCATTTGTTCTAGGAGCAATAGAAAGGTAATACACTCGGCATCAATAGGGGCTTGATAATTATCTGCTGAACAGCAGGGACACATGCACCGGGAGGTGTTGGCAGGCATGGTGCTGGGCTGCCGGGGATCATCTCCCCTTTCCTCCTCACTGACAGAATTCCAGTTCTGTTTGATTAGAATGCTCGCTGCCCCAGAGCCCCTGGCAACCAGGCATGGCCACGTGAAGCTCATGCCATGTGTGGGGTTTATGGGGAAGCAGGTGATTTGCTGATGGAGGTGCCACCCTGCCCTCTTCCTCCTGCGTGCACCCCAAACTTGGACATGACCCCCAGATGTGCAGCAACTGTCAGGCAATCATGAGCTGGAAAACACAGAGGCAAAAGAGCCAGGAGTGGCAGCCCAGAGGAGCCTGGAGCTCTGAAAAATAAACCCCTCTCTGCTCAAAGCACTGCTTGTCAGGGTTTGTGTCATTTGCAGCCCCAATGCAAGTCCTGCTCCTGCAGAGGACTTCCTGGGTGCCATGTCCAGTGGCATGTCAGGCATTCTTAGTGCAAGTGTTTTTGCTGCAGGCATTTTCATGGCAAACATTTTCCCCACATCACTGACTGGTCACAAGGCAAAGAAAAATAAAAGAAGGACATTCAGTAAAAAGGACATAATGAAACATGAAAAACGAATAATAATATTACTTGGCTGAGAAATACAAAATATTTGGATACATTTATTGTTTTAATGTTTACTCATTTTTGAGAGAGAGAGCATGCACGTGCAGAAGGGGCAGAGTTGGGGACAGAGGATCTGAAGTGGGCTCTGAGCTGACAGCAAAAAGCCTAATGAGGGGCTTGAACTCACAAACCATGAGATTATGACCTGAGCTGAAATCAGATGCTCAAACAACTGAGCCACCCAGGTGCCCCTAATATATTTGAATACATTTAAAATGTGTGTAGATTCTATGCAAATAACTGGTTTTATTTTGTGGATTGTATCTATGTATGCTTTCAAAATTTTTCATTCATAGTATTACACAATTTTTTTTGTCCTTTTTTTGATTCATCTCGTTAGGCATCACAATTTTTCTTTTTTGGCTAAATTTTCTTCCTTCATTAAGAGAGATATGTTTCCAAACACAAGGGTGCATTTTTGTTTGATTTTATTTTGTTTTTGCTTTTTTTTTAATTTTTTAATGTTTATTTTTGAGAGAGAGAGAGAGTGAGCATGAGCTGGGAGAGGCAGAAGAAAGAAAGACACAGAATCTGAAGCAGGCTCCAGGCTCCAAGCTAACAGCGCAGACCCAGACGCAGAGCTCGAACCCACGAACCGCAAGATCATGACCTGAAGTCGGACGCGCAACTGACTGAGCCACCCAGGTGCCCCTGTTTGTTTTTAAATGTTTGTTTGTTTATTTTTGAGAGACCAGGAGAGAACATGAGCAGAGAGGGGCAGAGAGAGAGGAAGACAGGATCAGTGGCGGGCTCTGTGCTGACAGCAAAAAGCCCTAGACAGGGCTTGAAGAACCGTGAGATTATGACCTGAGCCGAAGTTGGACACTTAACCAACTGAGCTACCCAGGCGCCCCAGGATGCATATTCGCAACTGAGCTTTGTATTGCTGTTGTGAAAGTTTCTTTTTTAATTTTTATTTTAATTCCAGTATAGTTAACATACAGTGTTATATTAGTTGCAGATGTACTATATGGTGATTCAGCTCTTCCATACATCACCTGGTGCTCATCATAAGTGCGCTTCTTAATCCCCATCACCTATTTCCCAGTTCCCCCACCCACCTCCCCTCTCATAACCATCACTATGCTCTCTATAGTTAGAGTGTGTTTCTTGGTTTCTCTCTCTCTCTCTCTCTCTCTCTCTCCCCCCCCACTAATTTTCCCCCTTACTTGTTTGTTTTGTTTCTTAAATTCCACATATAAGTGAAATCATAGTATTTGTCTTTCTCTAACTTATTTCACTTAGCATTATGCTCTCTAGCTCCATTCAAGTCACTGCAAATAACAAAATTTCATATCTATCTATATCTATATCTGTATCTATATCTCCCATCATTATCCATTACCCATGATCCATTAATCAATCGGTGGACATTTGGGCTCCTTCCATAATTTGGCATTGTAGATAATGCTGCTATAAACATAGGGGTGTATGTGTCCCTTGGAATGAATGTTTTTGTATTTGGGGGGTAAGTATCCAATAGTGCGACTACTGGATAGTTCTATTTTTAGTTTAGTTTAGTTTTACTGGGCTTTTCTTTGTGAAAACGTCTACACTGTTATTTGTTCTTGGCGTATTGTCACATATCCATTCACAGACCTTCCATAGCCCTATGGGAAATGCAGTCAATATGCTGCATCCTGTATAGAGCATTATGAGGGCTAAGAGCTGTATGATATACAGATGGGAGCACTGTGTCAATGGAGAAACGAAACCAAACCGTCAAACAGTTGATGAAACCAAAGAGCTCAACCAGTTATTTTTTTGTATCTTTTACAGCAAAATTGTTTCAGAGCCAGTTAGTTATGTGGTGAATTGCTTGCGGCCAAGATGCTTACACGAAAACAACCTAGAACCATCAGGTGAGGTGAGGCAGGTGAGGACTGCCAGGCACAGAAGCGAGAGGGAAGAAAACCTCCTGATGTAGGGACAGTCCAGCTGGGTAAGGGAGAATGTGGCCCATGCAAGCACCCAGCAGACCCTGAAAGCAGGGAACATCTCTGTGGGCAGGATCTGAGTCACCTGAGCTGGAAGGAGGGCTTGGGGAGGACAGTCGCCTGCTGGCACCCCACTTCGGGGCTACCTGCTCTTCCCCTTGCTGCCTCTCCCCTGCCAGCAGCCCACGTCCCTGGGCAGTCCACCCTCCCACAGCTTCCCACCAGCCTCACATCCCTCGGCATCTCTCTCCTGGTCACGCAAGGCTCATCACCTCTACAGCAAGAACCCAGCCATCCCTGAGCCCTCGATGGTCCCCAAACTCACCACTCCCCGGGCCCTTGTTCACTGAATGTGCTGAACCCACAGGAAAGACAAGAGAAGACGATTCCTCCCCACCTCATTCCTGCTTTCAGTCCCAGTGGAAAGAGACCTGGGGGGTCATCACCCTCCTCCCCGTGGTCAGCTGTACCTGAAGGTACAGGATTGCAGAGGGGGCTGTCTGCCAGGAAACCATCACATGGCAAAGGAAGGGCCTAGGTCTGGTGGGGACTCAGCAGTCACGGCCAGTTCTCCCCCACAGTACCCTGAGACACAGTCCATAGAAGGTGCTCTGGGTGGAGTCACTTAAACTCTCTGAACCTCAGTTTCAGAATGGGGGGTGGGGTGGTGACTCCTTTCCCATAGGCTTGTGTGAAGATTAAAGGGGCTAAAAGGACAAAGTGGAAAGTCCCTGACTTCTAGTAGGTACTCAGTGAATGCTGCCTGAACTTACCATATTGTAACCAAGTGTCCTGGAGCAGGAAGTGAACTAATAGGCCTGAACCCCAATGGTGAGCGTGCAGGCCAAGAGGGTGACTGTGCTTTCTTTCCCTGGCATCCAAGTCCTGTCCCCACCCACCCCTCTCCTCACAGGATCCCATCAAAGCCAAGGCCAGGCTGCTCAGGAGTCCCCAGGGCACTGGTCTGCTACTGCTGCCACATAGCCCAGCTCAGACTCACATCCACGAGAGCTCACAGCAGCCTGTCCCAAAGGTAGTGTCCCAAAGGTAGTGTCTTGGAAATCCTTATTTCCCAGAGGACCCATAAGCATGCGCTTTGGTGGCAGAGCACCTTAGAGAGTGTGGGGCCACTGGTCATTGGAGTGCCATGGGAAGAGACCATGAGAGGGTCTGGCTCCTTATGATTACCGGATAAGTTCCCTGCCTGGCCTTCGGGGCCCCCACCTCACCTTAGAGCTCTTCTCCCCCATGGATGCTGGGCTTCCCCTCCAGCATCTCCGCTCTGTCCTAGGACTTTCCCATCTCCATTCAGTAGCACGTATGGCCCCCATGAAGCCTTCCTGACATCTCCAGCTGGAAACCCACCCATCCCTAGGCCTCATCACTCTGGGACACTGTGGAAACATTTTCACAGTCTGCCTCCAAAGAAAGCTGAGTACGTGTGCGCACACACATGCACAAAAAGTTGGCATCTACCCCTGGAATGTCGCTCCACTGCTGGAGCCACACAGATGAGACCTGGCCCCTACACCCAGGATCCTTGTCCTTCTTTGAGTGTCTGGTTTCCCCTAACCTTTGATTTCCCAGCAGCACAGGGACTCTGACCTCCTGCAGGGTCTGTGGGAAGGGCCACACTGGGGGCTCTCTTCCCTCCTGCCTCTGCAGAGCCTGAGCTGTGGTCCTGGGACCTCCTTGGCCTCCACGCCCTGCGACCAGTCCTGGCTCCATCCTCAGCACTGGCTCAAGCCCCAGCTCCACCACTAACCCATAGTGTCACCGTGGACCCTTCAGGTGGCCTTTGGACCTCCCCCCTAGAATGGGATCAGATAGCAGAACAGCCAGGGCCTGGAGGCAGTGTGGTGCAGTGGTCACGACACTCCAGAGGCAGTCCTGGCCCACCACCTGGTGGTGTGACCTTGCACCTTGGATAAGCCACTGCCTTCATGTGCCTCTCCTGCTCTTGTGTAAAACAGGAATAATAAAAGTACTTATTTCTTGGGGCCTTTGCTCGGGTTAGAGGTGCAACTCTTGTGAAGCACTCAGAATAATCTGAATAAACAGAAAAGCTTCCAGGGGCACCTGGGTAGCTCAGCTGGTTAAGCATCGACTTTGGCCCAGGTCATGATCTCTTGGTTCACGAGTTCACGCCCCACGTTGGCCTCTGTGCTGACAGCTCAGAGCCTGGAGCCTGCTTCGGATTCTGTGTCTCCCTGTTTCTCTGCCCTTCCCCTGCTCATACTCTGTCTCTGTCTCTCAAAAATAATAAAGTCATTTTTAAAAATTAAAAAAAGACAGAAAATCCTCCATAGATGTTGGCTCTGAATGGGGGTGTTGAAGCTGTGATTGTGAGACTGTTTGACTTTCTTCGAGGTGAAGGTCACTGCTTCCTCCCCACCCTGGCGCAGCCCGAGGACAGGGACAATGGTGGTCACCTCGGGATGCAGCGGACCATAAGAGAATATGGATAAACTGAAGGAGTCAATGAAATCAATGAATGATTCAGCTGAGGCATGGAGAGGACCACCTGTGTCCCAGTAAGAGGGAACCCAAGTGTCAAGGTCTGGAGAGGAGTGGATGAGGGCGAAGGCAGGGGAATCGACTGCAGCCATTTGGAAGCCATGCTGCCCTGACCCTTGAGAGCAGGGCATGGGGCCTGGTAGCCAGGTTTGCTGGCCCAGCAGGGAGAGGCTGGGCCCCTGGTTTCTGGCCCTGGGAAGCTGAGACTCAAAGTTTGGGTAACTAGCAAGCCAGGGAGGGAGGTGTGTGGCCCAGGAGAGGGAGCCAACCTGGTGCTCTGGAGTATGGAAGAAGCCACATTGTCTGGGATCTGGGCAGGTAAGTCAGAGCTGGGGAGCCTTTGGCTATGGAGGAGGGCATTTTGGGGTGATGTGGGGACTGATAGATATCAGTAGACGGGGATGTGTAGGGGCTGCCTGGTGGGACCCCTCCATCAAGGGTGGTCTGAAGGCCCAAGGTCAGGGACTCACCCACCAGGCAAGCCTCCCTGTCTCTGCAGTCTGGGAAGAAGTTGGGCAGGCTCTCAGGGAATGGGGGCAGGGAGACAAGCTGGAGCATCCCAGGCACAGGCAGCTGGCTGGCAGCAGGGCCCAGGCCTTGTTCCCCAGGAGCTCCCTGGGGAGGCAGGGGAGAGTCCAGCCCAGATGTATCCTTGCTAGAACCCTGCCCTTACCCTTTGTTCCCTTGTCCGCAGGCCTACAGAGGGTCTGCATTGTCCTATGCTTCTTCCTAACCAGCTCTGGATCAAGAGGTCAGTCCAAAAGAGGGCCAGCGGAGCAGAGAGTTTCTCCTGTCTCATAATGGTCTCACTGTTTCCCCAGGGGCCCAGGCCCAGCTTCTCCCTGTCTTAAGAAAAACAAGGCTCTGAGGCTAGGCTGGCACCCTCCCCCAATCCCTCTGTCACCGTCACCCCCTACTCTGTGCAGCCTTTGCTCTGCTCCCTGCCCTGTGGAGTCTCACAGGCCGTTCACACTCAAATGGGAAGGCTAAAAACAGCCTTAGCCCAAACTGGCAGATTTCAGGCCATGGGACTTGAAAATTCATTTGAGGACTGAAAGACTTACTGGTGTCCCCAAACCCTCCATGCAGGTGGTGTTGGTTGCCCAAGTATGCCCTTCCCATCAGGATCCCCAGGGCTGGGAAGATGGCTGAGGTCACGGCCACAGATTCAACCCTTATCTCATACCATAAACAGAAATTAACTCAAAATTGATCATCAGCAGGGCGCCTGGGTGGCTCAGTTGCTGAAGCGTCCAACTTCGGCTCAGGTCATGATCTCATGGTTCAGTTTGTGGGTTCCAACCCCGCGTGGGGCTTTGCACTGACAGCAGGGAGCCTGCTTTGGGATTCCCTGTTTCCCCCTCTCTCTCTGCCCCTCCCCACCCCACCCCTCAAAAATAGGTAAACATTAAAAAAAATTAACTGTTAAAAAATTGATCATTGACATAAATATAAATGTAAAAGTTAAAACTACCAAACAGAGGAAAATCTTTGCAATGTTAAGATAGACAAAGACATCTTAGAACACAAAAAGGATTAATCATATGAGATAAAACTGATAAATTGGACTTTATCAAAATAAAAATTTCTGCTCTTAGGCACTATTAAGAACATTAAAAAAGGTGGGGTGCCTGGGTGGCCTAGCCGGTTGGGTGTCTGACTCATGGTTTCAGCTTGGGTCCTGATGGGGCAGTTCATGAGTTCAAGCCCCATGTCAGGCTCTGCACTGATAGCGCTATCAGGGCAGAGCCTGCTTGGGATTTCTACCTCCCTCTCTCTCTGCTCCTCCCCGCTTGCTCTCTCTCTCTCTGCCTCTGTCTCTCTCTCTCAATAAATAAATAAATAAACTTAAAAAATTTATTAAAAAGATCATAAAAAAGGCAAGTTACAGACCACAAGAAATATCAGCAATACATATATCTGATAAAGTAATAGCGTCTAGAATGTATGAAGAATGTCCTCAACTCAAAAAGAAAAAGACAAACAACCCAATAAAAAATGGTGAACACTAGGAGGAAATCTAGATGACCGACTGTGGGTTTGGTGATGCCTCTTTAGATATGACAACAAAGGCATGATCCATGGAGGAAAGGACTGATACGCTGGACTTCCTTAAAACTAAACATTTCTGCTCTGTGAAAGCCACTGTCAAGAGAATGAGAAAACAAGCCACGACTGGGAGGAAATATTTGCAAAAGACATATTTGATGAAAGGCTGTTAACCAAAATATACACAGAACTCTTAAAACTCAGCAATAAAATGAATAACTTGATTTTAAAAATGGGCCGAAGACCTTAACAGACACCTCACCGAAGATTTACACATGGCAAATAAGCAGGTGAAGAGATGCTCCACATCGTATGTCATCCAGGAAATGCAAATTAAAACCACAATGACATATGGGGCGCCTGGGTGGCTCAGTCAGTTGAGCGTCCGACTTCGGCTCAGGTCATGATCTCACGGTTTGTGGGTTTGAGCCCCGCGTCGGGCTCTGGGCTGACAGCTCAGAGCCTGGAGCCTACTTCAGATTTTGTGTCTCCCTTTCTCTCTGCCCCTCTCCTGCTCGCACTCTGTCTCTCTCTCTCAAAAATAAATAAACATTAAAAAATAAAACAACGAGATATCACTAGCAGTTGTTAAATGGCCAAAATCCAAAACACTGACAACACCAAATGCTGGAGAGGATGTGAAGCAATAGAAACTCTCATTCATTGCTACTGGGAATGCAAGATGCTGCAGGCACTTTGGGAGACAGTTTGGGAGTTTCTTACAAAACAAACCATACTCTTACCCTGTCATTGAGCAATCATGCTCCTTGGTATTTACCCAAAGGAGTTGAAAATGTATTTTGACACAAAAATCTACACATGGATGTGTATACCAGCTTTATTCATAATTGCCAAACCTCGGAAGCCACCAAGATGTCCTTTGCGAGGTGAATGGATAAATAGACAGTGGTTCTTCCAGACAATGGAATATTATTCAGTGCTAAAAAGAAATGGGCTATTAAGCATGCAAAGACTTGGAGGAAACTTAAATGCATATTACTAAGTGAAAGAAGCCAATCTGAAAAGGCTACATACCTGTAATTCCGACTATAGGACGTTCTGGAAAAGGTAAAATTATGAAGACAGTAAACACTCACTGAGTGGTTGCTAAGGATCAGTGGAAAGGGAAGGATGACTAGGTAGAGCTGAGAGCATTTTTAGGGTGGTGAAAATACTCTATATATACTACAGTTATGGGTGCATGTCACTATACATTTGTCCAAACCCATAAAATATAAAACATGGTTGCTGGGCGCTAATGATGTGTCCACGTAGGTTCATGGATTGTAACACATGTGCCACTCTGGTGGGAGATGTTGATAATAAAGGAGGCTCTGCATATGTGGGGGTAGGGAGTATATGGGAAGTCTCTGTATTTTTCTCTCAATTTTACTGTGAAATGAAAACTGCGCTAAGAAAAATAAAATCTTTTTTTAAATCTTTTTAAAGATTTTTTAAGTTTATTTATTGTTGAGAGAGAGATGCCTCTAGTATTTTTTAGTATTTAAAACAAATTTTAAGTAATTTCCATACCCAGCATGGGGCTCGAACCCACAACCCCAAGATCAATAGTTACATGCTCTACTGACTGTGTCAACCAGGCACCCCCTAAAAACAATAAAATCTTTGGGGCACCTGGGTGGCTCACTCCATTAAGCATCTGACTTGGGCTCAGGTCATGATCTCATGGTTGGTGAGTTCGAGCCCCCCATCAAGCCCTACATGGGGCCCCACGTGGAGCTCCACACTGTCAGTGCAGGATTCTCTCTCTCCCTTTCTCTCTGCCCCTCCCCCACTTGCACTCTCTCTCTCTCTCTCTCTCAAAACAAATAAATAAACTTTAAAAAATAATAAAATAAAATCTTTGAAAAAAATAGTGAACTTTTTTTCCCTCTGCTTTCCCTCTGCTCTGGGAACATGGTGGCAGCCTCGGGAAGCGCTCTGCTGCGAGGGGCATTGGGGCACCCCCGGGCAGGAGTGTGACTTCAGCCTCTGTCACAGAACACCGTCATCATGGAGTGCTGATGAAAGGTGCTACTGGCTAGAGAAGGCCCGAAGCTGTGCCTGCACCGTTGACACCACGTCTCTGAGCTGGTAGAGGACACCCCGGAGTTTATCCTCACACAGTCGGTGGAAAGACTTGGAGTCCCGGTGACCTGGACTCAGTGAAGAAATCTTTGGGCAGGAATTGACTACTGCCTCAACATCTGGTGATATATGCATCCCCTGAGACCACGAAGTTGGTTAAGGAGGAGAAATTGGTGAGACAAGAAGGAAAATTAGAGAAGATCCAGAACAGGGCAGGTGAGATGACAATGACATTTCTAAGAAGCTGCCACCTGGAGGCAGGAATGAAGAACAATGTCAAATGGGAACTAAACCCTGAAATACTTGCCCACCATTTCTTTCTTTCTTTCTTTCTTTCTTTCTTTCTTTCTTTCTTTCTTTCTTTCTTTTTTTCTTTCTTTCTTTCTTTCTTTCTTTCTCTTTCTTTCTTTCCTTTCTTTCTCTTAAAAATATTTTTAATATTTCTTATTTTTGAGAGAGAGTGTGAGCAGGGAGTGGTGGAGAGAGGGGGACAGAAGATCTGAAGCAGGCTCTGTGCTGAAAGCAGAGAGTCCGATGTGAGGTTGGAACTCACGAACCATGAGATCATGACCTGAGCCGAAGTCAGATGCTTAACCCACTGAGCCACCCAACTGCCCCTGCCCACCATAACTTAAAGAATCCTGGTGTTGTCGTCAGCCCACATGCGTTAAAGTTACCAGTGGGCCCATCACTCGGTGGGGCAGATACTGGTGTGAGGGGATCGTAAATGGACTTGATGCTGTGAGGTTACCTATGTCTGCAGTGAACTCTGGGAAGCTAAAGACCGAAAGGTACAAGTACTGATGATCCAAACCTACTCTCCCTCAAAAGCAACAGAGCAAAATCAGAGGAGCAGTGGAGTAAAGATGGGCCAGCACCCTGATACCACCCCCAGCTCTGACCAAGTAATGGAATTTTATTTTATTATTTTATTGCATTTTACTGTATTTTATTTTATTTATTTTGAGAGAGAGATAGCACAAGCAGGGGAGGGGCAGAGAGGGAGAGAGAGAATCCCAAGCTGGCCCTGCACTAATAGTGCAGAGCCAGACATGGGGCTCAAACTCACAAACTGTGAGATCATGACCTGAGCCAAAACCAAGAATTGGATGCTTACCCAACTGAGCCTCCCAGGTCCCCCTCCAAAAATGGAATTTTAAAGAGCATATGGGGACATTGCATGTACATGTTGAATCCTCCATATTTCCCACCTCTGTCTTTGACGGTTATGCATCCAGCCTTGAGGCAGTCCTGCTCAAGGAGTTGAGTCCTGCTCAAGATCTGATAAGCTGACTACTAACAGATGGAAACAGTCTAGATTCTATTTAGCCTCTTCCTCTCCTGGAATTTAGTGGAACAAATAGAAGAGCTAATCACTGTCTCCAGTACTGGGCTCATCTTCATACACATTGGACATTTGTATCTCAAGAGGAGATAAAGAGGTTGTGCTCTTTTTATTTTTTAGGTTTTTTCATTACAGTGATAAGTTTATTTTATGCAGCTGATTTAGCACTTCACCTTTATGTTTATTTACATGTCTCTCTACTGCAAAGGCACCATGAATGGTCTTTAAGTGTTTGTGTGCATGAGTTTTGATACATTTTAACTTTTTTTAGAGAGAGAAAGCACGAGTGGGTGGGTGGGGGGGAGAGAGAGAGAGAGAGAGAGAGAGAGAGAGAGAGAGAGAGAATCCTAAGCAGACTCCACGCACAGCAAAGAGCCCAACTCAGGGCTCTATCCCACCACCCTGGGATCATGACCTGAGCCAAAATCAAGAGTCAGATGCTCAACCAACTGAGCTATCCAGATGCCCCTAACTTCTTTTTTGTTTGTTTGTTAATAATGGACAAAAGATTTGAACAGATTCTTCGCAAAGGAAGATATACGAATGGCTATATTGAGCACGAGAAGGTATTCAACATTATTATGACGAGCATTATAATCATTAGTCATCAGGGAAATGCCACCATTAAACCACAAGGAGACACCATTGCACGCTTGGCAGCATGGCTAAATTAAGAAGACAGACAGTATCAAGTGTTGGAGGTTTTGGAGCATCTGCAAGTCTTCTACATCGCCAGTGGGGATGTAAAACAATATAATCACTTTGGACAATTTCTTCTCTGTTTTTTTGTTTTGTTTTGTTTGTTTCCCTGCTATAGTTAAACATACATTTACTATGGGTTTTTTTAAGTAATCTCTACATCCAACGTGGGGCTCAAACTCACAACCCTGAGATCATGCTGTACCAACTGAGCCAGCCTGGGGTCCCTAAACATACATTTGCCTCTAAACTCAGCAATTCACTTACCCAAAAGAAATGAAAAACATTTGTCTACATAACAACTTGTGCAGGAATGTTTATAGAAGTTTTATTCATGAATGGCCAAGAATCAGAAACAGCCCAAAAAGCCCATCACTAAGTAGACGGTAAACAAATTAGGACACATCCATACAGTGGAATACTGCTCAGTAACACGAAGGAATGTATATTATAAAACATGTGACAACATGTGTGAATCCCCAAAACTTTATTTGGAGCAAAACCAGACACAAATGCATACCTATGGTGTGGAATCATATCAAACTCTATAAAAGGCAAATGTAACCTATCATGGCCTGGGCCTGTGTTCAGTGGCTTACTGGTTGCAAAGGGGCCCGAGGGAGCCTTTGGGGTGAAGTCCATGTTCCACTTTGATTGTGGTCGTGATTTCTTGGGCACATACATCTGCCAAAAGTCATCAAGTGTATGCTTAACATGGACTCATTTTATTGTACATAAATTATACCTCAAGGTTGATTTTCTTAACATGTATTCATTTTTGAGAGACAGAGACAGAGCATGAGCGGGGGAGGGGCAGAGAGAGAGGGAGACAGAATCCAAAGCAGGCTCCAGGCTCTGAGCTGTCAGCACAGAGCCAACTTGGGGCTCAAACCCACAGACTGTGAGATCATGACCTGAGCTGAAGTCAGACACTTAACCGACTGAGCCACCCAGGTGCCCTGTCAAGGTTGATTATTTAAAAAAAAATCAGTTCCTCAGAAAATTCTTTTAAGATTTTATTTTTAAGTAATCTCTACACCCGACATGGGGCTCAAACTTCCAACCCTGAGATCAAAAGTCGCATGCTCTACTGACCAAGCCAGCCGGTGCCCCCAGAAAATTCTTTTCTGACCACCCTCCTCAGATAGGCCAGGCTCCCTAGTATGCCCTCACTTCATAATCTGTATTTTCTCCTACCACATTTCCCCAAGTTTGCAACACTGTTTTTATCAGTTGCCTTGTTAGTTAACTGCCTCTAGATGGGGAGCACCAGTAGGTCCTGATCCCATCTCTCTGACCCACCGCAGATTGCTAAGCACCTAGGATCAAGCCTGCACACAGTAGGTGCTACATAGGGACACATTAAACAAATGAATGCAGGAAGGAGGGAATGCAGAGGGCAGGAGGCAAAGAGAGAGCTGCAGCCGGATCTGGGCCCCACAGCACCTACAGAGCTACAGCTCTGTGGCCAGGATGACTTCCGGGCCCAGCCACTCAGGGCCCTGGCTCTGCCTAGGGAAATTGAGTCTGTGTAACTCCTCAGAGATCTCCAGAAAGGTCTTGCCTTTGGTCTCGGGAAGGAACAAGCCAGTACAGATGGCCCCACAGACACAGACACCGAGGAAAGGCACATAGAGAAAGTGGGACAAGCCCTCCTGTGGAAGAAAAGAGACTCTGAGATCTGGTATGGCCCTGTTCAGGGCCAGACAGAAGGCCTCATGACCGGTCATGATGAGGGATTTGTCCCTCTTTGTTCAGATGAGACCCATCCCCTCCAGCCTCAGGCTCCCAGGATGGAGACCTCACGTGGGGCTCTGCTGCAGACTCCGGGAACACCTAAGGCAAGGGCGGAGTGGGGAGGGTGCCTACCATGATGAAGGGAAACCCCAGCCCGACCAGGAAGAGCATGGTCCACATGAGCACCCCGCAGACCATATAGGCAGCAGGCCGGGCCTTCTGGTCAAACAGCTCCGTGGCCAGGATCCCTGTCACTCCAGCTAGAAGTAAGAACAGGGAAAGGGGCTGCCAGCCAGGGCTGCCACCTTGTCCCTGACATGCGAGTGGGGGCCCCTTGTCCTCTTCTCCGGCCATTCCCTCCCGGAAGCACCAGTACAGGCGGGCTGGGTGGTGGGGCATGCAGGTGACATTGCATTTATATCCACTTATCATTCACCAAGATATTCGTGTTCCTTTGGCAAAGCCCAAAGCAAAAAGTTCCTTGGGCCCACTCACCAGGGCCAATGCCAAAGCTGAGGATGAAGGCAAAGACGCAGGACATGGCCAGGTAGGGCATCCAGGGGAAGGAGTTCTGTAGCACAGGGGCAGAGGGAGTGGAGTGAGCTGGAGATCAGGTGGCCCCAAGCCACAGCCCTCATGTCCAGCCCAGCTACCTGGAGGCACAGGGCCACAGTAAAGATACTTCCGCAGCAGGTCATCAGGCAATACCCCCCTATCAGCAGCTTCCGGCGTCCCACCCTCTCGATCACGGCACACTGCAAAGGAAAGGAGCCCTCAGTAACTGACCTGTGCGCTGGAAGCATGCTCCTTCCTTGGTTTAAAGGCGACCAGTGGGCAGCTGGAGGTGTGTGTGAGGGGGCAGTTAGGAGCAGTTGACTGCTTCAGGAGATTAAGACATTATTAGGGGGGCCTGAGTGGCTTAGCGGGTTAATAAGCACCCGACTTTTGGTTTTGGCTCAGGTCATGATCTCAAGGTTCCTGGGTCCCAGCCCCACATTGAGCTCTGTGCTGACAGCTCTGTGCCCTTGGGATACTCTCACCCTCTCTCTCTCCTTCTCTCTCTCTCTGCCCCTCCCCTGTTCGTGGTCTCTCTCTCAAATAAACTTAAAATGCTCACTGACTTGCCCCATTTGAGCATAGTGACCTGGAGTGGGAAAGGGCCCAAGGTAGAGGACTCAAGTCCTCCAGGTGTCAGTGCCGGATGCGCTCCCCCACCCCCACAGGCCTGGTGGAGGGCCAGTCCCAGAGCCCACTACAAACTCAGACAAACTCACACTGGCGCAGGCCGCGAGCAGCTCACAGCTCCCAGTCCCCACGATGGCGTACTGGAGCTTCCCCTCGGGGATCCCGGCCTCCCGGAACACCGAGGAGGCGTAGGCGTACACCTGGACAGGACGGGTAGAGGGGAGGGCTGCCAGCCGCCTGCGGTCTGCAGCCCTCCCACCCCTGCCCAGGCGGGGGACGTGGCGGGGGGCCTCACCGAGTCGGTCCCGCAGAGCTCCAAGGTGCTGCCCAGCACCGTGAGGCACGTCACCTGTCTCCGCAGCCCGCGATCCTGGAATAGCTCCCATGGGCGCAGAGCGCGCCGGCCGTGGCAGGCGGTACGCTCCTCCTCCAGCTCCGCCAGCTCGCCTGCCACGTCCGTGGTGCCCCGCAGCCGCTGCAGCGCTGGGGCGGGGTGCAAGGGCAGAGGGCCCTGAGCCTCCCTTCCCCCAACTTCTCCTTGGTGCCCTGCAGTGAGCTCCCATCCCCAACTCCGTTCACTTTCTCTCTGGGCCCCCCTGATAAGATGGGGATGATCTTCCTGTCCCTTGTCATTTCAGGGCATCAAGAAACAGAAAAGGCGTTAGGAGCTAGGGGTTCTGTTGGATACATCAGAGGGGACACAATTGTGGCAGATGGCCATTATCCAACGTCCCCAATTGTCCACCCTTCCCTGTTTCCATGCTCTCTGCTAGGTGATTTTTGCAGCTGCCCCCACAAAAGGGGCAAGTATGCATCCTGCCCCTTGGCACTGGGCTGTGCCATGTGACTCACTCTGGCCAATAGAATCAGGTTGTAAGGAGGGTATGCAAATTCCGGCCCAAGCCTTAAGAGACCTTGCTCATTCCTACTTGCTTTTCTCCCATCACCATAAAGACGTGTGGTGGGGCTAGCCCACGGGTCCCAAGAAAAGCAGAGATGGCCCAGCTGGGACCATCCTAACTTTGCCAATGCCCAACTCACCTGGATGAGTGACCAAGAGCAGCAGAGCCCCCAGCTAGGTGCAGCCTACATCAGCCAACCCCAGAAAACTCACAGACACTTGAGTTAAGTAATTGATTCTTTGGTTTGCCGCCGGGATGTGATTATTAGCAGCAATAGAAAACTAATGAATTAACTGGTACCAGGAGTAGGTGCTACCATACTAGACCTGTGATCTATGGTATTGATTCCAAGACCAGGCAGAAGATGGGGAGAAGGCTGGAAAAATGGAAGCCTGGATATGCAGGGCAGTAGTGTGGAAGAAAAGAAACAAACAAACAAACAAACAGGCCTAAGGAACTTCTGGACTGGAGTGAAGAGATCTCTATATGTTAAAAGCATGAACTGGTTGCTATTAGCTGAGCAATCAAATACATAGAAAAATCCCATCGTTTTTGAGAAAATTATATTGACAGAGGCTCTGCCAGCCTGGAGAAAAAGGGACCAAGACAATTGGAAAATACCCAACTTTCTATGGGTACATTTGCAATGCCCTCTTCAGAGAGGGAAGAAGCAAGAACCTGGGGAAACCATGGCCTGGGGAGCCCCTACCAGGGGCCAGAGCCAGGACTTGATTATGGAACATTCCCTACCTCCAAGGCAGGGAGATCTGGCAGCGTTTTCCCAAGAGCGCTTCGCATTAAGGATTGGTGGGTGTGTCCTGCTTCCTTGACTCCTTGTCTTGGAAATGAGGGTTAGTTCTGGTTACACTGTCCTACTTTCACCATTGTGTGCTGAGTTCAGAGGGGCAGACTTGTGTTTTTAGCACCTAGGTCTCTGGATCCAGAGAAGGCTTGTATAGACTTGATGTGATCTTATGATCCTGGACTTCAAGACTGATGCCATGATTGGATGAGACTGTGGGGTCCTGGATGACATTGAGCACGTTTTGCACAGGGGAGGGATATCAATAATAGCAGTGGGCACACTGCTGAGAGGGTGCATGAGTGGGCCCACAAGCTGAGAGGGTGCATGAGTGGGCCCTGGTCTTCACCCTTCTCCAAATATACGCTCTGTGCCATGTGAAAGGATATGCCATTGATTTCCCCATCCCTTGGCTTTGGGTTCAGGGACAGGACTCTCTTTGGCCAATGGGATGTTAATGGGCGGGGTGGGGGGTGGAGGAACATGGGTTTGAAAAGTGCTTGTGCAATTGGATCTGCTTTCTTGTGCCTCTGCTGTCGCTGTAATAAGAACATTCCTGGACTAGCCTGTTGGTACTAAGAGTAAGAGGAAAGGCATGTGCAGCAGAGCTGAACTACTCCAGCCCAGACCAGCATGGTCTGGCTAACCCCTGGCTGATTCCCAGATGCCATGAGCCGACCCAGCTGAAATCAGCAGTCATGCAGCCAGCCCAGCAAGTAAGCGAGTGGAGGATGCAGTAAATGATTATTGTTTTAAGCCAGAGATTTGGTGTTGTTCCTTGGACATCATTATCATGGTCATAGCTAATGAATAAGCCCATCAGCACCCAGTTGGCCTTGGGCCTGTGAGGTCTTATACCGTGTTTCATCTTGCATATATGGTGGGGAGGGGGGGCTCTTTATTGGCACCATCCTGCAGCTCCTGGATGGCAGGGGCCAGGTCTGCTCTATCCCACTGCCTTGACACTTAGGACAGCCCCTTGGTAAAGAGTTTTGAAGAGATGGATGGATGTCACAAAAAGGAGGGATGGCTTTTCCCTGATAAATAAAACCCAAGAAATGGGGACTCACATGCTCTGGACAGATGTGCCCATTGGTCAAGGGTGGTCTGGGGACCTAAGGACTCACCTGCCAGACAGGACTCCATGTCTCCACGGTCAATGAGGAGGTAGCGTGGGCTCTCAGGGAGCAGAGGGAGGGAGGCAAGCTGGAGCACCCCAGGCACCAGGCAGCTGGCCAGCAGCAGTGGCCAGGCCTGTGGGTCCCCCAGGAGCTCCCTGGGGAGGCAAAAGAGAGGCCGGGCCAGGTACTTCCTTGCCAGAGCCCTGCCCACTTGCCCCCTACCCCCTGACCCACCCACCTGGCCCCTGCCTGCCCTTCTGAAGGCAGAGGATCTGCATTGCTCTCTGTTTCCTCAAACCAGTTCTGGGTCTGGACACCAAGATCCCTCCCTCCAGGCATTGCCCCCAACTTATCCGTAGCAACTCCTCTTCCCAGGGCTCTGGGCTCTGCCCTCTCTTCTCTTTTCTGGGATGACCAGGATATGCTCCCCTTTAAAAGCCCAAATCCTCACCCTCTCCCTTGTTAAGACCTGTTCTTTGCTTCCTGATCTGGAGAGGATGCAAAATGGTGATTCACACTAAAGTGTGGTTGACTAACACCCATTTTATGTATTGGCCAGATGGGTGTAGATAGGATTTCAACACAAAGATTTCTTAATACAAAGAAGCAGTGCCTTAATACTTAATGGATAGAGGAGAAATTTAGGCAAAGGGCCTTTACTGGCACCCTTCAAACCACTCAGTGCACATGGAGACGGGTTGCTTACCTGAGTCCAATCACCTGGCCTATCATGATCCCCAGGGCAGTGAAGATGGCTGAAGTCATGGCCACAGCTCCTCGGAGCTCCTTGGAGGCGCTTTCCCCTAGGTACATGGGCTGGACATTCATGCTCACACCTAGATGTGTGCACAGCCAGTAAGTTTCAGAGTACTTTCTTTCACAGGAATAGATAACTAATATAGACATAGACACCTGGCCATATAAACAGTATCGAGTCAAGAGGGGATTTATTGATGGGTGTCCCTAAATCCCCAGGTGGATGTGCTCAAAACTCTGCTTCCTCACATGACAAGCCCCAGAAACTGAGGAGTCCTTAACAGCCTACTCTGCCTCTGTAGTGAAGACTCAGGAATGCATCCTGTGTACCTTGAGTGCCAGGAAGCTTATGGCTTAGAGTGTGGCTCAAATATGGGACCTCTGTTAGCACAGGTTTGGGGATGTTTGTACTCATGCCCTGTGTGAATTTTAGAAACTTTTTTATGTTTCTATACCCACTTTAAGTGTCTAGTCGCATGAGTCTTTTTTAGGTAAACCATATTTAATCATTTTGCAAAAGAAGAGGTGGGCGTGAATGAAAACTGTGAATGGGGTGCCTGGGTGGCTCAGTCAGTTAAGCATCCGACTTCGGCTCAGGTCATGATCTCATAGCTCATGAGTTCGAGCCCCACGTTGGGCTCTGTGCTGACAGCTCAGAGCCTGGAGCCTGCTTTGGATTCTACGTCTTCCTCTCTCTCTGCCCCTCCCCTTCTAGCGCTCTGTCTCTCTCTCTCAAAAATAAATAAACATTTAAAAAATGTGAAGAAAGAGAATATATGAATGGATGAAAGAAATAAAGAGAAGAGATGAATGAATAAATGGAATACCTAAATGAGCAGGAAGAGAGAGACAGGATTGGCTGGCCTCCCCCCATACCTGCACTGACTCCCATGAGCAGCCTGCCCAGCATGACCATCTCAAAGGAGCCTGCTCTGCGGCTGAAGCCAAACAGGGTCGCCGCGGCTACCACAAAGATGTTGTTCATCAGGAGGGACTTCTTCCTGGGGGGAAAGTAGAATACAAGCAAGAGAGGCTCATGTCCAGTCTGGGGGAACCCTCCCTGGAGATCCTTCTTTGCAGCTCCAGCCAGTCCTGATCAGACCTGTGTGTGCACATGTGCGAGTTGTGTCAAGGAGCCTAAGCTCACAAAGGGACATCACCCTTAGCCATTGTGCCCACAGACCACCCATGGCATGCCTTGAGGGGCATATTGCCACACCCCTCTCCCAAGATACCTGAAGTCCCTTTCCTTTCTGCCTGCACCACAGAGTGCAAAATTTGTGTCTTATGGCTTTATCTCTTCAGATTAAGCATTGCTTTCTTCCTACTCCTTTGTAAAATGAGGGGCCTAACATCTGATTTCTCAGACGCAAAAAAACCGTAGAAAAGAAGAGCAGGGACTTTCAGAGTAAGGAAAGGGATGCATGGAAAACCAAGTACAGTCCCCTCATATTCTCTTCCATGTATTATAGAGTCACTTCTCCAAACTTTCAGGATGGCTAGATGGTCCAGGCCTAGCTCAGTGGGACAGACTGCAAACCAGGGAGCAGGCACAGGAAATGTCGGCTGCTCCACCATGATGAGGCATCAGCTCTGGGATTCCTGAGATTGAGCACGGAAGTGCTGTTACACAGTTACTTGGGAGAGCTCACTGTAGATCATACAGCTCACTATACCAACAGGGAAACTGGAACCTAGTGGAGGCTGGTATTCTGCCCAAAGTCAACAGCACACTGGTGACAGAATGTGAGCTAAAGCATAGATCTCCTGTGCGGAGAGAATGGAGAATGACATACAATATAACAAACTTGATCCAGCAGTAACTCCAATTGAAAACCATATACGAAAAAAAGAAAAGAAAAGAAAACCATATGGCTTCCTCGGTGGTGTAAATTAATAAAGTACTTCAACTGTGGGGTATTTATTTGGTAAATGCATTTTGTTCCACTTCAACACACAAACAACACCAGGAACACATCACTTTCACCTAGTAGGGGCAGTAATACACCTTTACTGACCTGCCTGAGGCTAGAGCAGCTCTCCAGCTCTGGGCCAGAATCCCTTCCACAGGGAGCTACACATCCCACAGGGCATCTCGCTGGCCCACTTCTTTGATGACTTTATACTGAAAGGACATGGAGAAAGGCACTATGATAGTACACTAGAGGTCTTGTAAGGTACAAGCATGACAAAGAGTAGAAACTGGAAAATGAAGGGGCTGCTGCATCAATGAAGCTCCTGAGGTTCAACAGGCTAAGATACATCATTATATCTCCTCCAAAGTGCACGAGAACTAAGCTAAGCAAGAAGAGTATTCTCTAGGGAGTCCAAACTAAGTGCAGAGAGCTCTGTCACTCACCCCTTTAGACCTAGGAGACCCTGTAATGCTCCAAGTGCCTGTGGCAGTTGTCTAAAGAATCACAATGCAAGACCTAGAGTTTTGGAGTACAGCCACTCTACTTCAGTGAATTACCATCCTATTAGGAATAACTCTGGCCTTGTCAGTAGGCCTTCATGGGGGAATAAACACCAGGCTTTAAGAGCCCCAGTGGCCATGTACCCATCATGCTAAGATTGAGTGTGTCTGGTAGCATTCAATTGCTATTTAAGTGATGCCTCATGTGGCCCCAAAGGTTCTCATGAGCAGGTTACTCACGTCAGCATGCCTACTTGACCACACTGCCACTCTTCTCCCAAGGCACACCAGGGCCTCTTTCTTGTCTTCAGTTTTTTTGTTTTAAAGTTTATTTATTTTTGAGAGAGAGAGCAGGGGAGGGGTAGAGAGAGGGAGATAGAGAATCCCAACCAGGCTCCACACTGAGCCACGCTCCCAACCTGGGGGGGGGGGGCTCAATTCCCCTACCATGAGATCATGACCTGAGTCGATATCAAGAGTCGAATCCTCCACTGACTGAGCCACCCAGGTGCCCCTCTTGTCTTCTGTTTGAAACAAAACAAAACAAAGCTTGACCCTGGTTTGCATATGGCTCTGCTCATTAGTTCTTGCCAGAAATGTAGGGCTATGGCCTTAAAGCACTCTCAGATGTGACCCTAAAAGATACTGGAAGAGTGAAACCTTTCCTGTAGACAGAATCTTGAGCATGGAATTTTATCCCCTTTTCAGAGGGTTTGGTCAGATAGTCAAAGTCTTAGATGAAGCAGGATTTGAAGACTGGTTTCAAGAAGGTGTAGGGAAAGTTAAACAGATGGATCTCTCAGAATTAGCCCAAAATGTGAACCTATACATGTCCCTGTTTCCACTCACCAGAATCCCCCTGCCACTGCAGAAAAGGCTCTTAAAAACCAAGCAGACAGAATGACCCTCTCTGGGATAGCATGCAGCAGCGTTCCTCAGCCCACCCAGTGATCACTCCATTGCCTCATAAAGCAGGTAGAATCACAAGTATAGAAAATGCACATGGCAGACACCTGAGTGGCTGAGTCGGTTAAGTGTCCAACTCTTGATTTCGGCTCAGGTCATGATCTCACGTTTTAAGGATTCAAGCCCCGTGTCAGACTCTTCACAGAGAGCACGGAGCCTGATTGGAATATCTCTCTCCCTTTCTCTCTTTCGGCCCATCCCCTGCTTGTGTGCTCACTCGCTCTCGCTCTCTCTCTCAAAATAAATAAATACACTTAGAAAAAAAAGAAAATGCATACAGAATCAATGATACGGGCCTCCCATTTCCAGGCTAACCACCTTGCCACCCTAAATACCCAACCCTGACTCCCAGAAATGGCAACACATGTCAGGACTTCAGTCTGCCACTGGGTGGAAGATGAACTCCACTGAATCCCCGCCCTGGGTATGGAAGAGCAAGTTGTTATAACTGAAACAGGCGTGTGTGCTGAATGTGAATTTTCAATTCCTTCCCTTCAAGTTTCTGCCAGTGCTATCATGTAAGGACATTGTACCAGCTCTCATTAGATATTTGGGCAACAATGATGAGATAATAGCTAATTTCTTCTATTTTGCAGGAAGAGCCTAAATTTGTTTGGGAATGTGCCTCTACCCCTTAAGGTTCAGCTGTGAACCCAACAATCTAACCTAGTCTTGGTGATCTTGTTCTCTATGCTAGTGGCCCAGTGCTGGTCAATGAGATATGGGACCTTTTATGAAAAGTTCTTTTCTGGGGCACGTGGGTGGAGTCAGTTAAGCATCTGCTTTGGCTCAGGTCATGATCTCACAGCTTGTGGATTTAGCCCCACATCAGTCTCTGTGCTGCCAGCTCAGAGCTTGAAGCCTGCTTTGGATTCTGTGTGTGTGTGTGTGTGTGTGTGTGTGTGTGTGTGTGTGTGTCTTCCCCTCCCCCACTCATGCTCTCTCTCTTTGTCTCTCTCTCTCTCTCTCAAAAATAAAATAAAAACATTTTAAAAATTAAAAAAAAGAAAAGTTTTTTTCTTTTAGATATAAAACATCAGCTAGGCAGAAATCCCCCTTCTGCTAGACAATGTTGCCTCTGGGTGAGGCACTGTTGTTTCCAACTGTAAGCCTGAGGACAAAGCCAACACACAGGAGAGACAAAGGACTCTCAGAGGAGCACATCCAGGGCACTGAGGTAGCCCTGAAGTCACCCACCAACACACTTCTTGTGTGAGACAAAGGACCTCCTATTGTTTCAGCCAACTAAGTCCTGGTTGTCTGTTACTTGCAGTTTAAGGCATCCTAACAGATAAACCTGATAAATACACAAACATGGATGCAGTTTGCATCCAAGAAAGGGAATTACATCAGTGAAAGAAGAAGGGCTGGTGCCATGGAACTCATTACTGCCTTGTGAGTCCCACCATCCAGAAGCAGATGACCTCCTAGTGTAATAACCTGCTGGAGATCCCACACCATCAGGACCAACAAGCCAACTCAGGAATGAAGATTTGGGTCACCCCGACAGCCAAAGAGTCTCAACCAGTGGAAGTGTTGGCCCAAGACAAAAGTAGAAAACTGGAGGATGAAGTCACCAATGCAAGCAAAGCCTGGGACGAGTTCCAAAACCACAGAGTAGAACTCTACCTGCACTACAGGGTTTCTGCGTCATGTGCTTCAAAATAAATTCACCCACTACTTTTCTGTTCCTTGGTAAGTGTTTTCCCTCCTCTTTCTTCTTTCCTCCCCCTATGGGATGTCTTGATGGCAGGTAAATTTGCCATTAACTGTGTAGATTGCAGAACATTGAGAAGTAACTGCAGGGCTGGCAGAATGGTCATCATACGGAAATCCTGGACTCAGAAAGAATACTTGCCTTATATTGGCCCTGTGGCATGACAAGACAATGCTCTGAGTGGTTTCACTCAGGGAGAGGTGAATACATTTGCTGGTGTACATTATGGGATGGTTGAGGAACATTAGGAGGGGCATGCATGGAGCTGAATACATGGGAGAAAGGGCTCTACACATGCAGGGTGGCCAGCAAAGGGGTGGACTGTGGTAGCCACTTGGTTTTTTCTGCCCAGCACTGCTTCTCTCCCACTGTTTCACTGGTGTGGATATGTGACCCATGGTGGGTCAATAATAATCTGTCTTCCTGGATTCTGAATCTTGAATGAAGACAGTGGAGATAGAATGTGTATGTCATTGGAGCTAATGCACTGAAGGCATCTTTCCCAGAAGGATGGTCCAATGCTCTGGCTGTTGGGATCCTCAGCACCACCTTGGGTCCTGCCTTCTTAAGACCTGGATTCTGAGTATTCCCTTTCATTCTGTGAGCTACTCCAGTATCTTTCCAGTTATTACAATTTTTGATCAAGTCAGTCCGAGCCTGTCTCTCTCTTTTTTAAGTAGACTTCTAAAATTTTTTATTTTTTAAAAAATTTTATCTAAATCCAAGTTAGTGTAATAATGGTTTCAGGGGTAGAATTTAGTGATTCATCACTTACATATAACACCCAGTGTTCATCCCAACAAGTGTCCTCCTTAATGCTCATCACCCATTTAGCCCATCCCCCCACCATCTCCCCCCCCCCCCAGCAATGCTCAGTTTGTTCTTTATATTTAAGAGTCTCTTACGGTTTGCCTCCCTCTAAAATTTTTTTTTTTATTTAAGGGGCACCTGCCTGACTCAGTTGGAAGAGCATGTGACTCTTGATCTCAGGGTAGTGAGTTCAAGCCCCACAGTGGGTATAGAGATTGCTTAAATAAATAAAAACTTTAAAAAAAACTTTTTGTAAATATTTATTTATTTTTGAGTGAGAGGGAAAGAGAGAAAGAGAAGGCATGAGCAGGGGAGGGGCAGAGAGCAGGAGACAGAGGATCCAAAGTGGGCTCTGCACTGATAGCAGAGAAGCCTGATGTAGGGCTCTAACTCATGAACTGTGAGATCATGACCTGAGCTGAACTCAGACTCTTAACTGACTGAGCCACCCAGGAAGCCCTAAAAACTTTTTTTTAAGTAGGCTCCACACCCAATGTTGGGCTCAAACTCATGACCCTGAGATCAAGAATCACATGCTCTACCAACTGAGCCAGCCAGGCACCCCTTTCATTCATTCATTCATTCATTCATTCATTATGAGCCTGTCTGTCTTGTTTGTACCCCAAGAACTGCATCAGCTGGACACAGAGAAGGGAACAAGGCCTGAAGAGGAAATACTTATTTACGGTCCAATATCACTTGCTGGAGATGTGGAACTGGAAACCAGGAATCCTCCCTCACTCAGGACACAGGGCTCTTCCCTCTACCAAATCTACTTGAAAATGTGACTCTCACGGTGAAAGTACAGGTTGGGTAGGAGGCTGGGAGTTTACCTAGGCCTGGGCCTATAGGGCATCTTCCTTCTCCCACATTCCTCAGCCTACAGATTGGGGCGCCTCTCACCAAAGGGCATTCAGGGTGTACCCAGAAAGCACTTACCTTCCCAGCATGATGGCCAGGGGCCCGGCAAGCAGTGCTCCAAAGAGGCCCCCCAGGGGGTACAGAGACACGATGAGGGACCACACAAGCAGAACTAGGTGGTCGGGCAATGGCTGGCCAGTACGCACCCACCATGTCTCATTGATGAATTCCTGGATGTGCTGCGGACAGAGATATCGGTCAGCTTCCCAGGGACAGGCAGGACATGATTGGCCTTCCCCCCTACAAGGCTCTGCCTCTGCAGAGCAGGTACCAAGTCTCCTGAGCAATACTGCTGACCAGCTATGGGGCAGGAACAGTCTCTGTTTGCCCTTCAGAGTCCACTTCACCCCTTGTCCCCCTGCTTTTGGTCCAAGAATCCACCTACATCACTGCGCTCCTTGTTGACTGGCTTTCTATTGGACTTGGACTTGCCCAATGGTGAGCACCAACAGGGCATCAGAGAGAGGCAGAAGGGATGTTTGTTCCAAGGTCACCTCAGGCTGGCTGTGACACTCAACCAAAGGTCACTGCTCCTCTCAAGGGGTCCTCTTTCACATGGCTCTTTCCTTCCAGTTTCCATAATAGCTCCTTGCACGAGTCCCTTTGGGGGTAGGGGTAGTAATGACTCTGGCATTACTGGGCTCTCCCTGGTCTTGCCCATTCTCTCTGCCCCAATTAACCTTTATAAATCATCCCTTGTCGTGTCTAAATCTGCTCAGTTTATCTAGAGTGTGCCACTTGTTTCTCTGGGACCCCGACTTTGACAGCCCTTAGAAGTACTCTGTTAGATACACATTACTTTGTTCACTGTTTAGACTGGGACTGGGCCTGGGGAGGTGAAAGGACTTTCCCACAGCTTCAGCCACAGGTCAAGCCTGGAGCCAGGTAGTTGGGACACCCCGGGGCCCTGCCCCCAGAGCTGCAGTTTCAAGGAAGTGAATGGAGGCTACATGGCTAGGAATGATTACACTTGGGGAAGACCCGGGCACACTTCACTTGCAGGCGTCCCAACAGAATGTGAGGGAGAATGTGAGGAGGGCAGTGAGTTTAAGGGTTGGGCCAGCTCAGGGTAATGGCTGTCAAGCCTGATACCCATCATCTCTCTAGGGGGGAAAGACTCTCCAGGGGAGCTAGGACCAGGGCCAGCCTCCCAGCCCTTGGCGGGAACTCCTCAAGAATGACCATCCAGGGGATTAGGAGCCTCTGAGGCCAAGAAAGTTCTATTTTGGGGGGCTGGGGATGGCCCATGGGAGACAAGGCACAAGAGTGCCTGCTGCAGGTGGGTCCTTCTCCCAGCCTGTAAGTTTGCTGTGAAGTGGACACTCATATGTGTGTTGAATGAACAAATAAACAAGCAAATACCGCTAGCTCGGACCTCCCTTTGTAAACCCTGCATTCCATCCTTTCTTTAAGGCGTTGGGCTGCTGTCACTGTTTCTGCCCAGAATGTGGTCCCACCCTGGCTTCTACTAGGCTACCATCCCTTCCTTTGGGGACTTCTCGCCCATCCCCAGTTACAGCCTCTCCTGTCCCCATAAAGGTGGCCACCTGACTCAGACTGGCCAATGGAAGAGCTCCACCTCTTGATCACATGATTGGCCTGTTTATGATCCAAATCAGCCCAATCAGAGTCTTCCCAGACCTTTCAGCTCGAACTACTAGGGAGGACTTTCATTTGGGGGTTTCCAGCTGGCAGGAAGTCAGTCTGGTGACAGCTGGGTGGAGAGGGTGGGGGGAACAGGTCAGGGAGAAGACAGCCACACTTCTGTCCTGGGACCTGGTTCCTGCAGCTCTTTCCCCTGCACCCCCAGTGTGCAGCCCCACAGCCTTCCCAGCTATGTAATAGGACACTCGCCCTTCTGATTTAAGTTACAGGCCAGCTTCTATCAACAGGCCAGAAGATTCACCCTTTCCATGGGCACCACTGAACATCAACATGGGCCAGGACAGCGTCAGGCGCTGGGGGCACAGAGATGATTCAGACACCGAGAGCAAACCAGCAGGAGGAGGTTGCAAACAACCTCCATTCAGGTTGCAACCTGACAGCCAGCACGGAGGGCTGGGAACGGAGGAGTGACTTCCAGCCAGAGACTGTTGAAGGAAAGCAGTGGTGTTTGGGTAGTTCTTGAGGGGCTTCTGCAGATGCAGTGGAGAGGGGCTTCCCAAACCAAGGGGGCTTAGAGAGAGGGCTGTGTGCATTTGAGGAACTGCATCTAACCTGCTTTGCTAGTGGGGTTCAGGGAATAAAGGTGGAAGACAGGTGGACAGGTTCTGATCTAAGGAGGCCTGGAACTTCAGGTGGATGAGTCTGTCCTTATTCCTGGCACAGAACGTTTCAGGGCAGGGGAGTGGTTTGATCAAACTTGAGAGGCTGAAGGCAGAGATGCCAGCGAGGAGGCTAAGCCAGGGATCCAGGCAGGAGACATGGGGCCTGAACTGGAGTCACGGCAGAGACATGGGGAGAAATGGCTAGTTAGAGGTAATGAGGAAGGGCTCAGTGTTTGAGGGGGGAGGGGGCCAGAGTCAAGGCTGACCCCCCAGTCACTGGGCAGACAGTAGACTTATCTGCTGACAGTAGGGACCCGGGAGGACATGCAGGATCAAGAGAGGCTGTAGAGCTGGGTTTGACTTTGAACCCACAGGACCTATGGGACATCCCAGTGAAGGTGGACACATGGGAGAAAGTGCCACCAAGTGGATGCTGGCCTGAAGCCCCACAGTGGGCAGCTGTCAGCCCTCACCCAGCACCCACTGGGATGGTGACAGTGGGCACAGAGAATACATACCAACGTCGGGGCACTGATGATAGAGAGGTTGTAGCCAAACTGAAAAGTCCCACCAATGCCAGCCGCACAGATGGTCAGGAGCAGGACCCTGCCCTGAATCTGAGGACAGAAGGGAGGACACAGAGTGACCTTTAGCAGCCTCCACCTCCCTCCCAGGGCTGGAACCTACCAATCACAGCACTGCAATCTATTGGAACCAGGCAATGATGCTCCCACTTTGCAGATGAGGCAACTGAGGCACAGAGGAGGAGAGGAGTTACCTAGGTCACAAGGCTGGCAGGGAGAACAAGAAGCCCAGCCTTTTGCTCTGAGTCCAGGTCCCCGCTGGCGCCTCACCCTCCACCCTCTCCCCCATGAGCATTTTCCTGAAATGAACAACAGTTCTCTGGTCCTCCCTGCCATGCCGTCCCCTGGGCAGGCCCTCTGTGGTTCCGGAGCACAGTGCTCTGAGCTAGGGCCCCAGGACCGGGAAACTCTGCCCCAAGCAGGACTGGAGCCACTGAGCCCCAGCAAAACGTTCTCCAACAGAGTGACTGGGCCTTCGTCTCTACCTGCCAGCCCTCTCCACAATAAGGCTAACAGAAGGGGTCACATGGACCTACACATGTGGGGACTTGTGAGGCATAGGAAGCAGCAGAGAGTGGCCACAGCTGGTGGCAGTGCTTGGGTTCCAATGCCAGTTCTGCCCTTACTCCCTTGTCCTGAGTCACTTCCTTGCTGGACCTGGAGATGATAATGCCTACCTCCGGGCTGGGGACAGCCAGGGTACATGTGCGCCACACAAACTTGGTAGAATAAAGAACAGTTTTCATCCCTGTGCCACACCCTTAGAGATGGAGGGAGAACTCTCCAAAGTACCCAGCCACGAGAACTCAGTGCCCTGAGGTCCCATCCCATCAGGTCGGTATATTTTTTAGGGACTCACATCTTATTAATATTTTCCTTTTATAATTTTTTAATTACAAAAATAACACGCCTAGTAAATTTTTTGAAAATTCAGTATATGCTGAAGGTTCTCCACTGATCCAAAGGCACAGCACTGAACTACTCCTCTCAGATACTTTCCTAGGTATTCACGAAGTAGTTGACTATGCAAAAATCAAAGATTTGGTCTTTTCCCAGTAAATATCATACTGCCTTTCTTGTTCCAGCAAATCATCCTGCAAACCTGAAGTCCTACAAGTCAAATTTATGGTTTTTAAAATACTTCCATACAAGTTTGTAGCGGAAGGATGTTTGGCTAAAGATTTTCTGAAGAATTTCCAGAACCTGAAGACTATTTATTCATTTTGTCAAACACCACGTGCCTGTCCCAGCTAGAAACAATGCTGGGGGGTAGATACAGCTGGGCAAAAGACTGACGTGCATTCTCCATTTGGTGAGATATTCTGCTGGCAGTGGGGAGGCTGAGAAAGGGGCTCTGGGGGGCAGGATCTCGCCAAGGATCTTGCCACAGTTCTGGAGACAGGCCCATCACAGGACCTGCCCAAAGTTCCTATGATAAGTTCTAAGTAGCTTCCTTCCAAGCTGGAAGTCACAGGAGGAAACTAGGTGGGGACCCAGGACTCTGGTCTCACTGGAGTCACATTAAAGCTCCACGTGGGCTGCATTGAGGTGAGAGTTCCACTAAGACAGAAGATCTGCAGGAAGCGGGAAGAGACCCAGAGCCTGGAATCCCTGGCTGGCTCAGTCAGAAAAGCATGTGGCTCTTAATCTTGGGGTCATGGGTTTGAGCCCCATGTTGAGTGCAGAGATTACTAAAAAAAAAAAAAAAAAAAAAGGCGGGCAGTGGGGGGCACCTGCATGGCTCAATCGGTTAAGCATGCAACTCTTGATTTCAGCTCAGGTTGTAATCCCAAATTGTGATCAAGCCCTGCACTGGGCTCTGTGCTGGGCGTGGAGCCTGCTTGGGATTCTCTTCCTCTCTGTCTCTCTCTCTTTCTCTCTCTCTCCCTCTGCCCCTCTCCCCAGCTCACGCTCTCTCTCTAAACTTAAATAAATAAATAAATAAATAAATAAATAAAGAGAGAGACACAGAGCCTGATGACAATTGAGTTCATGTGGCAGGCAGGACGCTGAGGTCTCCAAGATAGCAGGAAATTACTTAACTCACTGAGATCATGCACGGAGGTTGCCTGGTCCTGTGCCTGATCATGAAAAACATTCTGACATTAGCTATGATGGTGATTATCAATTCAATGAACAAACATTTCTTGCCTCCCTACTGTGGGCAATAAATCAACTGTTCTAGGTGTTATGGATATAACCAGAACAGGAGACAAAAATCTCCTCACAGCCCTTTCCTTCCAGCTGGGGAAGACAGGCAAGAACCAAATGAACAAGGAAAATACATAGCTGGTGTGATGGAGACATGAAGCAGGGAAGGGTGAGAGGAAGTGTTTGGAGAGAATGGTCAGGGAATAGAGATGAGACCTGAGAAGGTGACATCTACACAAAGACTTCAAGGAGGCAGGGGAATGTGACATGCAGATATCTGAAGGAAATCAGCGCAGGCTGGCTGAGGAGTGGGGGATTGGGGGAAGAGGAAGAGACACTCAGAGATGGGAGGTGAGTGGTATGGTCGTTCTCTTCTGGCTGCTCCCATTTCTCTGTGAAGGAAATCAGGGCAGGGCTTAGAGGGAGCATGTAGGAATCTGAAGGTTGGGGAGTGAGGCGAGGGTGGTAAACAGTCCCAGGAGCGGGCAAAGCCACAGTGGCCAAGGGCTGCTGCTTATCCGGGCGCGTCTGACCCCCCCGAGGACTCCAGATCACCGTGGGCATCGGGAGGGCTGCTAGCGTGGGATCCTGTAGACACGTGACCCCATGCAACCTTGCACTGGCCCCCAGACCATCCCTGCGCGCGACCTCCCATTCGTCTGAGCCCAGCACCTAACTCCACTGTACAAACAAGCACCAGCTACTTTTGTACACTGACACCTCCGTTAAGCCTTCCAGAGTGGCTGCGCCTGTTCATTCACGCCGGTCTGCAATCCCTCGTCTGAAACGCCTGGGGCGGGCGTGTTTCGGAATTCAGGCCTTTCCCAATCTCAGGCGAGCATCAAGCACGTACACATTTCTCCATCATTCGCGGCAACAGGGGCCTGAGCTGACCAGCTTTTTGGTTTAGGACCACCGCGGCCGCAAGCGCGCGAATGGAAGCGCATGCGCGCCGAGAGGAGGGCGGTGCAGTCATTTCAGTGGGATCTCAGGAGCCGAGGGCAGCAGATGGCGCGTGCGCAGTATGCGTCGAAGAAGTGTGTGCCCGCTCAGAGGCAGAAGCGGATGCGCAAGCGCAGTGGGCGTTGCGGGCGCCCTGGTAGGCGGAAGGGTCGCGCAAAGCGTACCTCTGTCCCGGACGCGCGCCCGAGACACATGCGCAGGCGCACAGAGAGGTTAAAGAAATGAGGTCCTGCCAGCAGGCCCCCTGGGTTCTAGGCTGTAAGGGCCGCTCCGGCTCATATTCCATCCCACCCTTTCCGTAGCTTTGAGGCCGAAAAGCCACACACTCCTTGGTCGGCCAAGCCTGGGGCCCATCTCCGCAAACCGGAAGGGAGCTCTGGTCCGGGGTCACCACAGCCAGCCCCTTGCAGCCGCCCCCGGAGGTCCCAGGAGCACTCCAGATTCACTCGCAATCCTGGTCCTGGCCTCTCGTCCCCTCTCCCGCGGCAGTCCCCGGAATGAATCTCTGCCGGTCCCTGCCTCGTTCCCCCTCGGACCTCGGCCGCTGCCCCTCCCGACCCCTCTGCCACGCTTTTTACCCCTTTCAGGCCTCCCTGCCCACCACCGCGGCCCGGGTGCCTCCAGTCCCGGGGAGGCCCAGGTCCCGAGGCACGACCTTTGATTCTACACCGACGTCCCCACCCTTTCCCTAGAGAAAGAGCAGAATTAGGAGGGACCGAAGGGCAGACCTACCAGTCTCTGGAGCGCTCTCATCTGTCAATCTTGGCAGAGGCAGTGATTTGGGGTGCGGAGAGAACCGGTCTCGGGTTGATGGCGTGAGAAGCTGGCCCTTGGAAGTGGGGAGCCACAGGGTCCACTGGGCCTGATTAATCTTTTATTTCTCAGGACTTCTCAGGCCCTGCATGGAATCCAGGAGCTGGATAAAGGCCAAACCGAAACCCGACTTGCCAAAGATGCTATTTGTGGTCATAGAAACATATACCTGAAAGTGGCCTTAGGAAGCCATCAGAGCAAAGGCTGTGTGATAGGACAAACACCGGAATGGAGACTGCAGGATCTCTCTTGCTAATGCCTGGTTTTCATTTGGTTTTGGCGGCTCTGAGCTCTTAAAAAATTTCTAAAGAGACCATGCGTTTTTTAAGGAAAAACACAATAAATAAAATACGAGCAGTTGCATGTTTTTTCTGCATCTGTTGAGATGATCATACCCGTTTTCTACTTTGCTCTGTTAATGAGCTCAGTTACATCAATAAAGTTTCTAAAGGTAATTGATCCTTTAATTCTTGGGATAAACACAACTTGCTTATAGGGTTCTAATTGTTTTTTTTAATTTTTTTAAAATTTATTATTGAGACAGAGAGAAACAGAGCATGAGTAGGGGAGGGGCAGAGAGAGAGGGAGACACAGAATCGGAAGCAGGCTCCAGGCTCTGAGCTGTCAGCATAGAGCCACAGTCGGGGCTTGAACCCAGGAACCATGATATCATGACCTGAGCGGAAGTCAGACGCTCAACTGACTGAGCCACCCCAGGCCCCTCTAACTGTTGTTATTAACACATTGTTGGTTTCAGTTGCTAATATTTTATTTAATTTTTTTTTCCAAAAAACAAAAACAAAAGTATTCTTCCCCTCACATCTCTAACTAACCCCATACATACAAACCATTCTGGGTGCTTACAAACCTAATTTGAAAAGCAAACTTTAGCCATTTTAGAAAAAAGGGAATATTTTTGTAATTGTGGGGTGGCCCAGTCGGGTGGAGGCCAGGGGCCCAGACAGTGAAAGAATTCACCCAAGGAGAACAAAGGAGATAGAAGTTTACTGAATATACTGCAAGGGAACAGCAAGCCTACGGCAAAGGAGAAAGACTGTCAGCCAAGAGGTGGGGTGCGCTGGGTGGGGCTGTAGTTAAGGGTGGGTGGAGGTATGGAAATTATGAAATTTTTGATTTTCGGTACCTGTGCCTGGGTTTAAGTAAGCCATTGGCCAGCTAGGGCTTATGGATATTTTGATGTGGGTCACCTAACGGGCCTGTTTGTATTCAGCCAGCAGGTAGGTTTCCATTGCTCAAGTTAGTTGCCTAAAAGCGGCCTCTACAATAACCTTAGGATAAATAAAACATACAGGTTTCTTAGGAGGATTTAACATCATTAAAAATAAAAATCTAGTGGCGCCTGGCTGGCTCAGTGTCAGAGCATGTGACTCTTGATCGTGAGTTCACAATTCTTGGTCATGAGTTCAACCCCCATTGTTGGGCGTGAAGCCTACTTTAAAAAAATAAAATTAAATAAATAAATAAATAATGAAATTCTAAAATTAAAAATCTATGTTAAAAGATACCATCAAAAGGTGAGACTAAAAGCTATCAAGTTGGAGAAAGGGTCCACAAGAATATGACCGAAAAAGTAACAGTATTCTCAGAATATCTAAAGAAGTCCTACATATCAATAAAAACAAGAAAATGGCAAAGTCTATGAACAGGGAATTTATAGAATAGGAAATGGAAGTGGCCAAAAAAACATAAAAAGATGCTGGCCTGTATCAGCAATCAGGAAATGCAAGCTGGTCCACAACAGAGTATTGTTTCACACAACAGACTAGCAGGTAAATTCTGACAATACCAAAGTGGCAAGAATCTGCTTCACCGTTCACGGCTGATGAAAATGTAAATGAGGAGAGCAATTTGGGCATACCCAAATAGGAGTTGCAAATACCGAGCAACACAGCAATTCCTGCAGTTCCACCCCTGAGTTTGCCTTAGAGGAACCCTTAATGCCATGCTCAAGAATTTATGGGGGCGCTGGGGTGGCTCAGTCAGTTAAATGTCCGACTTCAGCTCAGGTCACGATCACACAGTATGTGAGTTTGAGCCTTGCATCAGGCTCTGTGCTGACAGAGCAGAGCCTGGAGCTGCTTCGGGTTCTGTGTCTCCCTCTCTCTCTCTGCCCATTCCCCTACTCACACTCTCTCTTTCTCTCTCTCAAAAATGAATAAACATAAAAAAAAAAAAGAACATCTGTTCTCAAATACAGCATTGGTACAGCATTGTTTGTAATGCTGGAAAACTTAACAACCCCAATGTCAATCATCAGGAAAATAGAGAAATAAATTGTGGTTTACACCAGAATGGCTTCATCAGTGGAAAGTGATGAACTAGAGGAACAGCATTAACATAAAGTTCAGTGAATCGTTAACACCGCCTGAATAAAGTTACAGAAAATTGCATAGACTATAAAGCCTTTCTTTCTTTTTTTCTTTCTCTCTTTCTTATATTTTTACTTGAGAGAGAGAGAGAGAGTCATCAGCAAGGGAGAGGAATAGAGGGAGAGAGAGAGAGAGAGAGAGAGAGAGAGAGAGAGAAACCCAAGCAGGCTCCACACTCAGCACTGAGCCCATCATGGAGCTCCATTCCACGACCCTGGGATCATGACCTGAGGCAAACTCAAACTCAATAGTCGGACACTCAACCAACTGAGCCACCCAGGCACCCCTAGACTATAAAGCCTTAAAAGTTTGGGAATAAACAAACCATACCTTATGTCTTAGGTAGGGACACGGTGCTTATATAGTGAAAGCTCAAGGGTGTGCAGGGGCTAAGTACCAAATTCAGAACTGGGTTTATCATTCTGTATCCAGGACCACTGCCGTGATCATACTCAGTTGCCCCTCCCTTCTCCCTGAAATGCCACCTGGACATCTCACTGCAGTCAGCCCCCTGGTGCCTGGGTTCCCCAGCCATTAATTATTGTCCTTAACCCAGCAAGCTTGAGGTTTCTCCTCAGCAAACATTAACTGGGAGTTTAACTTTGAGTATCAAGGTGACGTTTTGAGTAGTTGGTGGCCCTGTGCTAATCACTAATCCTCTCAGCAACCCATTCGTGAGTGGCTTCAGCCTTCTTTACAGAGGAGGAGTCCCTGAGACTCCACAAGGTCAATCATGGACCCGCAACAACCCTGCAGGAAGTGGAAGTCAGAGCTGGCCTTTCTCAGATCTCCTGCTAGATACCCCCCCCACCCCCAACTCCCACCCCACCCCACGCCCGCACCTGCCCAACCCCAGTAGCGCCTTCAAACTACAGATAAGTTGAGGGGAGTGTCCAAAGACCACCCCTGGACTCTTCCAGCCCTTGGTTTTCTGCATTTGATTTTCACCTAGTCGGTTTCCTGAGAAGGTAGAAGTGAGGGGCAGAGAAGGAGGGGTGACCTGCCCACAGCAACCAGCTGCTCCAGAACGTAGCAGCCGGTGACTAGTAGTGAGCAGCGATCGCCCTCCCCCTTGGGCCAAGTCCATACCACCACACCCCCTCCTACAAGTTAGGGCCTTTCACTCTGCAGATAGGGAAACTGAGGCCCAGAGCGGGCGGGGATCTGCCCCTGGTACTCAGCAGGAAACATGGAAGAGTGCTGCTCACACTAAAAGTAATACAGAAAAGCTAGTTGGCGACGACTCCAATGGGGGTCCGCG
>CM053566.1:28222013-28254368 GCA_028646485.1 Cryptoprocta ferox | reverse complement strand
GAGAGAGAGAGAGAGAGAGAGAGAGAGAATAAGCAGGGGAGGAGCAGAGAGAGAGGGGGACAGAGGATCCGAAGCAGGCTCTTTCCTGACAGCAGAGAGCCCCATTCAGGGCTCAAACTCATGAACTGCAAGGTCATGGCCTGAGCCAAAGTCAGACACTTAACTGACTGAGCCACCCAAGTGCCGCAATATTGTGATTATTTTTTAATGTTTATTTCTTTATTGAGAGAGAGAGAGAGAGAGAGAGAGAGAGAGAGAGAGAGAGAGATAGCATGAGCAGGGGAGGGGCAGAGAGAGAGACAGAGGGAGAGAGAGAATCCCAAGCAGGGTTTGTGCACATCCCGACTCAGGACTCCATCTCATGATAGTGAGATCATGACCTAAGCCAAAATCAAGAGTTGGACGCTTAACCAGCTGAGCCACCCAGGCATCCATGATACTGTGATTTATAAGAAATAGATATATTTGGTCATTCAGATGACCAAAATATATTTCTCATATATGGGAGACCAGCCCATTTCACAGAGAGGGGTGCGGAGGCCCAGGGTAGGGGCTGGGCAGGGTCAGGTGTCAGTGGCAGGTCCAAGGCTGCAGATCCAGTCCTGGAGAGAAGGTCTCCACCTTCTTGAGGCTCAAAGATCACCGAGGACTTCTGGTGGCTGGTGCCACAGCAGACACTGGGGACAGAGAGCATGGTGCAGCACGTCTATGGGCATGAGGAGCACTGTAGGCGGCAAGGTGCTGGGAGGACCAAGCTGGGTGGCCAGGGCAAGGCTTCCCAGGGGCAGTCATGGCCCACAGCACCCCAAATTTGACCTGTCCCAAACCAATGGGCAGTCTCCCTGAGAAACATGGCCCTCCCCGGCATCTCACCCCTCTACCAATCGCTCACTAAGGCTGTGGCTTCCGCCTCCTTGACCCATTCACTCCGTCACGTCCCCGCCACTGCCATCCTCCTCCATGCAGATGACTGCTTCTATTCTTGTCTTCTTCTTCCTCCAGAAAGCTGCCACATGATCATAACCTCAACACCATGCTGAAAATTCTCTGAGGGCTCCTCATTCCCCTTGGGACGGAGACCACAGCCTACACAGCCCTGCTCAGCCTCACACTACACACAGCTCCTCCTCCTTGTCACGCTTTCTGCTTCTCTCTGCACCCCCACCATGGCACCTCAGGACTTTTGCACAGGCTGTTCCCCCTTTGAGCATGGCTAATGCTACTCATCCTCTGTCCCAGACTACCATGTCCTTCCCTATTCCCCACCCCCCATGCCAGAGACCTGCTCATTCCTGGAGAGCCTGGAATCTGCTACCAAGCTCAGAGGACCAGGCCCAAGCCTGACACAGCTCACCTGGACAGTTTGTCGTTCTTGCACTCTGGCCATGAGCAGCTGCTGCCGAGTAGGTTCCGGATTCGGTGCTAAAAATACTCTATGACCCAGACAGGAAGGGCCAACGGGGACACAGCTGTTCCTGGGAGGGGCTGGCTGGGGCTGTGGTAGGGGCCTTCCCACTGCAGTTCGGGGGCCATGTGCTGGAAGGGGGTGGGAACTGAGCTCACAGACTCTGAGCAAAAGCTCCCAACAGGGGAGGCTCAGGGTCACAATGGGGTGGCCTTGTATTGTCAAAGGAAAACACAGCTGCTTCCAACATGTACACAAACACCTTGTTTCCCATTCTTTGGGTTTGTTACCACAGGCAAGTGTTGCCTTTGGAATAAAATACATTTAAAAATTAAGCATATGGGGCCCTAGGTGAGCCTAGGTGAAGATAGGTCAGCTCTGGTCCCTTCAGGGAGGGCTTCCTGGAGTAGGGAGCATTTCCACCACCCTCTTTTCCTCTCTTAACAGAACATCTAGGCTAGTAGGGAGGAAAATGAATGAATGGATGGACCAGAGCTCTGGGCCAGTCCCTGGAAGAGAGAAGCAGAAGCCTGAATAGGAGGTGGCAGCAGCAGTGGTGGTGAGGTGTGCTGCAGAGATGGAAAGGGATTGGATGGGGCGTCTGGGTGGCTCAGTCGGTTCCGCGTCCAACTTCGGCTCAGGTCATGATCTCACGGTCAAGCCCCACATCACGCTTGCTGCTGTCAGCGTGGAACCTGCTTCAGATCCTCTGTTCCCCCCCCCCGCCCCCCCCGCTCTGCCCCTCTCCAAAAATAAATATTAAACAAAGTGGGGGGGACTGGAGAATTCCATGGGAGCATCAAGTTCCAAGTGGGCTAGGGAAGGTGGGGCATGGATGACCCTAGATTTCTGGATTGTCACTGGGGCTGATGAGGGGGCCTCCTAGCATGTGAGGCCCATGAGGAGGAAGGCAGGCTTGGTGGGCATACAGTGGGTACTGTCCTATTTGTGGGCACTGAGGCCTGGACAGGAGATTTTGGGGTCCTCTGGGTGCCCCCGTACCTGGGGATCCTGGAGCTCCTTGCTCTGCAGCAGACAGGGTTGCAAGGCCAGAGAGGCAGCTTGAGGAGCAGGGCTCACTGTCACCTTGCCCAGGGACCACAGGCCCTCCTTCAGCTACATCCTTGGCCCAGAAGAGAGGGTGGGCCCAGCTGGCCCTGCTGCTTGGGACAGGAAGCTAAATAAATGTTGGCATCCAACACACAGCCTGCCTGCATCTTTACTCCCCTGGGACCATCTGGTAACCAGGGCTTCTCTCCATAAATAACTGTGTCTGCAGGTACCCGAGTGAGAGAAGTGGACCTGCCCTGGACCTGAGACTAGACAGGAAAAGCCTGGACTGGTGATGGAGGTCTGTCCCAGGCCCTGCTGTGCTTCCTATGGTGCCTCAGTTTCCCCAGGTTCCATGGAGGGAACATCTGCAGTAAAGTCCAGCCGCTGTTTCTGTGGATGTCCCTCCAGCTGGCAACCCCCACCTACCCTGGGCGCCTAGCCTCCCAGGAATGTGCTTCTGATCCCCAAACCAGGCGCCTGCCTTATCAGCGCCAATCAAAGGGGAGACAGACAGCCCCCCCTCCACAATTGATAGCCCCTCCTATTAGCCCCAGCCTGACCCTGAGTGGAGGGCCCCAGTGCTGCTAAGTGCCCGGGGCAGGAACACCTCCCCTTCCCCAAGCTGACATGAAACCTGACCTCCCCGGGTGGCTCTTTTGTGCCTGGCAGGCGCCAGGGCTGGCGTCTGAGGCCCTGCACTCCCACCCTGCTGCCACGCCTCCACCCTAACCCTCCACCGGGATGGGATCTACTCAAACATGACCTTGGCTTGTTTTGCTGGAAAATGGAGGCTGTCCAAGGGGGGCTGTTCCCACTACCAAACCTCTCAGCACTTTGGTCCAATTCCTGCTGTATCAGGCCAGACCTGTTCTCACCCTGGAGCCAAATGCACATCCCCCTTCGGTGCTACGAGCCTCTCCCTCCCCTCGCAGTGGCTCCAGGAGCCACTCCCTAGGGAACCCCTCCTAGTGCCCTCACTTTCTTGGGATACACCTGAGATAACTTTGTCAGCTGGTTCTCACCCTTTCCAGTCTCCTCTGGGGACCTCAGGGCCCTGTCCAGGGCATTCCTCATCTTCCACACTTCTGTCCACACCTGAACTCCCCATATTGGTAAGGGCACGTCTGTCTGGGCACCTTCCTCTCCTTCCTACCTTCCATTATCCTGGTTACAGGGACCTTGGCATGGCTGCAACCCACTCTCTGTTCCCAGGCCATGCCTCTGTGCGCTTCTCACTGTCTTGCTCCTGAAGCCCTCTCCTCGCTCAACTCGGGGAAGCCTCCTCCCAGCCTCCTCTGGCCTCCCTGGCCAGGCCTGCCTTCTCTGACTGTTGAAGGCTGAGCTGCCCAGGCCTGGCCTCTTCTCTTCTCCATTTAGCCTTGCCCCTTGGATGCTTCGCACAGGCCCAAGGCTACAAAGGCCACAGGTCTACTGTTGACTGACATCCACAACTGGACGGCCTGCCCAACCTCTCCCCCAACACCGTACTTGGATTTCTCCAGGCGGATGTCACACAGATGCCCTAAACTCAACAAGGCCAGAACAGTACTCCATCTGCCCGCCTTTTCCCCAAGCGATCTCCATATCTGTAAAGGCCACCACCATCTATCTGCCCTGTGGCACAGACCTCTAAGTCACCCTTGATTCCTCTCCCACAGCTCTGTCCAATCCATGGACAAACCCACCTCTCACCGGAGCCCCACTCTCCAGGCTCCATGCTGCCCAAGCGCCCGCTGTGCCTTGCAACCTCCCCCTGCTCACGGATTCCTGACAGTCTACTGTGCTCGCAGCGGCCACAGGGACCTTTTTAAAGTGACAATCAAGTGTCACTTCCTCACAGAGGCTTCCCAGATCACCCCATCCAGCATGACGGCTCATTAGCCTACCCTCCACTCTTGGCATTATTTGCGCCATTTCCCGGTCCTGGGAACACTAGCTCTCATATTAGCACAGGCCTATGATTGCCTGTCTCCTCGGCTACACCATAAGGGGCATCTCTTATTGGCTGCTGTATCTCTTGCATCCAGAGAAGCACCTGGCACATAGTTGGTGTTCAGTAAACGATTGACTTAATGAGGGAATAAATGGAGTTTCTCTTTTCCATCAAAATGATGAGGCCCTCTCCTGTCCGTCCACTTGTTCTGGCCCGCGTCGGCACCCTGGCGTCCCTGGGGGAGACCTCCCACAGGAGTTGGCGTGGGGTCCAGCGGACTGAGGCGGGGGCGGGGGGGTGGACGCGGTGCTGAGCACCTCCTTTGTTGTGGGCTAGGTGGCACTGTCTCTGGCTCTCAGTGGGGGAAATAGACAGGACCGAGTCGCTTCCAGCCCTAGGTGTACTCACAGAGCCCCGGGACCAGACGCGTTAGTCCCGCCTTGCCCACGCTCCAGCATGACCCCGCCCCTTCCGGCCTCGCTGTTCCTCGGTCCTGTCTTTTTTCCACTCGCGGAGTAATTTTAGTCCCGCCTCCAAGATCTTGTAGGTCCTTGTCATTGGTTCTCCCTAGCTTGCCGCCAAGCGACCAGTTCCTCATTGGCCATACGTTCTCGCGCGCCTCCACTACAGCCACCACAACAACCGCCACGTGCTCAACCGTGGAGCCTGATCATTGGTCCCGAGTTCCAACCCGCCCACTCTCCTGTCCCGCCCCCGTCTTCCAGCTTCCTCCTCCTATTGGTTACTAAACCCAGGGCCCCGCCCCCTACCCTGGGCGGGCTGCACCCCCCGACATGGATTGGCCGAAGTCGAGGAGTGAGGCGGGATTTGGAGGCGGGTTAAAGAGCGCGCAGTAGGTTGGGCCACGCGTGTCAAAGAAAGTTCAATGGCGTGGCAGGGGCTGACGGCCGAGTTCCTGCAGGTGCCTGCGGTGACGCGGGCCTACACCGCAGCCTGCGTCCTTACCACCGCTGCTGTGGTAAGCTGGCCGGGTGGGTGGGGTCGGTTCCCTGGCTGCAGCCCGCGAGGGGTGTCGCCATGGTTACCGCTGGATTCCCCGGAGTAGCACCTGACGCGCCCCTGGTTCCGCAGCAACTGGAGCTCCTCAGCCCCTTCCAGCTCTATTTCAACCCGCACCTCGTGTTCCGGAAGTTTCAGGTGAGGCCACCCCGCCCCTTGCACCTGACAGCCTGGCCCTGCCTGCCTCGCACCTGACCGCCCACCTCCCCCCCATCCCCGTAGGTCTGGAGGCTTGTCACCAACTTCCTCTTCTTTGGGCCCCTGGGATTCAGCTTCTTCTTCAACATGCTTTTCGTGTATCCTGCGCCGCGCGGACGGAGACATAGGGTGGTGGGCGGCCCGCCAGGCTGGGGAGTGGCCCTCCCAGGCTGGGGGCGGCCCGGAGTGGCCAGGAGCAGGGAAACTGAGGCTCCTCCCGGTGGCATTTCCTTGACGGCCGCCGCAGGTTTCGCTACTGCCGCATGCTGGAGGAGGGCTCCTTCCGTGGCCGCACCGCAGACTTCGTCTTCATGTTTCTCTTCGGGGGCGTCCTCATGACCGTATCCTTCCCAGGCTCTGAAACCTCGGGCGCTGCCCCTCTGGGTCCAGCCTGTGTAGGCCCTGGGGCCCGACATGGGCGCCTGGGCCCGAGGGGGGCAGTTAGGATGAATCTAGCATGCATCATGTGCTCAGCTCCGGGCTACTAGCTCTTCCTGTATGCATGGAGAGCCAGGTAGGGTGCTTGGGGGCTGAGCCCCGAATGCCAGTAGCCAGGAGAAACTGAGGCAATGAAGGGCAGTGCCTGGAGGCTGGGCCCAGGTGGGGAAGCAGGGCATTCACGTGGGCCTGAAAGCCAAGAGTGGCTTTGATTGAAGGGCCCATCACTAGAAGTGAGAAGGGAAGGAAAACTGGGGAGGATTCCAGGGGTTTAGGAAGTCAGAGGGGTCCTGGGCAGGGGCTCTGCAGCCTGCACAAGAAGAAGGCCTCCCAGCACCTTGACTCTGGCTCAGCTGCTGGGGCTCCTGGGCAGCCTGTTCTTCTTGGGCCAGGCCCTCACAGTCATGCTGGTTTATGTCTGGAGCCGCCGCAACCCCCGAGTGAGGGTCAACTTCTTTGGCCTCCTCACCTTCCAGGCACCATTCCTGCCCTGGGCACTCATGGGTTTCTCGCTGCTGCTGGGCAACTCAATCCTCGTCGACCTGCTGGGTGAGCCTGCCTGGGTATCCCTACCCCTGCCCCCCAAACATGCTGTCTGGTACCTGATGATCTTTGGGAGGACCACCCAGGCAGGTGCCTGTGCCAGAGCCCTCCCCACCCCCACCTGGACCGGACCTCTCACCTGTCTTCCCACCCCCACTTCCTGCCCTGCCAGCTTCTCTGTTCTTCTGGCCCCCTGAACAAGCCAGCCAGACACATGCTTCACGTCTTCAGGCCTGACACACTGATGCTTGTGGGGGGTCCTGACCGGGGTGGGGATGGCTATGTCAAGGTTCCAGCCTTCACTCCTGTTCTGCCATGGTCTCAGCCCATCACCTCCCCGAGTCGTGCCCACTTCTGGGTCAGGTAAGCCTGTCCTTCAGGGTCAAGCCTGGCCCCACCCTGGGCTGGCAGTCTGCAAGACGTCTCGTACTCATGCTCTAGGGCCTAAGGTTACTTGGCCTGGCTGGGCCCCCAGAGCTGTGCGTGGAGCAGGTTGTGCTGGCCCCAGGCTCTGGACTGCGGAGGTGGCCTCAGCAGTCCTTGGCTCTCCTACAGGGATTGCTGTGGGCCACATCTACTACTTCCTAGAGGATGTCTTCCCCAACCAGCCTGGAGGCAAGAGGCTGCTGCTGACCCCCAGCTTCCTGTGAGTGCTAGAGATGAAAGTTATCCCCCTAACCCTCCCTCAAGATGGCTCCTGACCCCACTGGGGACCCCTGCTGGCCTCAGCTAAGTGTGGGCCCCTCCCTACAGGAAGCTGCTACTGGATGCCCGAGAGGACCCCAATTACCTGCCCCTCCCGGAGGAGCAGCCAGGACCCCTGCAGCAATGACCCTACCCAGGGCCAAGACCAGCCCAAGAGGCCTGTTTTCCTGGTCTCTGGCAGGCCTCCATCCCACCCCTCACACCCGCTTTCAGGAGAGCAACCTGTCCTGCAGACTGGGCCTGTGCCCTGGGCCCACCCAAATAAACAGAATGACCTACGCCTCTTCGTCCACAGCACTGGCTCCCTGCCTTGGCTGGCCACACCCTTCCATGCTGCTGGCCCTGACGTAGGGCCACCAAGACTGGCCTGCCCTCTCAGACCAATTGTCGGTAGTAGGAAGGGAGGCCCAGAGTGGGCCAAGAACCTGCCCATAGTTGCCCAGCAGCAGCAAGTTAGCAGATGGCACACTCAGGGTTTTCACTCTAGCTTTGCCAGTGCCTTGCTGGAGCCCTGGGCAAATCCCACCTGCACCGGATCTCTGCTCCCTGCCAGGCAGCCAGGGGGCTGGCCAGATCTCACTTGCTGGGACCAGGACTGGGATGTCCCTGTTGTGCCAAGCCCAGTCTGCAGGAGGTCCTGCCCATGGTGCCCTCAGGCTGACGCCTCACTGTTCCTCATCAGCAAACAAGTGGACTTTTGCCCACTTTCCAGCTGAGCAGTTAATGGACTTGGCCAAGGCTCCATGAGGTCAGGTGCAGAGGAGGGCCAGGTCCTGGTCCTCTGCCCTTTCTGCAACCCCAAAGCTTTGAGAAATTTTCACAGTAGTGGAGCTCTGCAAAGTTCTCTCCCTGATGTTTTTAGCTGAGGACCATGGGAACCTTATCTGATCCCACAGCTCACTTTTGTCTTTGGTAAAGCAGGCATCAGACAACCTGGCCAACTTTCCTCATTGCCCTAGACCAGTCCAAATAAGGTTTATTTCTGGATGATCGGCAGCAGAGGGGTTCCTCCAGCCACACGCTGTCACGTTCGTGGGCGACACAAGTATTCACCATGGAGCGTGACCGTAATTTGGTAGTAAAACCTTGTGGAGCAGCAGCTAGCTGTGCAGCAGCGTGGGCTGGTGGTGCTCATAGCGAGGGCTCGGCCCTGGGCCTGCTGCACCGGCCTGCCCAGAGGGGCTGAGGTGGGCAGCATGCATGCCATTCCACCAGTCGTAGGGCCTCACAGACCAAGAAAACCCTTCAGCAACGGAGCCCACTTAGTTCCAAGGCCAGTGGAGCCTGGGCCTGGAATCTTCCTCTTTGTCCAAGGCCTTCCAGTGAAGCCCAGCTGTCCCCTTGCTGAGGGGCTCCAGCAGGTTCCACGCCTGGATGAAGGGCAGGGGGCTTGAGTACAAACTCCCTGGGAGCCAGGAGCTGTCATATCCCAGGACATGATCACAGGACCCCCAGCCCCAGCTGGGAGCGTCTACCCCTATATCCTGGCAGTCAAGACCTCAATTCCTACTCAGAGCTCTGCCCTTTCCCAGTGTGGGAGCCAGGTGCCATCACGCTCCTGCTGTGCTCCTGGAAGGCAGAGTAGCCCTGAGCTGGCAGGGAAGGCCTGCCAGCAGCTGAAGGCGCCAGCCCAGGGCTTGGATCTGGGCCCGTTATCTTCGTAAGAATGTAGCTGTGCGCCCAGGTCACCAAGGAGCACCCGCCTCAGTGAGGAGACCCACATAAGCCACCCACGTCCCTACTGTAGAGTGGGACACTTCCACATTAGACAAGGATGCCAAGGGGACACACGGCTCACTGGAGGTGGAGCTGAGAAGAGGCCCAGAGCTATGCCTCCTTCTCAACACACAGTACCCACGGCCAGCACCGGGCAGGCAGGCTGCTCCATGTGCCTTACTCCTCACAACTGTCACCATGACCATGTTGCCACCTGGGGGTAGAGATGGGCGCCACCTGCCTGTTGCACATGCATCGCCGCAAGGTGTGGCAAGAGTGGTGCGTGCCCACTGGAGCCTGGACAGCCAGGCACGGGCCCTCGGGTACCCAGGCTGGTAATGCCCCTGCAGCAGCCACAAAGGACGGGGCTGCTGTAAGGGACTCCAGAGAAGCAATGCTCCTGGCCAGGGGCAGCACGACAGCCCGGACACCGCAGAGCCCGAGGATGACAGGAAAGCCTGTAGCTCCTTCACAAGGCCTAGCAAAGGGGGTGGGGTGGGGCTGTCACTGAAAGGTAAGTGGGCCCCCCGCCCTCTAAGCCTCATGACCTCATCATGTCCGTCAGCTGGAGGGCCGGAGGAAAAGCAAGACTGTGCTATGGTTGGCCTTGGATGGAAACGTTGCCCCAACCTGCCCACCTGGGACTCTGAGGCAGAGAAGGCCGAGAGGCCTGGCATGCCAGCCTTGGTCCTACACAACCCCAGCCAGGTCCTACTCCTTGTCCCCTTTCTTATTTTTATGCTACCACTTCGAAAAAACAGAACATGACCTGTTGTCTTTTATTTAAAAAGTGTTGCTAGCCCTGCCTGGGGCTCCGATACAAAAACAAGACATAACCCAAAACGAGGCCTCTTTCTGACCAGAGACTTCGGTGGGGACTGGGGCTCAACAAATGGAATGTGCCCAGGGGAGGGGGACCAGAAGCCCTCCCCACACCCCATGTTCCCCAGGATGGCCCCGGCCTGCCCCTTTGCCTCCCTCCTTGCCAGAAGATGAAGGAGAGGCAGTCCGATCTTCTCAACGCTCCGTGGGAGCCATGCGCTGACGGGCTGGTTACCAGGCTGGGGCAGTGTTGGCAAGACGCCTCATACGCCTGCAGGAGGAGAGTGGGTGGTGACTCAGAGCCAGCGTCCAGTCCTGGGTGGCTGCCCACCCCCCGCAGGGCTCTCTCACGCGGCCAAGGGAGCAGGAACAGAAACAGGATGCGGCAGGTGGGATCCCCAGCCCCTCCCTCGGCCAGAGCCTGTCTGCTGCTTGAGGCCCTGACGCTGCCCTCGCTCCTGCCTGCTCCGGTCCTGCCTATGTCTCCAGGGATCTGGACACACAGGTCTGGGCTGTGGTCAGATCCAACCTGAGGGCTTAACTTTTGTTCCCTGAAGGAAAACCCATCCGGGGTCTGGACTGGGACTCATCACCCAGGGCCTGCCTCTGGCCAGGCAGGTACCCTCTCAGAAACCAGGTCCCTGGGTCCCTCCCCTGCCTGCAAGACAGTGGCTGTGTGCAGAGTGAGCTGCAGGGGGCCTGAAGGGGGAGGGGTACCTTGTGTTCCTGTCCTGGTCACGGATCTTCTTTTCCATCTCCGCGTCTGTCAGAGTCTCCAGCAGTGGGCACCACTGGTCAGCATCACCTGTGTTCCGGATGGCAATCTCCACCGTGGGTAGGGGGTTCTCACTGTGGGTGGGGGGTGAGAGATGGGGGTTGTGACTGTTAATTCACAGAGTAGCAGCCAGAAAGGCCCCCAGAGACCAGTGTCCACCCCCTTGCCAGAACATTGGAGCCAGGGCATGGCAAGGAAGGTCCAGGACTTTCCTGCTTCCTCTTCTGCCTCCTCCTTGCTAGGCCATTTCCACATCCAACTCCTCAGAACAGGAGTGGCATGGTCATCACCCACTATCCGAACCTCAAGGCAGAGTCACTGGGGATACCAGGTTCCCTACAACAATAGCTTCTCTCCAAAGCACGCTCAAACAGGCCCTTAGCTGCCACCTAGGTGTCTCTGGTCTGTAAGGGAGCAGGGGTTCCCTGCAGAGGTGGTTCCTCATGACAGACAGTGTTGCTGGGAAGGCAGGGGAGGGCAGTCTGCCCTCCCCACCCCCACTCCCCCTGGCAGTGCCCAGAGCTAGGACCCACCAGCCTTGATGCCCCATCAGTGAAGGCCACTGGACCAGCCTGTTCTTGAATATTCCACCCACCTGCCCCTCAGTGTACTTCACTGACCCAACTATACACCAGACAGCTGGGCTATTTTGGTTAGGGCAGACAGCTGGGCCTGGAACCCTTGTCCCCTGACCACTACGCTCCATGGCCCCTCAGTGACCATCCCAAAGGCCACCTGTGCACCCTCTTGCCAAGGAGACACAACAGGAGCACCAGAGGAAGGAGGATCCAGCTGAGCTGCTGCCTCTCTGGGCCTTGATTTCTAAGCCTGTGACAGGAGGCTGAAGAGGCAAGGATGCTTCAGGGCTGACCCTTCAAACTCCTGACCCAGGAGATAAACCTCAGACCGTGGCCATAACAGTGCACCTCTCCCACCCCCACCCTCTTCCTCACCAGGCCCTTTCCTCTCTCCTCCAGTCGGGCGGCCTGTACCTGTCGCCCAAGGCCCAGGACCGCCAGAAGGCTGGCGCTGCTCCATTGCAGCCCCATCATGTGTCTGCCTGCCTCAGCCTGGAGCCCTGCACGGCATGGTTCCCTCTGGGCCCAGGGGAGGCACTGGAGGATGCCGACAGTAAAAAAGGATGGATCCCTGATCTGGTGGCCTTGGTTCTGGTACCTCATCTGGAAAGTAAGAACAATCTCATGGCTGTAAGGGTTTTCAGAGGATTACTGTTATTTAAAACAGCCAACATATGTCCACTGAGGGAGCTCCCTAGGGGCCAGGAGCCTCGTCACACAGTCTCCCTGGAATCTGTGCCCAAGGGTGCGTGAGTGGCCAGCTGGAGAGGGGCGTCCACCCTGGCCTGACTAGAGGCCATGCCCCTCACACGGCCAGCTGGCACACAGAAGCCGAGGGCCTGTGCTGGCCTCCCTTGTGCTAGTCTCCTCATCCTGATTCTCAAGGACCATGAGTGCATGTGCTGAGGCTGTCGCTACAACCCAGAACTGCCCCAGGCTCCCCTGTAGATGCACACCTCACCTCTTCCTGCTGAGTTAGGCCCCCAGAGCCCAAGCTTGTGCTGGTGACTCAGAGGCTAGTGACAGGAGCAGCGCCAGCCCCCACCCGGGGTACCCTGGGGCCAACCCTCCTGAGCAGCTCCTAACAGCTCTTCTCCAGCCAGTGCAGTGGTCTGGCAATCCTGAACCACCCAGTCACAGACCCAAACATCATTCCTCACCTCAAGGGCTCCCAGCCGCCTTCCGCGGGAGGGCAGACATGAAAGGCGCCAAGCCCACGCTGAGGGGAGCAAAACATGTTTTCCTCTTAATTTAAACAAGGGCTTGTGAGTAGGTCCTGGAGGCCCCATTGTTTACCTCCCCTTGGCTCTGGGAAGATTCCACTCCAGTGGGTTTGTTCTAAAATAAGAACTGCTCAATCCAACCCTGTAAGAATGGGCCTAGAGCCAGCAGGCCTGCCTCGGGTTTGGGACAAACACACAGGCTGGGGGCCACTTTGCCTCCCCCTCCTCTGAGGGATTCTGCATCGTGGGCTTCAAGGCTACCCGCCATGCCAGATGTTCCTACCACCCTGCAGAGTCCAGGTGGGGACACAGCCCAGGCAGGGGAGGGCTGTGGCTGAGGTGTCAGAGGGTCGGGGGCTGTAGCCTGTAGGGTATCTCAGTATGACCTCACTTTTATGCCCTCACATGATACAAAATGCCAGCCGAGAAGCACTATTCTACCCACTTCACAAATGAGAAGGACAAAGCCTTCAAGGGAAATGACCTGCCTGGCCACTCCACTGGGAGGAGGAGGAGACAAAACTCAACATCACCCTCCTCTTTATGGCCAACTGGCTTTTGACAAGGGTGCCAAAATCCACACAATGGGGAAAGACCAGTCTTTCCAACAAACGGCACTAGGACAAGATGACCCTGGATTAGGCAGAGGTTTTGTAGGTATCACATTAAAAAGCACAAGCGGGGTGGGGGAGCGCCTGCCTGGCTCAGTCAGAAGAGCATATGACTCGATCTCAGGGTTGCCTCAAGCACAGGCAACAAAAGAAAAATAAGGTGGACTACATCAAAATTTAAAACTTGTGCTTCCAGGGACACTGTCATGAACTTGAAAAGACAAGCTACAACGTGGTAGGAAGTATTTGTAAACCATACCTCTGATAAGAAACTTGTATCTAGAATATGTAAAGAATGCTTACGACTCAATAATAAAAAGTACAAATAACCCAATTAAAAACCAAGAGACCTGAGCAGCTATTTTTCTAAAGATGATACATAAATGCCCAATGGCACCTGAGAAGATGTTCCATCATCATTTGTCAGCAAGAATATGCAAATCACAACCACGAGATGCCACTCCCTCCCCCTCCCTCCCCCTCCCCTACTAGGATGGCTAGAATCAAAAAGTCAGGGAACAGGGGCGCCTGGGTGGCTCAGTAGGTTAAGCGTTCAACTTTAGCTCAGGTCATGATCTCATGCTTCAAGGTTCATGCGCCTTTCAAGGTTCAAGACCTGTGTTGGGCTCTGTGCTGGCAGCTCAGAGCCTGGAGCCTGCTTCAGATTCTGTGTCTCCCTCTCTCTCTGCTCCTCCCCTGCTTGCGCTCTGTCTCTGTCTCTCTCTCAAAAATAAACGTTAAAAAATTTAAAAAAAAAAAAAGGTAATTAATGTTGGCGAGGATGTGGAGAAACCAGAAAGAAGCCTGGCTCTGCTGGTGCAAAAGTAAAATGGTGGGCTGCTTTGAAAGCAGTCTGGCAGGAACTCAAAATGCTACACACAGCTACCACGTGACCCAGCAATTCCACTCGTACAATCTACCCAAGAGAACTGAAAACGGGTGTTTAAACAAACTCTTGGACATGAATGCTCACAGCAGCACCACTCTCCGCAGCCCAGAAGTGACAACCACCCGACTGTCCGTCAACCGATGACTCGGTAAATACAATATGGCACATCTGTATGACAGCACAGTACACAGGAATGAAGCTCCCGTATAGGCCACCATGCAAAAATAATACTAAGAAACCAGCCACAAAAGAGCATGTATTATATGATTTGATTTATACAGAGTATCCACAATAGGCAACTTGATAGCAAGTAGACTAGTAGTGGCCCAGGGCTGGGAGACTTGAGCGGGGACAGCAGCGGCTGCTAAAGGGTATGAGGCTTCATTTGGGGTGATGGTAATGTTCTAAAATTGTGATGGCGGCACTACCCTGTGGGTGCTGAAAGCCACAGAACAGCATGCTCTAGAAGGGTAAACTGTATGGTATTTGCATTATAGCTCCATGCAGCGGTTATAAAAACAGACAAGTGGGGCGCCTGGGTGGCTCAGTTGGTTAAGCGGCCGACTTCAGCTCAGGTCATGATCTCGCGGTTCGTGGGTTCAAGCCCAGCGTCGGGCTCTGTGCTGACAGCTCAGAGGCTCAGAGCCTGGCTCAGAGCCTGGGTCTCCCCCTCTCTCTGCCCCTCCCCTGCGTGTGTTCTCTCTCTCTCTCTCAAAAAAACAAACAAACAAACAAAAAACAGACAAGCAAGCAAGCGAACCCCGCTGCCGTCAGGAGGGCAGAGTTCCAGGAGTAACCTCTGTGTCTCATGGTCAACCAGTCCAAAATGACCCTGGTGTCTCCTGACCCTGATCTGTGCCAGTGACACTGCCTCTCTGTCCCCCCATCAATCCCAGCTGCCAGGTTCTCTGACCCTCTGCCTGTCCCCAGCTTCCTCCTGGTCAGCACCCTGCCTGGCCACCTCACCCCAGGTTCTATGCCCCCTACCCGTGGCTCCCCTCCTTGAGCTTGCAGCTTCCAGTGCTCTCTACTAGACAAGGAAGGGTGTCTTCTCTGTGTCCCCTGCCTCGGGCACAGGGCTGGCTGTAGGAGGTGCCAGTAAGTCTACTGATGCAACTTTCCTCACAGGTAGCAGCTCGCAGTTTTGGGTGAATGTCTGACACTCTCATATGTTTTGCTCAACCCAGGCCCTTCCCCTGGTGGAGCTCTGTCCCCCTCCTGTCACTCACTGTCTTTGTCCTATTTCGCTGACCCCAAAACATTTCTATGTCACTCTGGGTCAGCTCTGTCCTCTAGAAGCTTAGGGTCCCCAATCTGTTTGCCACAGGCATGTCCCCCAGGCTTGCCCACGTCAGGCCTGCCCATCCCACTGCTGAAAGGAAGCAGCCTGCCTTTGCTCCCCTGACTTGTTTGTGGGCATTGTGACCCCCGCTCACACATGTCCTATGACCAGAAGCACGCCCTGGTCCACCGTGGACATAACGCCAGCATCGCTGAGGAGGGCACTGCAGCAAGACACTGGGCTAGGCCTGGGTGCAGGGGACAGACGGGACTGGCTGCGGGGATTCAGAGCATCTACGACATGGGATGACAGAGGTCCAGAATTTAAAGTCTCTTTTGAGGAGTCACGTGACTTGGCAGTTGCCAAGTCTTGTGTATAGTAGAGATCTGGTGGGGGCTCCTGGTCCGGCTTTCCGTGGACCAAGTGGCCCCTGGCCCTGGGGACGTGGCAGCCTACTCTACGTCCCCCAGGCAGCAGCCCAGAGAGAAGAGTTGACACTGGTCTCCCCGGGGAGAGTTAAGAGAGCTCCCAAGGGATGGTGTGGTGCTGTGGCAAGAATGTGGGTCAGGGTCGGGAGACGTAAGTTCCAACCCCCTTCCCTGCTTGCCTTAGAAGGCCACAGTTCTGTCCCCTGGATGATGGAGTCCGCAATAAGCCAGCCTCTGACCCTAAGCTCCCCTTCCGGTCTTGCAGGCTCTATCCGCAGCATCCGGCTGCTCAGACCACACACAGCACACACGACGGGCCAGGCCTAGCCTGAGGAACTCAAGAGGCCTGGTCAGCTGGGAAAACCCAAGCAGCCGTCCTGATGCAAAAGAGGCGCTGGGCTGTCTCCCAGGTCCCAGGCAGGCTGTGCCCCTCCCACCTGGCTGGCCTGGGCTGCTGGGGAGGCTGTGTGTGCTCAGCCTGGTCCCTAGTAAGCCGCCCTGCCTTCAATCCCAGGGACGTGCGACTCGCACAGACTGCAGCGGGACGGAGGTCTGTGATGCTCCCTGTCCACCAAACAGAATTCATTAACTGGCTCCTGAGACGGGGTGGGGGGACCGGCTGTGGGTCCCGACCTGCCACCATCGGAGTCATGAGTGGGGCCCGCTATGGAGCTCTCCGGCACACTGCTGACAGCCTGAAGCTTGACAAGGGTTTTAGGAGAACACTCAGGCCACTCAGGGGTCAGAGCAGGAGGGATGCTGCCACAGGGGCTGACACCCTCAGGGTTCTGCAGCAGGATCACCCCTACTCCACACACACCATCTGCCAGTCAGAACGCGGATTCTGAGTCAAACGGCATCTGAGCGTTGAGGTACCTGGGGTACTCACTATCACGACCTGTACATCACCACTTCCCACCTCCGGGGGCATCCCAGGGAGTGGGGCCATCCCAGGCGGGTCTTCAGACCCGTCGGCCTTGGCTCTAGAACAGCATGAACAGACGCGCACGGCCGCACCTCCAGCAGGGCTCTCAAGGAGCCAGACACCACATCATGGCTCACTGACGCCTCCTCCCAGGGCCTGGGCTCTGTCTGTGAAGCAGGACCACCAGGTCGGTAGGGCCGCTGGGAGGTTCTGGGAGGTGACATATGTGCCATCTCGGACCAGATGCCTGGAGCACAGGCGGTGTTTGGACCCCCACGGAACCCAGTGGTTTCCCAGGGCTGGGACCTCAAGCCCTGAGGCTGTACGGTCATTCCTGCTCTCTTGCTCAGATTTACAGGAAGTGGCAAGCAAGCAGTCTCCTGGGATTTCTGGGAAAACCAGCTGAGATACAAACATACTCACGAGCTCCATTAACTCTCCTATCTTTGCAAAAAGACCTTGGTCCTTGCTCCTCATGTGCCATTTTAAGCTGCGGTCCTTGAGTAATGATCGCCAAATGTAGACAATGACAGTTTGATGAGTGGAATAAATCCTAACATCCTGTTTTGATGCAGGGATACTCAGCTCAGCGCCACCCCTAGACTGTACCCTCCCAAGTGGAAAAGGAGCGCAGGGAACAGGGCCGGTTATGGTGGAACAGTCCTGAGGGGGACAAGCTCTACTATCAGTTCATGCCCACCGCCCTTCACCTCCTACCAGGCCCATACTTTGCACTGTGGGGCCACCACCAATAGGAAGGCTACGTCTGCCTCTCCAGGAGACCCTGGCCCCTGGTCCACCCGCAGCACACAGGACACCAGTCTGGAATGTTCTGTGTATACTCCCACCTTCACAGGCAGCCTGGATGTGGCTCTTTATCTTCCGTGACACCCTGTATGGCAGTCCAGTCAAAATGGGTGCTCACCAACAAGTCTCTGACTGGCGAGACAGTAAAAAAGAAACTGCTGGAAGTCCCCTGATTCTCATGAGCTGGGGAGGGATGTTTGGAGCAGCTCTTGTTTGAGACAGAAGGCAAGTCCATCAGATGACAAACCCTGGGGTGGGTGACCCAACCCTGACAGAGGGAAGAGTCTGGGCGAGAGTACAGAGGTGGCGGCGGGGGGTGGGCACGGAGGGGCTTCTGGCAGCAGAGGATGGCCCCAGGCGGGGGATGGGGGTGCTGGAGGACGGAGGCAGCGGATAGACCACGCCCTCAGTCACCCCCACCGTGATGAGGGTGGGGAGCCCTGCCACTGAGACACAGGAGGCAGGAGGAGTGAGCCAACAAAGGGCTGCGGCACTGGGTGAGGCCGCCCAGGGCCAGACCGTCCTTCAAGGCTCCAGACAGACCTGAAGGCATAACCACACACAGGGAGAGGTCTTTTCCCCAAAACGGGGTCGCAGAGGAGGAGGGGTTCATCTGGGATCCTACCTGAAGGCGTAGGTCTTCTGATGCCAGCTCAGCTGTCCCCGAATGCTGTACGCGATGGTGGTGACAAACTCCCCGCCCAGCCCCAGCTCTGAGCACAGCTTCAGGGCAAATTTCTCTGGTGAGTTCTCCTTCTCTGACATGTCCCATTCAAACTGGTCCACCAGTGAAATGTTTCCCACGTGGATATTCAGCTGGGGCAAGAACCAAAGAACACAAGTTAAGGGAGTCAGAACCGAGCCCAACGTGGGGAGGCCTCAAGGAGATGAGATAGCATGCCAGGGAGCCGCCAGGCTGGGCTAGACCCCGCCCACAACTTACCAGCTGAGAAATGGGGCTGGCCCTTGTCCTTCTGGGCACAGGTCCCCATCCAGAAAACGAGATGACATCAGGCACCTGCCGGCGCTGCCATAAGGGGCTCTGGCTCAAGGCCTGGCATAGCTACCCATCTCGCCTTAGATGCACATCCCACAGGCGCAGGCAAAGCCTGGGTGGGCAGCAGAGGCCCACAGCCAACTCCATCCACCATGCCCCCAGCAAACATCCTGCTGACATGTACCCTGCAGCCAGAAGAGGGTCCAGGGCCAGGGGCTCCCCACCTGCACCTGCACTCAGGATCACCGTCTATACTCCTCACCCAACAGAGGAGCAAGCCTGCTCTGAAACCAGGCATCACTGAAACACACAGGAAGGACTCTTCAGGGTCGGGCTGGGTCCCTGGGTATTGTATCCATGAGACTCCTCCTACTGGGACCACAGAGAAGCGTGGGACCCCACTTCCTGTCCCCATTCACGAAGCCCTGCACCTCTGGACCCTGCATACCACCTTTCACTCACTGCCAATGAGCCCCTGTCCTTTCCCATTTCCGTGTTCTATTCACGCTGGGTGATGAATGATGGTTTACAGAATGGAGCTGGAAGAGCTGTCCCTTCCCCTCATGGAAAACAAACGCCCAGTGAGCCCCAAGGGCACGCAAGGACCAGAAAACCATGAAGCATCAGGCAGCCCACAGAAAACCATCAAACAGGACCAAACAGGACCAACGAGTGTAGCCGTCCACACCCAGCCCCGGCAAGCCCTGCCCCACGTGGCACACCAGTAGTCCTCCCAGCCACCAGGCGGCACCGTGTGGACTGGGTTGCCTGTCCCCTGCCAACTGGTCATTAATGCTTACATCTATGAAAAAAATACAGATTGTGTGCCTATCATGGACAGGCACAGGGAACGCAATGGTGGGCACGACACACCAAAAACCATCTTCATGGGAGGACGTTCCAGCTGGGGAGAGACACCTAAGCAAGTTAAATATGTGAATGTATGGTATATGTCATGTGTCACGAAGTCCTGAGGAAATAGGGGGAGGAACAGAAAGTGCAGAGGTGGCCACGTTGGCCAGGAGGCCCAAGAGGGCCTCCTGGGGCGGGGGCGGGGACGGGGCGGCATTTTAGGAAGAACTGAATGGGCAGAGAGAGCAGGCCCTGTGGCTCCTTGGAGAGAAGAGTCCTGGAAAGAGTTGGGCCTGAGGTCTCCAGCTTCCGGAGAGGGCTCTGGAAGGCCTGTTTGGAGCACAGAAGAGACAGCTGCCACTGAGACCTCTACTGGAAGGAGTCATCTAGCGGTAGGGATGGTGGGGTGGTGGGAGAGGAGCGGCTGGGCCCTGAGGGGGCACAGAGACGAGACAGGGCCAGGAGCCCTGAGGAGACATGTAGCACAGGGCCCAGGCTCCCCAGCCGCCATCCCTATCACCACACACACCCTCACAGAAGTCTGACAGCCCTGCAGGGCCTGACAGCTAGACTCATGAGAAGCACTGAGCCCCCCCAACCCTTGAAGCTGAGGAGAGCCACCCTGGGCCACGTGCCCCCGTAAAGGCAGCTGGGTCTGGGGTTGCCAGAGACCCCAAGAACATCTATTAAGTGGCCGCTCCACGCTAAGGCACAGCTTTGTGAAGAGAGACACTCCTTAGGCGCCACCATGGCAAAGACTCCTGTCCTCCACCATGTCCCAGGAGCCGGACACAGAAGAGTATCCTCATAAGAAGTACCCAGCTCTCCATGAGTCCTGTTGACCAAAACCTTACGGTGACCTTCAGGTTCCCAGCCTACAAGATGGATGCTGTCCCCTAGGTCACAATGCCCGTGAGGGCTCTGACCTGATAAACACAGCGCTGTCCCACAGCAGCCAAGCTTCCCTGAGCCAGCCGTGTCGGACCTCGGTGCCAGCGAGACCTCCTGCCAGAACCGGGCAGGAAACCCAACATGGGGGTGGTCTCCCATCCCATGGTGGGGATTACAGATGGGATGGAGGGCCTAAAGGGGCCCACAGCTGACAACTGTCCAGTCACCAAGAACGCCTCTGGTCAGGAGGGATGGTGGCAACCCCAGGCAGATTTTCAACTGCCTGACCACTTTCTGAATGGCTGCCCACAAGCCCCATCAGAAGAGACAGAGAGAGAGAGAGAGAGAGAGAGAAAGAGAGAGAGAGAGAGAGAAAGAAAGAAAAAGAAAGAAAGAAAGAAAGAAAGAAAGAAAGAAAGAAAGAAAGAAAGAAAAAGAAGAAAAGAAAGAAAAGAAAAGAAAGAAAAGAAAGAAAGAAAGAAAGATTCTGAGAAAAATGTCAGGGAAGCCAAGTGGTCAATCTCATGAGGACCCTGCCTATGGCTAGCCCCATCAATTTGTTGGTGGGTGTGGCTAACCCCAAAAGGCCACATCCCTACCACAGTTACAGGACAAAGATACAGCACAGAGCAGAGTTTTTAGGGCCATCCTTCAGAGGGGAGAGGCTACGCGTGAGAAAGCGGGTAAGGTTCCCACTGCCCCCATTTCTCTCCTATGAAGTTCCCCTTCTTTCTCATTTATGCCCTTTTTCTTTTTTTTTTTAATGTGTATTTTATTTTCGAGAGGGAGAGAGAGAGAGAGCATGAGGGTGTGAGCAGGGAAGGGGCGGGGCGGGGGACAGAGGATCTGAAACGGGCTCCAAGCCGACAGCAAGCAAGCACTATGCAGGGCTCGAACTCACAAACGGCAAGATCGTGACCTGAGCTGAAGTCAGACGTTCAGCTAACTTGGCCATCCAGACGCCCCATGCCCTTTTCTGTTAGTTGGGCACAATATGAAACTAAAATGGGTTAAGAAAAACAGATCTGTATTTCTCTCAAAAGAAATTAACTAGTGGGACACATGGCTGGCTTAGTCAGTAGAGCATGAGATTCTTGATCTTCAGGTCACAGATTCAAGTTCCAGGGAGGGAAGGAGGGAGGGAAGGAAGGAAGGAAGGAAGGAAGGAAGGAAGGAAGGAAGGAAGGAAGAAAAGAAAAAGGAAAGAACGAAATTAACTAGTAAGGAGACTAAATGAATAAACTAATGAATAACCTTTAATAAATTAAAACCTTCCCCACAAAGAAAAGCCTTGGACCCGATGGCTTCACTGGTGAATTCTACCAAGCACCGAGAGAACTAACACCAATCCTTTTCAAACTCTACCAAAAAACTGAAGAGGGAACACTTCATAACTCACTGCCCTGGTATCAAAGCCAAATACTACAAAAAAGAAAAACTACGGACCAATATTCCTTTTGAACACTGATGTAAACATCTTCAACAAAATACTAGCAAACTGAATTCAGTGGCATATTAAAAGAATTATATACCATGAACAAGTGGGATTTATTTTAACAATGCAAAGATGGTTCAATACAAAAATTTATCAATGTAATAAACCATATTAACAGATTGAAAAACAAAATCCCATCATCATTTCAATGCAGAAAAAGAATGTGGCAAAATTCAACACCCTTTTGTGATAAAAACACTCAACAAACAACAAAAAGAAAGAAACTACTTCAACCTAATAAATCCATATATAAAAGACCTACAGTGAATATTATACTCAATGGTGAAAGCTGAAACCTTTTCCTCTAAAATCAGGAACTAGCCAAGGATGCCTGCACTTGCCACTTCTTTACAACACGGTATGTCAATTTCTAGCCAGAGAAATTAGGTAAGAAAAAGAAATAAAAGGTATCCAAATTGGAAAGGAAGAAGTAAAGTTACCTCTACTCACAGATGATATAATCTTGTTGGTTAAGCGTCCAACTCTTGATCTTGGCCCAGGTCATGATCTCGTGGTTCCTGTGCCCTGAAGCAGGTGCAGAGCCTGCTTGGGATTCTGTCTCTCTTTCTCCCTGTCTCTCCCCCACTTGTGCATGTGTGCTCACTCTCTCTCCCTCTCTCTCTCTAAATAAACATTAAAAATTTTTTAATTTAATTTATAATAGCATTAAAAAGAACAAAATACTTTCAAATTAACTTAACCAAAGAGGTGAGAAACTTCAAAACACTGCTTAAAGAAATTAAAGAAAGTATACATAAATGGAACCACATCCCACATTCATGAAGTGAATGTATTATTATTATTATATTGTATTATTATTATTATGTATTATTATTTTTTAAGTTTATTTATTTTGAGAAGAGAGAGAGAGAGAGAGAGAGAGAGAGCATGGAGGAAGGGCAAAGAGAGAGGGAGAGAGAAAGAGAATCCCAAGTAGGCTCTGCACTGTTAGCACGGAGCCCAATATGGGACTCAAACTCACCAACTGTGAGATCACGACTGAGCCGAAATCAAGAGTCAGACTCTTAACTTACTGAGCCACCCAGGTAACCCAAGACTATTATTTAATTTTTATTAACATTTATTCATTTTTGAGAGAGAGAGGGGAGGGGAGGGGCAGAGAGAGAGAGGGAGACACAGAATCCAAAGACAGGCTCCAGGCTCTGAGCTGTCAGCACAGAGCCCGACATGGGGCTCGAACCCTCAAGCAGTAAGATCATGACCTGAGCCGAAGTCGGATGCTTAACCGACTGAGCCACCCAGGTGCCCCCCCCTTTTTTTTTTTTAACATTTATTCATTTTTGAGAGAGAGAGAGAGAGAGAGAGAGAGTGTGAGTCGGGGAGGGGCAGAGAGAGAGGGAGAAGACTGAGTATTATTTAGATGTTAAGACTACCCAAAGCAACTTACAAATTCATTGTAATCCCTCTCAAAATCTCAACAATGCTTCTTGCAGAAATAGAATAAAAATCTATCCTAAACTTAAATAGAATCTGAAGAGTCAAAACAATCTTGAAAGGGGTGTCTGGGTGGCTCAGTCGGTTAAGTGTGTGACTGTGACTCAGGTCATGATCTCATGGTTTGTGGGTTCGAGCCCCACATCGAGCTCTCTGCTGTCAGAAAGAGCCCCACTTCAGATCCTCTGTCTCCCTCTCTCTGACTCTCCCCCACTCGCTTGTGTGCTCCTTCTCAAAAAAAAAAAAAATTAAAAAAATCTTGAAGACTCTTAAATACAGAGAACAAACTAAAGGTGGATGAGAGGGGAGAGGAAAATGGGTGATGGGCATTGCAGGGGGCACTTGTTGGGATGAGCACTGGGTGTTGTATGTAAGCCAATTTGACAATAAATAGTCATTGAATAAATAAATAAATAAAAATACTCCCTCCAAAAAAAAAATCTTGAAAAAAAAGACCAAAGTTAGAAGACTCACATCCTCATTTCAGAACTTTTTGCAAAGCTATAGTAATCAATGCAGTGTGGTACTGACATAAAAAGACATATACACCAATAGAATAGAAAGCCCAGAAACAAACTCTCAAAAATACAGGCAAATAATTTTCAACAAGGGTGCTAAGACCATTCAATGTGGAAAGGATAGTCATTTCCACAGATGGCACTGGGAAAACAGGCTATCCACATTAAAAAAAAAAGAATGAAGTTGGACCTTTACCTAATACCACACAAAAAGACTAACTCAAAATGGATGAAAGACCCAAATATGAGAGCTAAAACTATTAAACTATTAAAACAGGAACAAAGCTTCATGCCACTGGATTTGGCAATGATTTCTTAGATATAAGACCAAGGGCACAAATGAAAAGACAAAGTGGACTTCATCAAATGAAAATGAAGACTTTTAGGCAGCAAAGGACGCTATCCAACAAGTACAAAGGCAACCCAAAGAACGGGAGAAAATATTTGCAAATCACCTACCTGATAAGGGATTGAGAACTAGAATATATAAAGAACCCATAAAATTCAACAAAAAAAGAACAAAAAATCTGACGGAAAAAAGGGAAAGAACTTGAACACACATTTCTCCAACAGGCACCTGAAAGATACTCAACGTCACTGATCGACAGGGAAATGCAAATCAAACCCACAATGAGATACCACTTCACACACCAAGCAGGCTCTGAAGCAGGCAGGCCTGGCCCCAAACCTCAGCACTGTCACTTCTCAGCTGGACAGTCTGGGGCAGGTGACCTCACCTCTCCATGTGGCAACCTCTTCACCTGTAACACAACAGGAAAGGCAGCATCTCCCCCCAGACCTGAGGTAGGTTACTAGATGGCATGAGGTGCACTTGGCCCAGCTGGTCCACAGGAAGAGTGTGGCACCACTGGTCATCTCCCTGTGGGCTCCCTGCTCCGCCTGGCAGCTGGCTTCATCTCCTCTGCACCACCCAGGCTCTGCTCAATGCCTGGTGGTGCCCTGAATACATCCAGAAGGCGAAACCTTACTCAGAGAAATCAGCCCATACCTTTCCTGAGGTAAACAGCCACAAGCTACCCAAAAGACGATTTTCCAGAAGTCCGATCCCACAGCGTGGACCCCAAAGACAGGCTTTTTGACTAAGGCCTATGGCCCACCCAGGAGCTGCCCACCTTGATGATGACACGCTGGTCTGACTGGTCCTCCAAGATGCTGTCTGTGGGGTAGGACTCTATCTGCTGTCTGATGGCGGAGGCGATGGCTGGCACAAACGTCAGAGGGTTCAAATCCAGGTCGTCACAGAGGATTTCTGAAAACATCTCAGGAGTCATCAGCTTCTCTGAAATCAGGAGAAAGGACAGGAATTGCTAACTGATTGCAGGACCTCATCTAACCATGTTTGGCCCCAACCTCCCCGTCCACTTCCTCCTCTGCTAGACCTCCCTGACAAAGTGGAGGATGAAGAGAATGACAACTGAGGGAGCCCTCACACACATGGATTGGAGGAGGAAGCATAGAACGAGTACCACCCCCTCCTGGGCCTCATTCCACACACACATATCCTCTGACACCTTGATCTGGGACTTCTGGAATTCCAGAGCTGAGAGGAAATGAATGTCTGTTGTTTAAGCCAACAAAGTCTGGTCCTTTGTTACGGAAGCCCGAGCAAAATGACACGGTGTCCTTCCAGATAAATCACTTTAAGGTCAGTGTCCCACTGGCACACAAGCATCTGCTACTTCCTCGCCAATAAAGAAATCCCTGAGATATTAGGCTGCTTTGTGGCTTTTTACAGACCCTTCCTTAGTTTCTGACTCTCCGGGCGGCACACTCACATAATAAGGTAACAGACATGCAGGTGTGCATGGACCCTGGCTCCTGGAAATGTAGCCATAGCAGGTGTGGACTTGCAGGGACCATCTGCAACTGGCCAGATCACAGCAAGGTCCCATGTGGTCAAAGGTCTTCTCTCTGTTCTGCCCTGTTCTTGTAACCCAAACTCTAATGACCACGCACCACTTGGGATGAGCCAGACAAGGTGGTGGCGAAGGAGGAATCCCCTCCTTAGCACATAGCATGATTTTGTCATCAAGAATCAGGGCTGCGCAACAACCAACCCCACTATTTCCTCACTGGCCCAGAAGGGCTAAAAGACCAGCCACCCTTAACAGGACCATCAGGACAGACCCAACACTCAGCCAGCTTATGATCAATAACCCATACAGCAAGCCAAGTGTAATTTTGGAGAATGCAACATAAAGCTGAAGTGTTCTATGAAGCACCCAACAAGTACACGGTACAAAGCATTTTCGTATATTAAACTTTTTGAGAGAACTGTAGATTAATATGCAGTCTTGATTACTGTAGCTATCTATTAAGACTTGAGATTGGGGAGAGTGATTCCTCCTTGGTTCCTCTTTTTCAAAATTGCTTTAGTTATTCTAGTTCCTTTGCCTTTCCATATAAATGTTATTCTTTAAAATATTTTTTAAAGTTTATTTATTTTGAGAGAGTGCGAGAGAACAAGTGGGGGAGAGAGAGAGAGAGAGAGAGAGAGAAAGAATATGAATCCCAAGCAGGCTCGACACTGTCAGTGCAGAGCCTGATGAGGGGCTCAAACTCACCAACTGTGAGATCATGACCTGAGCCAAAATCAAAAGTCTGAGGCTTAACTGACTGAGCCACCCAGGTGCCCCTCCATAGAAATTTTAGGTAATTTGTCTGTATGTACGAAAAGCCTTGCTGAAATTCTCACAGGAATTGCATTAAACTTGAATATCAACTGACATCTTGAGCATTCTAATCCATGAACATGGTATTGAGATCTTTTTAAATTACTTTTACTGGTGTTTTATAGTTTTGGACATGTAAGTCCTGAACATGTTTGTCAGATTTACACCAAAGTATTCCTTTTCTAATTGACTGTAAACGGTAATGTATTTTTGAATGTCCATGTGTTCCCCAACAGTACATAGAAATATAACTGATTTTTGCATGTTTATCTTGTATCCAGTGACTCTGCTGAACTCCATTATTAGTGCTAGCAGAATTTTTTGTAGATCTCTTGAGATTTTCTATTGTAGACAGTCATGTCATCTACAAACAGGGACAGTTTAATTTCTTCTGATCTGTATGTTTTTTATTTAATTTTCTTGCCCTACTGCTCTGGCTAATATTTCCAACACTATGCTGAACAAGAGTGATAAGAGTAGATATCTTTCCCTTATCCCTGATCATAGGCATGAAACATTCCAGTCTCTCATTATTAAATAAATGTTAGACATAGGATATTTTGCAAATATTCTTTATTAAGTTGAAGTAGTTTCCCTCTATTCCCATTTTTCTTAAGAGTTTTTTAATCAAGAATGAATGTTGTTAAGTGCTTATTTTTTTTAAATTAAGCAAGCTCCACACCCAGTATGGCACTTGAACTCACAAACCTTGACAATGAATTGTATGCTCTAATGACTAAGCCAGCCAGATGCCCCTATTAAATGATTTTCCTGAATCAACTGATATCATCCAGTTTTTCTTCTTCAGTCTGCTAATATAGTGGATTACACTGATCAGTCTTCAAATACTGAACTAGGTATCCAACCCTGGAATAACAAACCCCACTTGGGTTGTGGTGTAGAATTCTTTTTATATCTAATTCTGTTTGCTAATGTTTTGTTAAGGACTTGCATATCTATAATCATCAGAAATACTGGTCTGTAGTTTACTTTTTCTGTACTGTCTTTAGTTTTGATATCAAGGTAATACTAGCTTTGTAAAATGTTATTGGGAAGGGTTCCCTCTTTTATTTTCTGGAGAAGACGGCAAAAGAATTTATATTAATTCTTCTTTAAATGTTTGGTAAAATTCTCCAGAGATACCACCTGTGCCTGGGGATTTCCTTTTGGATAGGTTTTAAACTATGAATCATATTTCTTAATTGTGACAGGGCAACTCAATTATCTATTTGATATTGAGTGAATTGTGGTAGCTTGTGTTTTACAAGGAATTGATCCATTTTGTCTAAATTCTCAAATTTATGTGTGTAGAGCTTTTGTAGTACTCTTTCGATATCTGCAGGGTCTGTAGTGATAGTCCATTTCATTGCTCAATTTGGTAATTGTTGTTTCTGTCTTTTGTCATCAATCTTGCTAGGTTTATCATTTTACTGATCTTTCTTTTTTACTTTTAAGTAATCTCTACACAATGTGGAGCTCATAACCACAACCCTGAGATCATGAGTCACATGCTCCACCAACTGAGCCAGCCAGGTACCCTCTTACTGATCTTTACAAAGTATCAGCTCTGTTTTCATTAATTTTCTCCATCATTTTTCATTTTCAATTTCACGGATTTCTGCTCTATTATGCCCTGCCTTCTGCTTCGTTTCATTTTGCTTTTTTTCTCAATTCTTGAAGTGGGAGCTTAGATTATGGACTTGACACTTTTCTACTTTTCTGATGTAAACACTGATGCTACCAGTAACCCTACTTTACAAATTGATACTACAAACTGCACTACTTCAACTATAATACAAATTTAGGTATGATATTTTCATTTAGATCCATGTATATATTTTCACCAATTCAAGTGAAGTATAGAAACCTTACTTCTCATCCCATTACACTCCATTTGTAATACAAACATCTTAAGATATTTCCTCTACATACATTTAAAACCACATCAGACAGCATTACCATGTTTGCTTCAACTGCTGAACATAATTTAGAAAACTTAAGAAAGAAAGCTATTTACCCATAGTATTTACCCATAGTTTTATCATATTCTTCCTTCCTGATGTTCCAAAGTTCCTTCTTTATCATTCCCCTTCTTTTAGGTTAGGTCTACAGGTGATAGTATTTCATCATCTGAGGATTTCCCCTTCATTCCTGAAGGATATTTTTACTGGGTGTAAGAGTCAAGATTGGCAGTCCTTTTTTTTCAGTGCTTAAAAAACCATGTGCCATTTCCTCCAGCCTCCATGGTTTCAGATGAGAAATCAGGTATCATCCCAGGTCTTTCTCTGTCTAAGTCAGGTGTTATTTTTCTCAGATCTCAAGATGTTTTCTTTGTGTTCAGTTTTCAGAAGTTTAGCTAGGATGCATCTTGGCATGGATTTCTTTGGGTTTATACTGCTGAGATCCACTCAGCTTCCTGAATCTGTCATTTGGGATTTTTAAGCATCCAAAGTGAACACATGGATATAAACCTATAGAACCTGCTTCCTGTAGCCATGCCCCGTAGTGTTAACCAGAGGGCCCTGATCACCCCTGGCCTGTGTGCAGGAGCATATTCCACCCCTTTTCCAGAGGCAGTTCATGGCCCTGCACTGGGATTCCCTCGCCCCCAGTGGGGCCAAGCTGGCATCGATGTGTCCTTGTTCAGCAGCCCATCCTTCTCAGAGAATTTTAACACACCCCAAGGAGTCTAGCTACTGAGATAGATGATGCCTTAATTCACCAGCAACTCAGATAAGCTCTCTTTCATGTCCTTCTAAGAGATGATAACCTTGAACTCACTGTTAACTGATACCTATCCTGGTTATGAACAATGTCCTGGTTCTGAAGGACATGTAGTTCATTCATGATGCTCAACACTTTTAGGACCCTTTGTGATAAAGAGTCTCACACCCACCTTTAAGGTTACTTGAAGTTTCAAAGTAAATTAGGTATGACTATGAAAATCACCAGCAATATTGAACACGTGCTTTTAACTACCATGAAAGGGTGTGAATTCCTAACCACCAGTTAAGAATTGCAGCTCTTAAAGTTTATTTATTTTGAGAGAGAGAGAGAGAGAGCGCATGCGTGCACAAGCACAGGAGGGAGAGAGAGAGAGAGGGAGAGAGAGAATCCCAAGCAGGCTCCACACTGTCAGTGCAGAGCCTGATGTAGGGCTCGAACGCACGAACCCGTGAGGTCATGACCTGAGCCAAAATCAAGAGCGGATGCTTAACCGACTGCTTAACAGGCACCCCAAGAATCACAGAGACGTGCAAAATCCCACTGTGGGCTGAGGAAGAGTTCGCAGAACAAAACTATTTTGGTTCTCCAAATGTTCGTACCAAATTACACTTACTGGGACATGGTATATTATGTGAGGACTCCTTTGAGGAACAGCTTGGAGAAACTCATGGCAGAGTTCCTGGACAGATGCAGGTCTTCATTGCATTATACCGTGTCCACTTCTTGAGGGCCAGGGGGAAAGGGTCTCTCTGATTCAAGTGCTATGTGTGATTCTGCTTCCCAGCCACGAGCAGCTGCTCATCTTGACCACACTGAGAACTGCAGAGCTGATCATCCTGTCTCTGCCTGGTTCTAAAGGGCTGAGCATCTTGTCCTCCCCCAGCAATGTACGCCTACCGAACTGCGAGGATGAACCAGAACACCGGCATCGGTGTGCATCTTCCTGTTCCATTTTCCCCTTCATCCAATTCTTCCTAACCACGCCTTTTGCACGTGCTTTATTCTTTTGTATCAAAAGTTCTCACGTAAGATGCCTTATCCCTTCTGGAAGAGGGTGGAAGTATAAATCAATAGTTGGGGCTTTTCGTGTGTTATTGAAGGAAAAGTAACAAGGTAATACATGTACTGAGTCGATCTGAACAACTAAATTCGTATGCTACGGTCTATGGCCAGGATCTGTGCCAAATGCTGTAAGAAAAGCAGCAATAAAACACAAGATCCCTGACCTGAGGGGTTGAAATGGAGAGAGAGAGAGAGAGAGAGAAATAAATTAAGTATAGAACAGGCCCGCTGAGATGAAGCATGGAATGGTTAACGGGGGATGTGCAGCACTGGCCACGGCCTGGCACTCATGAGCTGTCTCGTGCCCGAGTTGTCACCACTACACCTGCCCTATCTACGCTCATTACAACCTCCTGGAACTCCTCATCACATTGCCCTTTGGCCACATCCCCTCTTGCCAACTAACCTGTGAGCCCTGGAGGACAGGCACTCGGCTCTCAGGCTTTGTTCCCACGGCTCGGCAGAGGCCCTTGGACTCAGCCTGGCACAACCAAGTGTCAGGAGATGACCAAAGGAAGTAGCCTAATCCCTCCAGAAAGCTCAAGGCAACCACCTATCAAAAACCACACACATTCCTCCCTGAGGAAATCCCCTGTGGAGAAACAAGCTGTAAGTAGTTATGTTTTCTGCCATGGAAATGTCTAATAGCAAAAGGAGTTCTGGTAAACCAAGGCACCACAACTCAACGGAAAACTGTGCACCGATTATGAAGACCCAGGAAACCGGGAAGACACTTATAAGTGAAGAAAGGTCATACTTGCACTATAACTCTCGTAAATACGTCTACATGTGGAAGTGACTGGCAAAGGAACTACTGTTAGAAGCAGCAAGGTTCTGGGAATTCTAAACTTTTCTTCATTTAAAAATGATACTCTTTGGGGTGTTGTTATTTGGTTTTGGTCTGAGTATAAATAATGTGTTCGTTGTAAAAAGCCTGAAAGATTTAGGGAAACAATAATGAAACAATAAACACACGTACTGTCCTCCACTGGGAGAGGCAGGAAGCGGAGGTCCATGGGCCCAGCCCACAGCAAATGGTGGCAGAAGCAGGATCTGAACCCAGAGTCTACGCCCTCCTAATCTATTCCATGAAGCTCTGAATGTTGTGTTGTGTTCAGAGTCTAGGACCCAGCAGGCAGCAGGCAAGTAAAAGGTCTGTTCACACAGCAGCCGGGCCTGGGCCGTGCATAGCCCATCTGCCCACATACCATTCATGTTCCAAGTAAAGGCATCTCGCAGCTTCTGCCCGTCGATCTCCATGTCCAGCCGGATGGGGACCAGCACCTCAGGCTGGGATGCATTCTCATGGATCACAGCTGGGTCGTGGTCGTCAAAGCTGGAAGTGAAGAGGCAACACAGTCGGCAAAGAGTGCCGTGGGTCTCCACATGCAGGGCCTCCCTCCCTGCACCGCCTGTCACCACAAACCGGGCCAGAGGGGAAAAGCCCACTTCTTATGGGGATTTGTCAACTAAGGGCTGAGCCAGCAGAGACAAGGCGAGCAGGTGTCCTGGGGCTACAAGGAGAGCATTCCACACTTCATGGACACACAGGGAAAGGAGAGGGAGTTGCAGCTTTGGGCGTTGGGATGTGACCTAGTCATACCGAGAGGGAGCTTTAAGCCCCAAAGCAGGCAGAACTTTCACTGGTAACTGTGGGAAAGGAAGGGTATCTCCAGAAGAGGAAATACTTGAGTCAAAGCCTAGGGGCAAGAGAGGTGAGAACTGTTGAGGAAGCAACAGCCAGAGCACAGAAGACGGGTGTCCCAGTGCCCACATTTCTCCATCTCGGGCTACGGGATCCAGCCTCTCCCATGAGGGAGCCCCAGGAGAACCCAGAGCAAGGAGGTCCCGTGGTCATATCTGTATTTTAGGAAGACACAGGGGGAAGAGGCTGGGGCGGAGATGGAGGGAACACTGAAGGCCAAGGTGACCTTAAGGGTGTCTGTGGAAAAAAGTGGGCTGAGAACTACTCTCGGGCGGGGCACAGGATGACAAATAAGGAAAGCAAACTGCATGCCGGACACCGGTGCTCTGGGAAACGTGGACATGGAAAGGGACAGGAGTGCAGAGACAGGAGCGGCCATTCTACAGAAGGGGAGGCAGCCCTGAGAAGGGACATTCAGCCGGTGATGGGAAGGAAGGGAAAAAAGGGAGGGAAGAGCGGAAAGGGGCCAGCCACGCAGATGCTGAGAAGGAGTGAGCTCTTGGCAGAGGGAACTATAAGGGCAGAAGCTTCTGGGTGGCTCTGAATGCAGTGAGGAGGTTCATATGACTGATGCAGTGACAGTAGCAGGGGAAGAGGCCAGAGAGGAGC
>CM053566.1:28134726-28221513 GCA_028646485.1 Cryptoprocta ferox | reverse complement strand
CTGTTGGGCAGGGTGGGCACCCACTGGCTGTTCCTCTTGGCTTTCTGTTCCCTGGGGAGACGTGAGAAATGCCCCTGCTCAGTCTAGGAGCCCAATACTGGGCCATCAGGCTCCAAGTCATGGTCCATGGACGCCCACTGCATCCCGCCGGTGGTGAGCCCTAGGCACCCCAGGCTCTGTACAGGTCTACTCCTCAGGCGCCCATTGGCACCCATTCAGAGGTACCCGGGCTAGGGGAAGGGTACAGAGAGTCCCCTGACACAGCAGAGCAGCCCCCAGCCCAGTGCACGAGTCACAGTGTAACATACTATGTGCCAGGTATGACTCCACGGGAGCACTGTCCCCTCTGCGGGGAATGTGCACAAGGAGGCGGCTTCCCAGAGAAGCAGACCCTAGAGCGGTGCCTTAAGCATGGAGTTGGGGCTCACTGGGGATGGGGGGGGTAGGGGAACAAATGGAATGGGGAGGGCGTTTCAGGAAGTGCATGGGTGGCAGGAAAGAGGAGGCACGGATAGATTGTGGCCTCAGCTAGGGCTGGAGAGGCAGACGTGGAGAGGGTCCCAATTAGGAGCTGGCATGCTCTGTGAGAAATGGGAGTCCCCGAGGAGGAGTCTGAAGAAGGGCGAGACAAGATCAGACTGTTCTTTTAGATAATACGGGCCAGCCTGAGTATAACACTTCAATAACGCTCCGCCTTGCAGGTTTCCAGACCAGTAGGCTATGAGAAGCTGTGTTAGTAAAAGCTTTCTAGAAACTGAGGCTCAAAGCAATTTAAGTAACCCACGTACCATCAAGAGTTGATTCTTCTTGCCAACTTAAAATTGCCTTTACTACTAGAATAATACCAAAAGGCTATTTTACTTTATTTTGAAGATTTCTATTTTTTGGTAACTTCTACACCCAACATCGGGCTCCAATTTACAAGCCCGAGATCAAGAGTCGCATGCTCTCCCAACCAAGCCACCCAGGCACCCCCCAAAAGGCTCCAGTGCTGGCTCTGAAAGGCAAGTGCTCGGGTTCCCACTAAGCTCTGCGCATCACTTAATCATCCTTGGGGGATGGCTTCCCTAATGAGTTGGACCAACGTGAGGACAAGCGGCTGTGTGTCATTCACTTTTACAACCCCAACATCTGTACCACGTCTCCTTTCATAACGGTCTGCTACAATTTGAAAGATGTGACGGCAACCACTCGATATCCCTCCCCTCAGTGTCTTCATGGGAGGGGTGGGGACACATGGCTGGCAGTCGTTCCTTCCATGGGGCGGTGGAGAGCAGAAGCGGAGGCCGTGACCTGCCCAGGCCCCAGGACCTTTGACTCTTTTCTCTTCTAAAGCTGGGACCACTTGCACCTCAGATGCTGTGGTCTCAGAGCATCCCTTGACTGAGGGTGGAGGCAGGGAGAGATTTACAGTACTAAACTCCCTGGGACTCGATCAAGTCTCCTGTACTCAAATCTTCCTCGGATCTTACCAAATATCAGAGGCCTGGAAAAAGGAGGAACATGGAATTAATCTGGGCAAGGCTTAGAGCTGGGACAGCAAGACTGGGCCAGTGGTTTTGAATCCTGGCTGCGCAGGCTCCCTCAGGGAGCAAAATTTGAAGTAGGAAATCTCTGAGCCTCACCCAGAACCAAGGGACTCCTGTCTCTGGAGAAGGCCCAGGAATATGGGTTCTTTACAACTTCCATGTGTGATGCTGGTGTAACTGGGCCCGTATTTGGGAACCTCAGGTCTAGACCACCACCTCTTTTCTGAGCCTCCTAGAGCAGGCACTGAGCCCCCCACATAACCCGCAAAGTCCTGCCCTACCTCTGTAGTGATCTTGTTCATTTCCAGGCCTGGGCTGCTCTGCCAAGCCCTCTGTCAGGTAACTCTCTCAAGTGGAGTGCAAGTTCTGTCACAGACACAGTGAGTAAGTCAGACACCAAACCCGAGAATCTGGGTCACGTAATTTGACCTTTCTTCCACTACAAGTAGGTCTGCCCAAGGGGGTGGGCGGGGGGGACATCTAGCCTCTGCCCAGCCTGTCCAGTGACGAGGACGGGAGGTGCCGGTCCTCCCGTGGGGCTGACTGGGCAGGGGGAAGGCACTTCCTGAGCACAGAGCCCATGAAAGCAGCTTCTTGTAAACCTCAACCCCCAACAGCCTCTGTAGTTTTGACCTCTGGGGTAACAGTACTCTCCTCCGTCAGCTGTTCCTCATATGACACGATCATCAAGAAGTGTTTACTGCCCCATAAAAAGTTCCCGGCTGACATGTGCAGACTTGAAAGCCCCAGCCATATGTACATCATTTCCTTCTGCCACTTCCCTAGGAAAGTCTAGCCATCCTTATGTTCTTACCGCATCCCTCGGGGAAAGAGGAATCTGCAAAGCACACATCTCTAACACTGGCCAAGCTGGATGTGGGCCACCTTTACGTGGGGGTTGGGGGGAGGATTATAGAAACAACCCAATAGTAAAGTTGAAAGAAAATCTGGAAAGAAACGATTTTTCCATAACCACATCCCTCGAAATAATAACCCTCCTCTCCCCCCTCCTCAGTGCCCCTGGGGTTTTATGCACATAAATGCATGGGTTGTAGATATTCTGCACGTCACTCACGCGAACGACATTTCTGGCTGCTGCAGAGTCTCCTTAGTTATGACATAAACAGTTACCTATATCCCAGTCTATCTGCCTCCAAGATCTAGTCTATCCTGGTCTATATCCTAGTCTATAGTACCTTAGTCTATTCGGCTGGCTGTATCTTCACTCAGCCTCTCCCTAATGGCTCCATACTGTCCATTATTACTCAAAATGCCACCTCTGAGCCTCTAATGGTTTCCACTGATGGTGGTGTTCTTTGAAATTACTTGGGACAGATTCTTAGGGGTGAAATGAATGGGTCAGAGAATGAAAACAGGTTTGATGTCACGGCCATGTTCGTGTACAAAAGCCCGTGCCAAGGTGTGCAGTGTGCCAGTTCTATTGTGTCTTCCCCAACCCTTTATGTCGATAGTTGCCTATCTGTTTTACTTTGAATTCTTAATGTTACATGAGGACACACCTCATCTCCTTATTCGTTTACTCCTTATGCTTCCAGGGTGGCCCGCCCTTTACCTATTTAGCTATTGGGGTATCCAGGTTTCTCTTATAAATCTGAATGAATAAAAACCAAATGAAACTACCTATGAAAATGAAGAAATGGGGCACCTGGGTGACTCGGTTGAGCATCTGACTCTTGGTTTCGGCTCAGGTCATGATCTCACAGTTCATGGGTTCGAGCCCCGCACCGGGCTCCGCACTGACAGTGCAGCGCCTGCTTGAGATTCTCTCTCTTGTCCTCTCTCTGCCCCTCCCCTGCTCACATGTGCACACACTCTCAGAATAAACTTCCAAAAAATGAAAAAAATTTTAAATTAAAAAACAAATCTGAATGAACAGACTCTGTAACATATTCACCTCCCAACTATTTATCTAATTATTACTGTAAATACTCTTTTAAACGTTCTAAGCTCAAACACTAAGATCTATTGTTCGTTTCTTTTCGGAGTTTATCTGGGCCACTCATTTTTCTGACAGATTAGCCCCACTTTCAAAGCATTCCTAACGACTTTCCAGAACCCGAGACTTGGCTTACATGTCTTAGAAATTCCAGACACACCAGAAACTTGGCAATCTGGCTAAGACGATTGGTAAGCACAGCGGGTGAAGTGTTTAAAGGTATTTCAGTTCAATTTAACCCCAACCGGTTCTAGGGTATGAGAAAAATATCTGTTGAGTGTCATCCTGAGAGCACGCCCTGGCCGGGAGTGCGTTACCTGAGGTAGGTGGGGGGCTCCGTGCTGATGGAGACAGCCTTGTACTTCTCATCATTGCCGTCCAGAATCTCTTCCACCTCTGAGGCTTTTAACAGCGTCACGCTGGTGGCCAGGGTTGTGTATCCATGATCTGTAACCAGAGACGCCACTGCGGTCACCCTGCTGGCGGGGTGGCAAGAAGCAGCAGCCAGCAGATGCAGCACATCGAGGTCCTCACATGCAGGAGGAGGGAAAAGCGAGTGTCAACCTTACTACTGCTGAATGCTGGCCTCTTCCAAAAGGGCAATCTGGACCGAGTGCTTGAGAGGTCCTACTGAGAAAACACTCCCATAGGATTTACTTGCACTAATTTGTCCCAGGAGCACTGGCTCCGGGCACAGGGCAGCAGCAGCTACAGCGCAGCACGGCCAACGGGGAGAAGGCGGGGGGGGGGGTTGCTCCAGAGTGATACCACCAGTGGGAAGAGGTCTGACACCAACTGCGATCCACGACACGAAGCAAAGTGGAGAGATGGAATGAAAGATGAAAAGTACTCTTCTTTTAAAACAAGAGCCCGGAGAGTTACAAAGCGCTGCCTCACACCCAGTGTGGATTCCTGGCCCTGTGCCAGTCAACACGTGCTGTCTGGGAAGCAGGACAGAGTCTAGGCAACTCGACCCATAGCTCTTCTAGGGAACCTCGGGCAAGAGCTGCTACCTGTCTGTGGGTCCAGACTGGCTTCTCCTGGAGAAAACAAATCGGTTACGGGGAAGGGTATCTCCAAAGCACAAGGCAGAAGAGTCACTGAGACTTCACCTGAGGCTTGCGGAGGGGAAAGCAAAGCTAGGAACTCACTGCGTTAGTGACTGGTGCTCCCCTGAGGGACAGAGGGAGGATAAAAAGGAGACTTTGTCAAGCGAGTGAGTGGCAATGTCATAGCAGCAGATTGAAAAAAAAAAAAAAAAAAAAGAAGCCCCGGCTCCTGCATTAAAAGAACCACTACTTTGCCCACAGCGGACAAGACCACAGCAGTACCTACGGACACAACCAAACAGGGCAGACTGTGAAGTGCGCACACGCACACACACACACACACACACACACACACACACAGCTTCAGGCAGAGTCTTCACCCAGGCCCAGGGCAGCTCTCTGTAAGGGGCCACAGCCGAGTCAAAGCAGTTTCGCCACCTGCCAAATACTGTGCAGCATCCAACCCGAAACAGGCGGTGAGACTCCCCCGACGGGGCCCTCGGAGCGTCTGGAGGGCATCTTCCGGCCCTGCACACGGCTGCCACTGCCAAAGCACACGCAGCTCTCCAGTGTCAAGGCTCAGCGGGCAAGCCCCAGGCACACACCTCAGGCACACCACGCGGGGACATGCACATGAGCTCTAGCACACCGGCTGCCAGAACTAAGGGCTACGGGATGGAGGTGCTCTGGGAAGCAAAGCGGTGAAAGCCCCAGAGGGGAGTGGGAGCTGGGGCCACCACCCGCCACTCGGGCTGCATGGAGGGTGACTATGGCGACACGCCCACGGCAGATGGCAGAGCATCACAGCATTCCTAAAACGTTTTGAGACCAACATGTCTTCACAGCACCCACTATTGTCCCGGCCCCACCCCCCTCACCCCCTGCCCCCCGCCCCACCAACCCTGCTGGAGATACCTGACAAGGGACCCCTGGCTACCCGGAGCCGCTCTGTCGCCTGAGCTGCATGGCGTGCTCCGAGCCGACTCTGCCCCTCACGTGCTCCCTGCCACGTTAAGGTCAGGGCTGCAGTGAAGACACTCTGGAGTGAAAACGTTTTATCTTCATGACATAAGCGAGTGGTTTTGAAACAGGTTTACAAACCCTCGTGAAGACGCACCCTTAGTGTTAGGTTTTGTTTTTTTACCATGTGACGATGCAACTATTTTCTTCCGCTCTTCCACAGTGGCTAGTCGCCTCCAGAGCGAGGGGTATCTCTTGTACAGAGAACCTCGGAACATACGGAGGTAGTTTCCCACCTATGAGTAAAGCAAGAAGGCTCATTATGAGGGTCACATCTCCATGCAGAAAGGGAGGGTCCTGGTGCAGAGGCTCTGCCTGACTGAGTGACGGAGCACAAGCTGGCCTCCAGGCACCAAGCTTTCTGCAGCCATAAAAACACATTCTGCTGACATCAAGGTTCAACAGCAGTGCACATCTGGCCCGCATCTGCCCCTCTAGGCAGGGGCAATACCATCTGCATCCCAACGACACGGCTAAGTTCTGAAAGGCCTGACCAGAGGCTTCTGGGGCAGGCCCCCAGAGCTCACTGAGACGCTTGAAGTGATTCTGATTTTAGACTCAGGATCCCGGGCACTTTCCAGAAATGTAAGGCCCCTCTGACTTTCTTTTATCTTATGAACAAGACTTTGATATTTTTATGATGCAATAAACACCAAAAAGGTCTTTTAATTTTAGCCAGATGCAGGGTAATTTACCCTGTGGCCCCTGTTGCTTTGTTTAGTAACAAATTTAAACCAGGAACACCAAAGGAATTTTCCAAGAGTTTAAAAAACACTTACTGGCAATCACCAGACTGCTATATAAATTACTGCCTCGAACAATAGCTTCGGTTTGTCTGTAACAGATACTCAAAGTATGACTCCTTTGTGACAAGAAATCTAGTCTCAAAGTTTTTATAAAGAAACTCGATTATTTCACTGACATTGCAAAAATGACCACTCGAGTCACGTGGCAAGGGACAGCCAGTGGACTGGGAGCCGCGTGCTGGCTTCACCTGTGACCCAGAATCACCTCCCTTTTCTGGGTCTCCTTCCTCATCTGTCAAATCGTCAGCAATTCTGAACTTTGCCCCACGAAGGACCATTTCTATTATTTTTCCCATTTTCCTACCCAGCAGTATAGGGTAAATGTGTGTTAAAAGTGTTTCTCCATTTTTCACGAATCAAAGATTTTTATGATCGACAACCAGAACAGCCTAACGGAAGAGTTAGGGGTGCCTGGGGCTAGGGGTGCCTGGGTGGCTCAGTGGGTTAAGTGTCTGACTCTTGATTTTGGCTCAGGTCATGATCTCGGGTTTTGTTGAGTTCAAGCCCACAACGGGCTTGGGATTCTCTCTCTCCCTCTGCCCCTCCCCCGCTCACACTTTCTCTGTCTCTCAAATAAATAAACTTACTGCAGGTCCTATAGTCCTCCAGGACACCTAGATATTTCCCAAGACCCCTGACCTTAGGAGACCAGGGCTTGCCTTCCTGGGTTTCCCCTGAACCAGCCTGTCCCCTTCTCTGGACCTGTTTCCCCCAAATGTAAAATGAAGGTGTGAACCTAGGGATTTCTCAGGGTCCTCTCAGCCCTGCGACTCTGGCTTGGTGAATGCAGCTGCCTGCAGATGGGGGGAGAACAGTGACACACACACACTTGCTGCGATCACACATGCCTTCCCAAAGCTGCTGCACAGATGTGGCATGGGGGCACATGGGTATGTTGCTATGGCCGACCCACCTCTCTGAATATGGTGCCTGTTTTCCAAGTGGAAGGGACCTGCAGGCCATCCACCACCCAACGCTGTCACAGGAGCTTCTGGTTATCAAGAGTCAGCCTCCTGATCTTGAACCCTTCCCAGACCACCAGAGGTTCAGCCTGGCCCAAGAGAGCAGCCGTCTCTCTCCTCTCCCATCTGGGACTCTATAGACTGGGTGGGTCTCAGGACAATTATTCTCACTGAACAAGGCTGAAAGAGAAGACTGCACTTAGCCTTCTAGAAACGAAGACACATTACCGGGAAGATCTTGAGGCTATCAAGTTTAAGCATCTCCCACACATGAGAAGCGTTACCAGGAAACAAGAGAGGCCTCCTTCCCATCTGGTTACATGCTCCCTCTCAATATACTCCACCTAATAAGTGAAAGCTTCCTTTTCAAAAGTAGCACCCGCTGAGAGTGAAGGCCAAACGGACTGCTTTTCCTGTCCATTAGATCCGTTAAAGGCTTCTTTAAACAATCTGCCCAGTATCATTTGGGAATTCCTCAAGTGTCTTCTATCCTATATTTAGGCAGTTTCCTACTGGTCAGTGAGAAGCATTCTGAGCCATGGCACACGGACAGGCACTGAGTCCACTTCCCTGGTTATGTCTGAAGAGCAGCATTTATGTCAGAACATGAAAAACGTATTGCATCTGCCCCTGTTGTTTTATAAAAATTGGTGGAAAATGGAAACTCTAAAGTCCTGATACTACTGACAACACTGGTCTCCTACCCTGACACAGTAAAACAAGCCAGGAATCACAGGGGTCAGTCATTCATTCATGCTATGTTCAACTGTGATGGGGGGTGGGGGTGGGGGAGAGGGATAATTAAAAAAAAAAAAAAAGAATGAAATGTTGGCATAGGATAAACCCTGGGCATTCTAAAACTGCTTTAGCTTTCCAGGATTGGCACTTACCTCGTTAAACAGGAAAAGATCCTACAGCTTGTATTTGGACATCTGAACTGCATATCCACAATTTTTTAAAAAAGGAATATACTCTAGATGGGGATTGCTTTTGGCTCAGAAAGGGGTAGTTTGAAGCAACCTGGAAAAACGGTATACTTAATAAACAAACTCCCATTGAAGGACCAATTGTAGGGTTTTCCTAATTTTCCAAGAGTTTAAAGCAGATGCTTCAACAAAGTGCTGTCACTTCTGGTCAAGAATTGAAGATATTCAGAATCGTTTCCTCATAATTCTAAGTTAAAGATAGCCAGAGTCAATTGCTTCTGAACTGCTAACAGATCTAGCTCAGAGAGTGGGGCCTTATCCACCCCAAATAGGATATCCATCCTCCTCCCTATTTCCTCACTGGCAAATAAAAGCAAACAACACTTTCTGAGGATGAAACATCAGTAAGCCCCACGTTTCCAATCTGCGATTTCAGGATCCCAAATGCAGCATTGGAGGAGGGATTACAGGCGAAGCCTCCAAAATCTCTCCCCCAGACGCCCCAGGAACTAAACGAAACATCCCGTTTCTTTGCGGCTGCCTGGAGCTGTACCAACTCAGGGTGGAACCAGTGGCTCCTCACGGTGCTCTAAACCCTGGCAGCGGTGGGCGACCCCCACCAAGGCGAAACCAGTAAGTAATCCCACAACGCCGAGGTGCGCGGGGCGGAGTCAAACACACCCCGCCCTGCCCCTTCCGACCGCACCGCGCGCGCGCCCTCCGCGATGAATGGAGACGCGCGTTCCCGGCGCGCAGACCCGCCCCGAGGCTCCCGCGGGGCCGGGGCCGGGGAGGGCGAGGACGCGCCGCGGGCTACCTCAGAGCCGATCATGTAGAACTCTCCGTCGTCCTCTAGCTGGAACTTGACGGGCTTTTGCCCGAAGGTCTTGCTCAACGCCATCATCATCATTTTGGCGGCAGAAAGGGGCGGCCGGGGCCGGGCTGCGAGGGATCGGGAGGACTGAGGAGGAGCCGGGGCTTGCCGAGCCGAAAACAGCCGAGGCCGGGAGGCGAAGGGCAGACAGATCAGGTGTTCGAGCCGCCGCCGGGATCCTCAGCCGCTGCCGCAAACGACGACCAGGCCTCCCTCAGTGCGCAAGCGCGGGAGTTGACGCTGACGCGCGCGCCGCCGCCTCCCTAACAAAAGGCAGGGAGCGCCCCTTCGGGCCCCTTAAAGGAACCACTACCCGTTTCTCTGTTCCAGGCTGCTTCCCAAGTGGAGGTACTCCGAACTTCTCACGGACAGAAATAGCAACAGAAGCCCTGATTCAAGCGGTGTTTTTTCCAGCCTCACAGCTGGGACTAGAGCTCAGCCCAGTGGAGGAGGGGCAAAACGAGGCCTGAGGCCAAGAGGAGGCCAGAGCTACCCATGCCTCAGTTTCCCCACCCGAAAAACACAGTGTAGTTGTGTAGATAAGAGGGATCCTAGGAACAGATGCCCCAGTTCCAGACCCACAGCTGTTCCTGCGGCTGTGGAGATGGGCAGAAGGACGACACTGGGTGAGGGGTTGGCATGGGCAAAGGTTCCCCAGGCTTGGCAGGATTCCAAGGCCCAGGTGGTATTTGGTTTGGCTGGGGCATCGGTGAGCTGGAGGGGAGGGAAACTTCTCCATTCCTTCCTTAACTCTGCACTCTGTGCCTACAGCAGGTGCAGCTGTGGGGTGCTAAGCAAAAGTAGATAGGCCTACCCTGCAGAGCTTACAGCAGGGAATGGGGCTAACAGTAATGAGGGGGCATCAAAGCGTCCATGTGTTTGGTTGCACAATGCAGATCAAAAACAGCCCGCTGCTGACAGTTTTATATGGTTCAGTCTAATAAAATTGCAACTGTAATAGGTGTTACTATGAAGAAGATACACATGGGGCCAGGGGCAGGGCAAGGAGACTCTTGAGAGTTAGGTGGGGTCAGCTGTGGTGACCCTGAATTTTGTTCCTGTCCTGATAGCAGTGAGAAACAAAGTATTTTAGGATCAAGGCTGCAGTGTGGCATGATCAGATAAAGTGGCCACCACTTAGTGGAGGATGTCGAGGGGCCAGCTGGGAAGCAGCCACTCTGGTCTCCCCAGGCCAGATGGAGATGTGGAGCAAAAGGAGCCAGAGGAGCCATGGCACTGCATCCAGCCCTAAGGACCAGAAGCTTGGGTGGGCGGGAGAAGGCTGTGACCAGGACACAGCAGGTCCTGAGTTGGCTCCCAAGTCCCCAGCCCATCCCCACTCCTGGCCTCATAGTTACAGAAAGAACCCAGGCAGGCAAGTAGAAAATAACCATATTTAATGACAGTACGCAGTAGAAAAAAAAAAAAAGGCTTTGTACACACTGTACACACATTTACATGACTTTGGAGGGTCCCAGTGCTGGGATGAGGGCTGGGAAGGATCTAGCCCAGGACAGGATTGAGGTATGTTGGAGCTTCCAGGGCCACGGGTCTCCAGCAGGAAGCACTCCCCTCCCCAGCTGACTCTGGACCTTTTGGCCTGGATCCTGGGGAACATATCCCTAGGATCACCAACTAGAAAGCAGCCAGTTCCAAGCACCTGCCCAGAGCTGGCCTCTCAGGAAAAGGCAGAAGGCAATGGGGCCCCTAGCCCCCCTGTGCCAGCACCCTGCAGGAACCTTACGGCAGGGAGAGAATGGGGGCTTCAGCTCCCCCAGCCCCGCTGAGGTGCTACCCTGAGGGACAAATATAGAAACTAAGGGCAGGAGGGTTTGACTGTGACCTGCACAGGTTGGGTGGGGCTGGCCTGAGACCAGCCTCACTCTCAAGTAACGCCAGAGTCTCCTCGCCTAGTCTGAGACAGTCGCTGACAGGTGACCACGACCTGCGTGGCCCTCCCTGCAGTTGTCAAGGTGACAGCACCCCCTCCCCATCCCCCTGAGGAAACACAGGTTCCATCCTGTGCCTGGCACCCACAGACACAAGGACGGCCACTAGTCTCTATCCAATATCAGCGGCCTGGCAGGGGGCAGGAGTGCTGAGGGTGTCCAAGTCAGTTAGTGGAAAGTGTTGGCAGGCTCGGTACAGCCAAAGAAGTCAGGGCCCACGAGGCGGGGAAAGCCCTCCAGGGCCTTCACCTTCACAGGGTCGAACTTCCAATAGAGGCGACCTCGCAGAAAGTAGGCATAGCCTGAGGAGAGAGAAGGGTCAGGCCTGGGTGAGTGGACGCTGGGCCCTGCACCTGCCAGTCAGGATGTGCCCAGGGACAGGTACAGGGGGAGGTCAGATTGTCAGGGTTTGGCCACTGTTGTGTTACCTGAAATCTGCAGGCCCCAGGTGGCCCTTCTGGAACCTTCCATCCCTTGGAGTACTACCTGCCCCAAGATCTGATCTGGGCTATCATCCAGCTTGACAGAAGCCTGGAGCCTCAAAAACTCAACCCCTACCTCTCAGGAAAGCAAGTCTCCCTCACCCCATCCCACCCCCATGTCAGTTCTACTCCTGTACCTGCCAGCCAGACTATAGACAGGCACCCTGAGGCAAGGTGGGCCCTGCGGGTGACCCAGAGCCCCGGAGTTCCCCAGGACTGTTCTCCCAGGAGGCCCTGATGGGGGAGAGCACAGAAGCAAGCTTGAAGGTACGGGGGAGAAAGTACTGGCCTGCAAGTCCCGCTCTAGTCCTTCAAGATTGTGGGAGGCCAGTTCTGTGGTTAGGAGCAGGGACTGCCTGGGTGGGAGGCCTGGCCCCCCACTGTCCATCTGAGTGGCCCAGTTATAGACCTCAGCACCTGAACCTCTGTTTGCCCCTCCAGAAACTGAGTTCATAACAAGTGTTACGTCAGAGGGCTGTTCTGAGAACTGCAGGAGACACATAGGAGCTTAGCACTCTGCCTAGAACATCATCGGTCCTCAGTGTGCAGCAGTTACTATTTTACCAGCTATGACTGAGGGACCCAGTCAAGTCCTGGCACCTCTTTGGCCCTCAGTCTTCCCATCTGCAGCACGGGAGCATGGCACTGCCCTGGCACAAGGAAGGTGGACAAACGACCTGTGATGACGAGCTAATGCCCAGCTACCACCAGCTAGGAGATATGGCTCTTACACCACTTGTACCAGCCACTCCCCTCCCCCACCACCACCAACGCACCATCAGCATCTTGGAAGGCGGCGTCAATCTCAGAGGGCACCCCTCGCCAGTCAGTGGCCCGGCGGGGCACGGGGCTTTCCACACGGCGGGTACTAAGGTGGAAGCGCCAGTAGTCTCCGTCTCGGAAGAAGTAGATCTTGTTCTTCTCGGGGCCCCAGGCCAAAGCGGCCTGGATGGGGGGCCCCAGCAGCCCCAGCTCAGAGAGGGGTGCAGGGCCCAGGACTGGCTTCTCGCCGTTGTACACCCAGTACTGAGTGCCTGCCAGAGAGGGGAGGCTGCAATGGAGCTGCCCAACCATGGCACCCAGCCACCATGACACACCTGGCCACCACCACTGCCAGAGACTTTCCCAGCCTCAGTTTCCTTGTCCATAAAACACTCGGGCCAGAAATACCGCTCGGCACCCTTAAGTTAGCACCAGTGGGGACAAGCTTGGGTGATACATGTTCTGGGAGATACTATATGGGAAAGGTTATTCTAAACAGGAAGGAGCCCTCCTGAGCTCCCGCTCCTTCCCCTGGCATTTGGTTCCCTGTGACAAGTGCTTCGGACCATTCCCTAGGCCCCACCTTTGCCGCAGCAGGCTCCGTTCCACCTAGAATGCTCCAGGCTCTTGTCTCTCCCAGTTGAAAGTGAACAGCACAGGCTCTGGGGCTGCCCAAATGAGATCAAATCCCTGCTCTGCCTTTTCCAAACTGTGCCCTTAGGTGAGTCACTGCACCACCTCTACTCCCCAGAGACTTCCTCTCTAGAACAGGCGTACTGATCACACATACCCCTCAGGATGGCTTTGAGGGCTGAATGAACGGACGCACGGCCCACTGTGCAATACTTTCTATTCTACTCACATCTTGAGAGCCACCCTCTCTGGGAGCCTCTCAGCTGTGCCCAGAGAAGTGAGCCACACTTTCCCTTGGCCCCGAGGCTTCGGGGCACCTTCCCACTGCCCATCGTGTCGGCCTGGCTATCCCTACCCTGGGCCATGATAGACCTGGCTCCTGGAAGTCTTCTGAGCATGAACCCCAGTTCCCCTCACCTTGGAAGAACCAGATGTGGCCCTGGGCATCTTCAAAGGCTGCATCCACAGGGCTGGGCAGTCCCCGCCAGTGACGAGAAGCCAGTGCAGGGTAGCCAGGCTGCAGCCGGCCCCCACGCAGCCGCCACACGAAGCCCGCCTTGAAGAAGAAGAGCTCACCACGGATGGTGGAGACTGCATCAAAGGTGATCTCACAGGCATCTGGTGGGGCTTCCGGCTGGTGTGGGAGAGAAGGGCTGAGCAAGAGCCCACGTTGGAGCCACAGAGGCCAGAGGGTGAAAGGAGCTGGGGGCAGGGCCTCACCTCCAGCGGGGCAATCTCGTTGTTGTCCACCCCAGCCTGGGTGCCCACAGCCGGGGGCCTAGAGGTGGGGGCTGGCCGGGGTCGGCCGTAGAGGTGCTGGATGCCCCTGCGGTCATCCGGGCTAAGGCTCAACGGGTATCGGAATGTGTAGAAAGGGGACATAAGTGCCTTAGCAGCGGTCGTGTGCTGCAGCCCCAGCACGTGGCCAAATTCGTGGGCTGCCACCTGCAGGAGGTCTGTGCCTGAAAAAGGGAGATAGCCCAGCAATCCCCAAACCGCCCTCCACATGACACTCAAGCTCCAGAGCCCAGGTCAAGGACCTATCCCCATTCTCTACGATCTGTAGTTGCCCCATCTGGAAAATGGGTCCCCCATACCCTGGTTGTTCCCGATAGTCCAGGTCTCATCGTAGTCAAAGTGGACATCTCCTTCTCGGTGAGTCTTGGGGAAAAAGGCATGAGCCAGGATGCCCCCAGGTCCATCAAATGGCAGGTTGTCTCCATGCCAGTACCTATGGGTGGGTGGGCAGAGTCAGAGGCTACTGACAGGTGGGGCTGGTTCCCAGAGGGGTCTTAGGTAACCGGTTCACCTGGTGAAGTCGATCATGATGTCAGCATGGCCCTCATGCACCTCGGTGAAGGTGAGTGGCGTCACCTCGCTCCACACCTGTAGGGCCTCAGCCACCGTCTGCCGCACCTGCTCCCGTACCAGCTGCCAGGGGAACCGGAGGATCCTGGGGGGGAGGAGGAGGGGCCTGGCCTCGCTTGGGACAGCCCCCTGATGGCTGTTGGGCCAGGAGTTGCCCCTGGATGCTCAGTGGGGATGCATGCACCTGGGACACGTGCTGGGTGTGCTCTGGGCCTCAGCTGCGGTCCCTCTTCCTCATGGGTTTGTATGGCCTTTGGTGCACACAGGTGTCTGCATTTGGTGCAAAGAATGCAGGACCAGGAGCCCGAAGACCCACCTTCTAGGCTGATGGTGCCACTTACTGTGGGGAGACCTTGCCCCTTGACCCCTGTCTTGGTTTTCAGTTCCCCACCCAGGAACATTTCTGAGCTCCCATCTGTTTGACACCACACACACCATCCTTCACATGCTATCTGTCCCAGGCCAGCTCTCCACCTGCAGGACAAGTCTGACTTTCCATATCACTCCCAGTATTACCTGCTCACTCACCTCTATTCCCACCGGCATGGATCCCAAGCTATGATAGTAGGTCTGAACAATGATGTGCTTAATGCCCAGAGGATAGGCCATGTTTCCCTCATTTTTACCACAGAGTCCCAAGGCCTGGTGCTTACTATGTCCCCAGTAGGGGTTGCCTAGGTGACTGAGGGCCACGCCCCACATGTCAGTGGAGCCACCAGATGTGTGCTAAGACTTTTTGCATGTTCACAGAGCTACTGCCCCTCCCCTGTGGGAAGGCATGGCTGTGGTGGGGTGTTGCCTGCGTGTGCATCTAAGTTGGGGTTTAGTGAGTTGGCCCACGGATGGCTCGGGGGTCGGTGGACACACAGGTCTGTTAACCACAGAGCTCTGGCTCCAGCGCATGTCTCAAGAAGCAGGTGTGAGGGTGGCAGTTCACACACAGACACACAGGTAGAGGTCTAGAGCCTGCTCCCACAGCCACTGGCCCCTACCTGTAGGTGAGGTCTGTTTTCTCCCAGCGCCCGCCTGACAGCACAAACCGCTTTTGTCGGTTTCGGGCACTCAGCCCTTCGGGTGGGTCAGGCACACCGCAGCGGGGAGGTCTGGGGCTGCTGGCCGGCTGGGTAGTCTCCTGGGTGGTAGGGGCAGGTGCCTGGCTGCTGGGAGCAGCTGCATGCCAGGGCTGTGGCCCCCTCCTCACAGGGGGGCGGCGGTGCACATCCTGGGCAGGAGAGAGGTTGTGAAGGCTGGATTAGGCCTCAGGACCTCGCGGCGCGTCAGCATACCCATGCTCAACCCTGGCCTACCTTGCGGATGGGCAAACTGAGGGCGAGAAAAGGAGCGTGCCAGCCATCATACATACGGGCCCTTTGTCAAGGACTGGCTCAGATTTCCTCCCTCTTCCTGGAGAGCCTGGGCTGCCTGTCCAGCCACTTGGGCCAGTAAGGTCTGGGTGGAGGCGCAGCCCCTGACCGTACTCTCTAAACACACCCAGGAATGGGTCCCACAAAGCTTTTGAAGAAAAGGCCAGGCAAGCTCCTCCCACTCTCCCTACTGGTCCCCACCCCTCCCACCCCAGCAAAGCTTTTTCACCTCCCTTTCTTCCTTCCTCCCACCCCCACTCCCAACTCTGCCCTCTCCAATGACCTGAGCCCCTCAATGACCTCCTGCCCAGGGCCCCACCACTGCCACTCCCCAGTGTGGGGCTGCAGCCCTACAGCACAGCCTCGGTTTGCTCACCTGACGGAGGGGGATAATACCTCCCCAGTGCTGATCCATGCTTGGGCAGGGGGAAGCAGACAATTCCCAGATGCCCAGCCCCACCCAGCCCTGCTGGACTGGAGCCCCAGCACCACAGATGGGGATCCTAACCTGGAACTCCCACCCTCTGCAACATCCAGGGCGGAGGATACAGCTTTCACACTTGAAAAAAAGCACAAGCACAGGGAGGCTGGGAGACCCTTCAAGGTCACGCAGCAAGGGCAAGGCAGGGCCAGGTAAGGACTCCGGGGTCCGGGCAGGAGGCAGAGATACAAGGGATACTATGCAAAGCTGGAGAAGCAGGAATCCTGCCACTGGCTAGAGACTAAGTGCCTGCCTGGTCTGGGGCTGACTGGTCTGGGGAGCTGGGGCCTCCCCACAGCCATATTTGGGGTGGGAGCCAGGCCACCCAGGCCCCACCCTCGCCCTTAGCCTCTGGCAGTTCTCCCAGGCCCTAGGCATCCCAGGGCTCTGATCATTGTCCCAGTGCCCCTAGTCTCTCAATTCCAGAGCCACCAATAAATCAACCTCCCAGAGTCACCCAGACTTAACCCTAAGAACACCTCACTAGAAAGGGGTCTTCTGAACACGCAGGGGCGCAGCAAGATATGAGATATGAGAAAAATCCCTGGACCAGCTTTCTGACTTCAGAGCTTGCTTATTGAATGGTCAGTTACTTGGCAGAGCCCAGCCTCACTGGCCTGTGGGTTCCTGTTGAAACTGGACTTACTGCTAGTTAAGTACTTCTCACTCTCACAGTTCACCTGTACCCAGGAGCCTACTACCAGTTCCACAGACATGCTCTTAGCCCCTGATAGGACCTCTCACTAACTCTTCTGTCATTATGCCCCATTTCTCAGATGAGAAAACAGAGCCCAGAGAAGTTAAGCAACCTGCCCAGGTAACAGCTGCCAGGTGGTAACAGCTGTCTGGGCTCACAACCCACTCCCTACCTGCTACCTCTGCTGTGCTCTTCAGGCTGGAGCCAGCCTTCCCCTGGAGTAGGGATCCAGGCTGGCCTCACCTTGCTGACAGAAGAGAAGGAATGGGAAATTATTAAGCACCTGCTACTTCCCGGGCACCCTGTCAGCTCATTGAACCTCCACCCCCACACCCCCAATAAGGTGGGGATGATACATATATGAGGTCTCCCATGGAGGATATGGACCCCAGGTCTGTGTGCCTAGCCATGAGAGCCTGCCCCTTCTCCTCCCCACACTGCCCCGTTGACTTCCTGGATAAACAGATTCCTTCCCCCAGTCCTGGAAAGGGTAAGACTGGGTTGTCCCCTGGGAGCCCCAAATAGCCCAGAGCCCAGCCTACCAGCTCTATTTACGCCTGTGGGCAGAAATCTCTCATCTCCTCTGCCCTCCGGTGAGCCCTGGACCAGCCAGCCATGGAGGGAGGGTGGGTCATGGACACACACACCATGCCTTCCTCTCCTGCCCCCATGAGGCACTATAGGTCCATGCCCAGACCGCTGGATCATGGCACTCTCAGTCCAACAGAAAAAGCCACAGTCTCAGATTCAGAAGGCCCAGTTCTAAGCCATGCTCACCCTGGATAGGGTGACCCTGGGCAAGTCCCTGCCCTCTTTTAGCTTTGACTTCTGTCAGATGGGGAAGGTACTACAGCAGAGGGCTGAATAACCTCCCTCCCTGGTGCCCGCTGCATTATCTGGCACAGAGGAGAGCCTCTTCCCTGGCCCGGCTCCTTGCCCCTGTGGGCCCTCCCCTCTCACACCTGGAAATCTGCTCTCACCACACGTGCTACAGCTCCCACCACCCACATGGTGTCCTGCTCCCCCAAAGTTCCCAGACTACATCATAAACAGGAATTGCAGCTAGCAGAAGGGAGCTTGCGGGCCCAGAGAAGAGTGACTAGTGCAGGGTCTCCCAGAAAGCCAGAGACTCATGCTCACTGTCCGTGTCACATTCATTGGTCTTGGAGAGTGAGTGAGCAGACTGGGCACTAGAATCAAGGTCTCCGGCCAGCGGGATTTTCCAACATTTGTTTTCTGGAGCCCATCATTTAACGGCTCTTGGACTCATTTTCCCCATTACTGGGATGGGACACATGCTCCCTGCCCTGCTGACATCCTATGCTTCATCATTATGCATCTTTTCTGGCTTGGGGCCAGACACCCTAACTGCAAGTCCTGGCCCAGAGCGACTTTCAGATCCCTAAGATTGGTGTGCTTGGTCCTCCCAAGGCTGCCGGGATTCCGTGAGGTGGGGTGGTGGGCACAGACCATGCCTGGTCTCATCTACAGTCCCAGGAGGATTGGGTAGCAGGCACCACATTTCTCAGAGGAAGAAAGAGAGCTCAGAGAGGTCAAGGACTTTGCCCAGGGTCACACAGCTGGGCCTAGACTGGGGGGGGGGGGCATGCTTGCCCCACCCACAATGTCCCCCTCCCCCCACCTCCTTAGCTCTTGGCATGTCTCCAAAACCCACATTCCTGAGAAGTATTTCTTCTTCTGATGCCTTCCCTCCTCCTCCTCCTAGGCCAGGAGCCTCCCCTGGCCTGCCCCGTGGTGGGCACTGAGCTCACTCACCCCGCCTTCCTCTTGCGGGGCACCAAATCACAGCCTCAAACATACTTGAGGAACTTCTCAGCTGACTTAGTCCCCTGGCTGAGCTAGAGGCTTGGGGTCAGTGCCTGGGTCAACCTCCAATCCAGAGAACGTGAGGCACCCCATAGAGGGGAGATAAGGGACCCCAAGCCAGGAAACTCTGGGTAAGGCCAGGCTAGTTTTGCCCCTCTCTGAGCCTCAGTTTGCTATTGGTCCGCCGGGAATAATTAATAACTATGGCTCTGCCTTCTGTTGTCGGTAGGAGGCGACCCTGATGGGAGGGCACCTTGTTAGGCTGTGAGAAAGAATGGGGGCATCACTACACCATGCTATGCAGCACCATGCTCCTCTGAGGCTCAGAGAGGTCAAGCAACCTGCCCAAGTTGTGTAGCTGGGCAACAGTCAGATCCACCAACTGCCCCACACTACACCTAATCTTCTCCCCACCCCCGTCCCTACTGTCTCCAGGAGCCAAGGCAGCCTCTGTCCCACCAGACTGCGGGGCTTTCATCAACCCTAAAAGCTGTGAACTGGGATGGATAAATATTTACAGAGCTTTCCTGGCCCCACAGATGGCGGCCTAGGGATAAACACGTTGAAGGCGACCCCAAATGCTCCCTGCATATCTGCAGAGTGACAGACAACTGCCCAGCTCAGACCCAGCCCCAACTGACCCTGCACAAGTGTTCAAAGTGGCAGCCACAGGTGACATTGTGTCTCCAGAGTGACTGGTTGTGCCCTCTCCTCCCATTACCTCATTTAATCCTCAGTGCCCTGTTATCCCCCACCCACCCGCCAAGACTGAGGGGTGGGATCCTAAGACACAAGAGGGCTCACCCAGGGCACCTGGTTCAAAGCAAGATCTCTTTAATTTCTGAACCAGTGAGGTCAACTGGCTACCTAGGGCGATTCCTAACTCTCCCAACTTCAAAGGGACTGAGAGGAGTTGATGAAGAGGCAGAGCCTTGGGACTGAGGTACTCCCTTTCCCTAACCCACCCATGCTGTCTTCTTCTGCTCCCACAGCCAGGATGGGGCAAGGGTGGCCAGAGTAGAGCTGGTGTGACTGGACAGAGAGGCCCAGGCTGGTCAGATCTCCCTCCTCCAGACGGTCCCACAACTCCTGCCCGGCACACCTCCTAATGCTCCCATCCCTGTCTGGGCGGTCTGGATGCTACAGCTGCGATCCAAGGGGCCTGTGGGCCTGCAGCTGCCCTTGTGAGTGGTCCCTCCAGGACCCAGCTGGAGGGGAGGGTGCTGGGCACACACAGGGTGTCACACAACACCCCATGACTGTCCTTCCTCTACTCACTCTGCTGCCTTCTCACATGGACTGTCTTCTCTCCTGATCACACATTCTTTTCTCCTCCCTTTCTCTCCCCAGCCCCTTCCTTTCGGAGGGTCTCAGCTGCCCACTCTCGGCTCTTCTTACTGACTCTGTCATAAGCGCGCGCACACCCCCCCCACAGCTCTCACACTCATGCTGTCCTGGCTTCACACCTCCCAAACTTGCCACTTGTAGGTGCCCAGGCGGTGCCACCTCTTCTGGGCTCAGACTCCATTTGTCCCAGGGCAGTGCTGCCCTCCTGGCTCTTCCTTAATCCTCCGGCTCACTGCACCCCTGGAGGTGTTCTCACCGAGGCCACACACCAGGAGACTGACACCAGCCTGAGGCTTTGTCCGCGGGACGAATAGGAGGCCCTGTAACCACTCCCTCTGCTACCTGGCCCAGCACACAACCCAGCTTCTGCAGCGGAGGGGTGGGAGGGGTGGCCCAGGAGCGGGTCCCCACGCTGGGAGGGGGCGTGCGTCTAGGGCAGAGTCCCGCCTCACCAGCCTGAGCGATCCCGGCGCAGGCTCCCCTTGCACACCTCCACGGACGGGAAGCTCACTATCTTTCACGTCCATAAGGACCCAGAAAGCGTTTCGGGTAACGGGCCGCTCCAGGCCACCCCGGGCGCCCCGGTGGGTCCAGCTTGGCCACTGGGCCCCACCCGCGTGCCCGGCACCCCCTCGGCGAGGAGCGGCCGACCGGCTCTGGGCACTCACCGGGGGCCGCGGGGCCCGGGCCAGCAGCGGAGGCGGCGGGAGCAGCAACAGCAGCAGCGGGAGCAGGAGGGCGCGCGGGGCCGCGCCGCGGAGCCAGGCGGCCCGAGCCATCCGCCCCGGGGCTGCTGAGCCTGCTGGGCCGCGCCGGGCCACCGCCCCTTATAGCCTCCGCCCCGCCCCCGGCCCGCCCCGGCCCCGCCCCACACGCCTTTTGTTCTAAATTCTCCCCGCGGAGGTCGTGACCAGGGTGGGGGAGGTGGAGGGGAAGGGCTGGTCCGGCAAGGGCCAGGGTCTCAGAGACCCAGTCCTTCCTAGGGTCGGGCCGAGCCTGACGTCTCAGAGGCCTGGTGTTGGGTGGCCAGGCCGGCTGGTTCTACCCCAGGCCTCACTTTCCCGCTGTGCTGTGTGGATTCTGACAGGGGCCGAGTTTCACTCCCCCTAGTCCCTACCCCCACCTTTGGAAGGGGCTTCCCTAGCTGGTCTCCCTGGTGGCCTAACCTCAGACCTACTGCTAACCTATGACAGGTGGTCGTCCCCAGGGCAAGTTCTCCCACCCCTAAGAGGCTTAGCTGATCCATCTGGAAGATGGCACAACAGCCCATGTGAGACAAGGGATGTATGTCAGGGGAAATTGAAGCATAAGGAGGAAGCTAGCCCACCCCCCAGCTTAGAACACGTAGACAATTTATAAATGGGAAAACGGAGGGCCCCAAAGCAGGCTTTCCTATACTGATAGGCAAGTGGAGGGGTCAGGAAAGAGGATGCTATCAAACTGAGGCAGGTAGGAGCCAGTGTCTGAGTGGGGGCACTGGTGGCCCAAGAGACTAATACGCTCCACAAGGGCCCTAGGGGCCAGGCTCCTGAGACCTGAGAGAGGAGGTGAAAATCAAAGGAGAGGGTGATGTCCATATGCAGGAAGGGATCCTCCACTCATGACCAGGTGCCTCACCACTTCACCAAGGCAAACTGCTCGGTCATGGGCAACCCCGCAGAGCCCAAACCCAGGCAGTGGCTCCCATCCCAGCAGGCACAAGGTGAGAGGCTGCAAGGTGAGGCTGTGGGCACCCAACCAGGGCCTAAGAAGGGAAGGAGTCCAAGAGTAAGAAGAGGGCAATCAGGCGGACTCAATCCCTCCCTCCAGGTGCCGGTCCGGGGAACCCTCTAGATCTCTCCAGAAAGCCTCCACAGAGACTCCTAGAGGGCTGGGAGAGGAGAGACAAGGCAGCAGCTATATTTATTACCTGGAGTGTGAGCAATCTGTTTCTTTAAAGTGACTCACTTTTCCTTGGGGCGATTTCATCCTTCCCGCAATCCCGGTGCCATAGGCTCCCCCACCACACCTCCCCCCCCCCCCCCACTGGCACATGGGACAGTGATAAGAGAGGATAAAGAAATTAGAGCTCTTCCCTGCCTAAGGGTCATAATATGATTACTGCAAAAATCACTCAGAAAAAAACATATAAACCTCAAGTTCCTGCAGGGAACTTCTAAATCCTTCCTAAATCTGCGCCTTGGCCCTTCCCTTGGCCTGGGAACAAGGTGGTAAAATGGCGAGGCCACAGAATTCAAACCTGTGCCAACGCCTCTGGGCACCCAGATCAAGGCCTTTGGAATGGGCATCCTGCTAGTATGTCGCTAAACACTGTCAGTGTCCGGCGCTGCATCCGTGACTCGGCGTAGGGTGTCAGTCGGGGTGTTGGGCCGCATCGGGTGTTTCATCCCACCCCAGGAGGGTGCTGCCCAAGACTGGCCAGGGGTGTAGCGCACTTAGGCCCGGATGGAGTCGAAGAGGGGCTCTGGACGCCCCCTGGCGGAGGTTCTGGGGACGGGTCGCGCTGGGCTTTCCTTTGGGTATTTCTTGTCTGCTCTACTCTCCCCGCGACCCTGACACCAAGTCGCAGTCAGTAAACTCAGTCCGTAGGAGGGGGACCAGAGCCTGGCTTTGCTGGCTGCAACCGGTCGCCTCTCAGTCAAGTTCTCCCCTGGCGCTCGGACACCAACCGACTCCACTCCCTGCGCTCCGCAATAGTTTCTGAAGGGACTTGGCCCGTCGCCCCGCCGTAATCCCTCGGCACTTTACAGCATTGGTCCGTGTCCCCAGTGCCCACACAGCCCAGGCCAGGCGCAGGGAGGAAGCAGGGTAACATTTCCAGCTAAGAAGGAGGTGATGCTGGAAGGGACAGGTCCCGGAGACCCACGCGAAGGTGTGTGCGGCCCCACGCCTGGCTACTCCCTATGGGGGCGTGTCCCCAGGCCCCGCCCCCTGGCACCCGCTGAGTTTATTGGTGCCGCATTCGTCCCCGAGACAGAACCGCTGTCACCTTCTTCTCTGACTGCGCTTGACCGAGTCCCACCGCCACCATCATGCCCCGGGGAAGCCGCAGCGCGGCCGCCCGGCCAGCCAGGTGTGAGCAGGACAGGGGCCGGGTGGGGAGAGGGCTAGGGAAGCGCGGGCACTGCCCGCACAAGGGCGTGATAGCGTGACCTTGGCGACTACTGCGCCATCTTGGTGGGGGAGGGGCGGGGTGCTGCAACCACGTGTCTAAGACTGTGGTCGCCCACCCTCCGGGGGGAGGAGGGGGGGTTCGTGCCCGGGAGCCGAAGGTCCTTGGGGTCCCAGTTCCGGGGTCCGGCTGGGATTGACCCTACTGCCCACCTTCCGCAGCCGCACCGCCGCGCCCTCCGTTCACCCGCCCGCGCACCCGCCGCCCTCTGCTGCTGCACCGACCCCCACCGCGTCAGGCCAGCCCGGCCTGATGGCGCAGATGGCGTCCACGGCCGCTGGGGTGGCTGTGGGCTCGGCTGTGGGACACGTCGTGGGTAGCGCCCTGACCGGAGCCTTCAGCGGGGGTAGCTCAGAGCCTGCGCAGCCTGCCACGCAGCAGGTGAGCTGTGGGCTCAGGAGAAACTGATGCCCACTTCTTTCAAGGCCACATAGTAAGGAACTGCTGGAATGTCCATAAAGGAGTGCCCTGGCGGTTCAGAGCTGCCTCAGGCCCAGGACCTTTCTCAAGAAGGGTCTAATTCCTCACTCTGCTGTCGCTCACAGGCAGGCTCTCCTAGTCCCTTCCCCGAAGGCATGGTTCCTAGACTCCCTGGGATCTACCAGCCCTTTAAAAATAGAAAAGCGAAAGTTCTTAGCGGTTCAGAGACTGCCCCAAGGTAACCCAACCCTAGTGGAGGGGAGGGATGTTGAAGTTCTGAGTACCTGCTCTCCCTGTTCCCAGGGTCTGCACTGTAGACCCTGCATCCCAAGGGCATAGGGTAGCCAGCAACTCTGGGCCTGTTTCCTGGTGACTTATCCCCTATTGGGCGCCCCACCAGTCCTGAGCCAAATGCAGCTTAGTGGCAGGGTCAGGGGTCATGAAGATCAGTGTGGCTGAGCCTGGAAGCTACTGGTACTTGTGGGGGTGGGGCTCATACTCCCAAGAGTACAAGCACCACACCATGCTTTTCCAGAGCCTTCTCCCACCTCTCAGGCCCTACCTGCCAAGGGAGCTCATTATGAAGCAATTGGAAAGTGCTGCCTCTACCAGCACTAGCATCAGCTGAGTGGGTTTGACAGGGCTGTGGGCTCCTTCTGTTTCACAGCTGGAACAGATGAGTATAGACAGGGCAGGCTGCCAGGGATCCCAGGGGCACCTGGGCTGGGGGTGTGGGGAGGGGCAGGCAGCCCCCAGCTTTGGAACCCACTCTGGGTGCCAACCTGGAACTGACATTCCTGCCTCCTGTGCCACACCCTAGGCCCCCACACGCACCGGCCCCCAGCCCCTGCAGATGGGGCCCTGCGCCTACGAGATCAAGCAGTTCCTGGACTGCTCCACCACTCAGAGTGACCTGTCCCTGTGTGAGGGCTTCAGTGAGGCCCTGAAGCAGTGCAAGTACAACCACGGTGAGTGAGCAGCCCCTGAGCCAGGCAGGAATGGGAGGGAGGGGCGGTCCCTCTCCCTGCACCTGCAGGCTGACCCCGAGCCTGCCACCCCTCCCTCTGCAGGTCTGAGCTCGCTGCCCTGAAGAGACTGGTGTCAACGGGCGCAGATCTATGAGCCAACCCTGCACTCACCTTCACCCCTTCACGGACAGCCAGACCACTACGTCAGATTGTGCCCATGGGAGTGAGGAAGGGGTTTCTCACCCCGCAGATGACCTGAGACGCAAATGTGCAATTAAAAGAGTTTATTTTAGACCGTAGCCTGCCGTGTGCCCTCTCACTAGCCTATCTTCTGGAGTAGGGTTGGGGGGAATGGATGGATGTCCAACTGTGGGGTGGAACGTTTCACTTTATGCTGACATCCTGGGTGTGGGAGGGGGAGGAGCCCTGTTGTAATTTGATGACCTTGGACAGTCCAAATAGGGGTGAGGCATTAGCAGGGACCCCAAGGGCATCTGACTCTGGGTACTGGAATCCCTGGATGAGCCTGTGGTCTCCCCCTGTCAGGGTTGCTTGCCCTCTTCACCCTCTGGATCCCCTTCTCTGGACCCACCTCTTAGCCCCCCCACCCCCTTGGCGGCCTCACGTCCTGTCTGTGACCTTGCCCCTCTTGCTGATGCAACTTCTCAGTAATTCCAGATTCTGCAAGAAGAATGCCACTGGGCTGCTATCTGTTTGGGCCTGATTGCGCATGGCAGAGGTCACAGCCAACCCCCTTGGATCTGAGTCCAGCTCACCACTCGGCTATGATGTGCCAGGTCACAGGGCCTGCTGGAACAGAGAAGAAGGCCCTTCAATCCCAGGGCAGACTTCACTATCAACGTGCTCTGTGCTGCTGCCTTCCTTGAGTTCACCAGTTCTGTGTTGAGCACATACTGTGTGCCAGGCCCTATTCAATATCTCTGGGGCACTGAGGACGTTTCTGCCCTTGGGCATTTATATTCCAGTGGAGTGGTGGGGATGTCTCTCGGTGCAGTGTGTTCTAGCTTGTACATACTTCCACGTCTGTGTTTTTAGGGTGGGGGGGTTGGGGTCTACCTCTCAACACATGTAAGTTTGTCCTCTGGGACTTTTGAGTATAAGCATCCCCCTACGTGTCTAGGTCTTCTCCTTACCTGGCTCCTGGCCCCTGTTAGCGGGTCCTGGATGGCAGGGAGCCCTTCCTTCGTGGCCTTGAAAGAGGGCCTTGCTCCTGGTGGTCACGCCGAGTGCTCGTGCGCCTCCTCCGGCCATCACTTGTGGGTTGTAGGCCTGACAGGCAGCGAAGCTCCTCTGGAAGGCCCAGGAAGCCCTACCTATGAGAGCTGGGGAGAAGGTGCACCCTCCCCCTGGGGCTGTACCGTGAGACTCACCTGCGAGCTCTGGACACTGGTCATCCAGGTTCTCCAGTAGGGACTCATAGCGGGTGGGGGCCCCATCCTCCCCCTCTGTGGAGGGAAGAAGACCAATTCCTGACTGGTCTGGTAGTTCCCACCTCCACCTCTCACTCTGGACCTATTTGCTGGCCCTGTCGGGTCAACAAGGCATTGGATGGGAAGCATCAAGGCTAGGTCCTGGCCAAAGTAGGGGGCTGGCCTGGGCCTTGGGTAGTCTCTGGACTGCTGTCCCCCTCTCACATCCGAACATAACTCCAAGGGGAAATCTTGGGCCCCACTTACTGATGATCTGCACAAGGACATAGGTCCCACGCTCCTGCAGCAAGGGGGTGCCCATGGAAGGGGCCTGGGAAGCCCCCTCATCCAGGCTCACCAGGTGCCCATCCTCAGCCAGGAGGGCAATGGTCGCTAGGAGGGCAGGGAGGAAGGCAAGGCAGGGCTGGTACCTTGGAGACCCTTGGCCCCTCCTCCCCAGCACCCCTCCATACCCCCTCACCATCTGGGGGCACCTGCGCCTTCTGCCTCAAGTGGGCAGTGAGGGTCACCAGGCTGCACCAAGTGTTCACCAGCTCCCAGCAGCCAGCTGTAGGGACAGGGCAGAGGTGAGTGAATGGAACCCTCTGTTTCTCCCAGTCTGGGACCATCCGTCTCCCTTTCATCTCTTCTCTAACCAGAGCAGGGAATAGGGCTCTGGGATTAAGACTGTACCCTCCTCCATCCATCTCTTGAGATGTCGGTGACCAGGGCACACAGCTCATGCCTCCTGCACTGGGTGCCCCCCGTCTCACTCCAGCGCCGCCTCTACACAGGACGTCTCTCCAGCACCAGACCCCCCAATCTCCTACCCCAGTCCCCCCTGCCACCAGAAGTCCAGAAATCTGCAACTGTGGCTAGAGCTTTAGGTGCCTGTTGTACCGGCAGCTTGAAGACCACTGACTGAGTTGGAGACTGTGTAATTTAACAATACCCTGTGGTGTTATGGTGAGTGTTCTTCTAGAGGAGCCCACTGGAATTTCCCACGACCTAGCCACCAGTGTTTCCCCTCAAGAGACTCCAAGCATTTGCTCTGCCTTCTCATAGAGTTGTTCCCCTAACCTCTCCATCCCCTTTCCCCTTTCCCCCTTACCCCCTTCCTCACACTGCCTCCCCACCCTCCCCCAGGCAGAGGAAAGCAAGCCTCTGAATGTACTCTCCCCCTACCCTTCTCAGGACAGGGGACCCCACTTACCTCCAAACATCACTGTGATAAACATGACTGCAGAGGAAAGGAGACAGATGTGGGGGCTTTGATCCCCTAACCTCCGACTTCCTGACTAAGGAAGGGTCTGGGGCTGAGATCTATTCTGGGTGGGGCCCTGCCAGGAAATGTGCATATGTGTTTGGGGATGGGTGGGTCGATCCAGGCTTAGGTTCTTGCTTGGCCACCCTTGGAACTGGGCTCCACCAGCCTAGAGGGGTCCCTGCAGCTAGTTCAGGACGCTGGGCCTCCTCTTCCTCCCGCTTGCTGGGTCAGAGCAGCCGGAGAGGAGACTGAGGCCCTCCCAGCTTCCAATCTGGTCTCCATGGCAGTGGGAGTTGCCAGGTCGTCTAGGCAGGAAATGCCTTCCCCGCAGTATCCTGGTAACAGGATCTGGGGCTAGAGTATGGGCACTCCCTAAGGCAGGGCTAGAGTGGGGGCTCGAGCCTTGTGGTCCGGGGATGGTCCAAGACGACATCTCTCCGCCAGTACAGACAGAGCTCCCAGGCTGCAAATGGGAGAGGTTCCTGGATTGGGGGCCCTGTCCCTGGGAAAACCCCCCAACTATGAGCTGGCAGGGCTGCAGCCATGCCATGGCCAAAGCCTGGCAGCCTCACCAACCCTTGCTCTTCCCTACCTTCTCAAGGCCCTCTTCCCTGTGCTCGCTGTCTTTCCTCTCCCTCTCTGCCTTCCTCCGCATCTCTGGCCTCCCCTCTCTCTCCTTCTATCCTTGTTTCTCTCCTTGTTCCATCAAGTTTATTGAGATATGATTTACATACAGTAAAATTCACCCTTTTAAAGTGATAAAAATCTGACAAATCTCATAGAGCCACCACCACAGTGGGGAAGCAGATCATTTCCCTCACCCCCCAAAATTCTTTTATGCCCCTTTGTAGTCAATGCCGGCCCCCCGGCAGCCACTGCCCTGCGTTCTGCCCCTGCCTCTTCCGGAATTGTATAAAACAAATCATACAGCATGGAGCCTTTTGAGTCTGGCTTCTTTCACTTAGCATGAGATTCACTCAGGTTGTCGCATATATCAATGGCTCATTCCTTCTTATTGCTAAGGAGGGTCCCATTGTCTGGATGTGCCACAGTTTGTTGATCCATTCACCTCTTGTGTGGATTGTTTCCAGTTTTTTGCCATTATGAATAAAGCCAGTATAGACATTGGCAGACAGGTTTTTATGTTTCTGTGCCTCTCCATCCATGCCCATCCTTTCTTTAACTTTTTCTCTCCCTTTCTCTATCATCTTCTTTCCTTCTTCCCCCTAGCGCCTTTCCCTCTGTCTCTATCTCTCTGTCTCCTGCCCCCTCTCCATGAGCCCAGACTCCTTCAGCCAGGGTGCCAGGTGGGTGTCTCCCCTCCTTTGCCAACTCCCTTTTCCCCAAGGTTTTAGAAATGCCTTCTTCCCCAACCTGCCCCCCTCAGTGATTAGGCTGTTTGTCCTGCCCCCTGGGCCACTGAGGCAAGAGAAGGACTGGATCCTTCATGCAGCTCACCCAGCACCACACTCAGCTCAGTGCTTCCACCTGTAGAAAGGGGGTTAAGAACAGGACTCAGCAGAATCCTTGGAAGGATTAAATGTGGTAACACTTTATTTATCTCTTTATTTAGTAGGCTCCACACCCAATGCAGGGCTTGAACTCACAACCCTGAGGTCAAGAGTCTCATGCTCTACCAACTGAGCCAGCCAGCACCCCTTAAACGTACTACCTTGGTCTCAGCATGCAGAAAGCACTCATTCAGTACTGTAGAAACAGCTAGTGTTTCCTCCCAGTTACTTAAACACAGGACACTTTCTTCTCAGGACACCACTGTCTCTGGGGACCTGTGTCCTGCAGAACACAGCTCAGGAGTGGCTGCAACCAGATTCCAGAAGAATGGCCACTCTGAGCCCAGGAGCCTCAGCTCCAACAACCATCATGGTTGTCCCAAGGGCTCGTCTTCAGTGCTGCCAAGGAAGAATCTTCGATCTTGAGTGTCTCGTAGATGCCCCAAGGAGGTGTTAGGAATGGGACCCGTTGGAGGTAGGCTTTATAACCTCCCCCAAGGGAGCTCTCTAGGCTTTGAGTTAATGAGAGTGCACTGTTCTAATTACTTTTATTATTTTTTAGGTATGGTAAGGCCAGCAGACCAGGAGGTTGCCATTGAGAAGATAGTTTGTTCCCTGCAGATCTCTAAAGGGGGGGGGGGATGCTGCACCACAGGCGGACACATGGGAAAACACTCAGTAAGTCAGCAGGCAGAGGGAGAGGGGGAGCCTTTACTGGTGGTTTCTGAGGGTAAGAACAGATGAGGAAGGGTAAATGCTCCAGATTGGCTAGGTTGAATAATTTCAGGGCTCTGGGGAATAGGGACTTTCCCTGGATGGCAGGTACCTGGCCCTGGGTAATGAAGGCAATATGATATAGCCACAGTGTGAGAGCCATAGAGGAGCTGGTTGCGGGTGTGAGCTCTCGATTGGTTTGCATCTGATAAGTGCCTGCACTGTTTCTAGGAACTGGCTAGCCCTGGGAGGGTCAGTCAGTCCCTCCAAGGTCAGCAAGGCCCCAAATGTCAAAGCATCAGAACACAGAAAATGCAGACATGATTAATACACGCACTGTCCCTGTCACTGAGCAAATAAATCCCGTCTGTTTCTTCACAACCTTTGGGCTTGCACTATGCTCATCTTCATTTTCCAAATGAGGAAACGGAGCCACAGAGAGGGCAAGGAACTTGGCTGAAGTCATGAAGTTCAGAAGAGGAGGTTCTGAGATTCAAGTTTGAATCCCAACTTGGGAGGTCAGCTCCCCTCTGTCTGGCAAATTAAAGGGACTGACCATGTCAAGTGCTGGCAAGGATGTCCCTGGAACTCTCCTACCTGCTGGTGGCAGTGCAGATTGGTACAACCATGTTGGGAACACTTGTGGTATCTACTAAAGCGAAATGTACGGGTTTCCTTTTGCTGGGCAACTCCAGCCCCAGGTGTCTACCAGAAGAAATGAGAACACAGGTGCTCCAAAGACATTGAAAGGATGTTCACAGCAGTTTTAGTTGTAATAGCTAAAGACTGGAAAGCACCCAAATGTCTAATAACAGGAGAATGGATAAACTGTGAAAACAGGGGCACCTGGGTGGCTCAGTCGGTTAAGCGTCCGACTTCAGCTCAGGTCATGATCTCACAGTCCGTGGGCTCAAGCCCCTCGTCGGGCTCTGTGCTGACAGCTCAGAGCCTGGAGCCTGCTTCAGATTCTGTGTCTCCCTCTCTCTCTGCCCCTCCCCCGCTCACTGTCTGTCTCTGTCTCTCAGAATAAAATAAAGACATAAAAAAATTTTTTAAAAACCTGTGAAAACATTAGGTGGTTTATCCACCTAATGGGTTACACCCAACTATGAGAATGAATTAAACACTGCTGAATATGGATGATTCTCATAATGCTGAACAGAAGAGGTAGGAGCAAAAGGAAAACACCATCATTCCACTTATAGTTGGCATTCTAGAGCAAGCAAAATTGATCCAAGTGATTGAAGTCAGAATGATCGTTATCCTTGGGGTTAGAGGTTACTGATGGGAAGGCACATAAGGGAGTCTTCTGGGGAGATGGAAATGTTCTAAATCTTCATCTGGGTAGAGGTTGCAAGGGTAGTATGTGTGTGTGTATATACACACACATATATATACATACACAATATATATGTGTATATACGTACATATATATGCGTATGTGTGCATATGTATATATATATATGTATATATACATATATATAGTCATCAAGCCATACACTTAAAATCTGTGAACTTTACCCTAGTGAGTTACACCTCAATTAAAAAGCATCTACCTGCTATAATTGCGTGTGTATATGTGGATTGCCCCCTCTTCTCAAAAGTCCCTGTGGGCCAGGACCCCAAAGACATTTGGGAAGATAGGGCTGGCTGCTGGGCCCCAGCTGCTGTACCCCCACATCTCCACCCCCAGTCAATGAGCTGATTTGCATGCCTTGTCATGGTCCAGAGGCTTCCCCTGCCGGTGCTCTGAAGCACCTGGAACACTCCCAACAGAAGGACTCCTGTCTGCCTCCCTGTCTCTGGCCATGGCCTGCTGGCATCTGGCCCTTCTTCTGACTGGGGCCCTCTTGACAGGTGAGCTCCCCCTAAGCCCGGCTCACCTGGGATGGAGTGAGGTGGAACTGGCTCCAGAAGGCCCCTGCAAAGAAGCAAATCAATGTGGGTAGTGGGAGGGTTCTAGAAGAGGCATTAAGGTGGAGGGGAGAACTGCCTATAGATGGCTCTACCCTAGACGTGGGGCAAGTCACATCTGTGTGGGCCTCAGTTTCCCCATTTGTGAATGACGAGATTGTTAGGATCCCTTCGGATTTGGATTCTTTGGGGTCTCAGAAGAGATTGGAAGTGGTCGGTCACCTTTTTAGGTTTTCACATGGGAAGCTACCCCACAGGGCCTCAGGGACAACCTATCCTTGAGATGTTTCCAGCAGCCAGTTGTCTGAGGTTGAGTTGATGGGTAAGACAGCCCAGGAGGCTTCCTGGTGGTGGTTAATCTGTAGCCACGGTTTGGAAGAGCCAGTGTGACTGAGGGGTAGGGGTCTGCAGAGCAAGGAATGGGGGTGGGCAGCAGAAGGACCCAGAGGCCACCAGTCCCACCCTCTGAACTCTAGGCACTCAACTGAACACAGATCCTGGGGAACATAGCACCAATGAGGACTTAAGGGTCACCATCTCTGTGCCCCATCCAACCTCGATTCCATGGCACTGGGCTACGAGCCTTTTGGGAGTCAGAGTCTCCTTGGAGTCTGACCAAGCCTTCACAGGGCTGGGACAGGAAAAAAGGACCGCATGTCAGGCCTGGGCCCATGAATCTCTCTCTCTGTCTGTCTGTCTTTCAACCAGGCTTGGCCCAGACAGACACACTGCTGGTCTTCCCAGGCCAAGTGGCCCAACTCTCCTGCATACTCAGCCCCCGCCATGCCATCATTGGGGAGTACGGCGTGTCTTGGTATCAGCAACGGGCAGGCAGTGCCCCCCGACACCTCCTCTACTACCGCTCAGAGGAGGACTACCACCGGCCCCCTGACATCCCTGACCGCTTCTCAGCAACTACGGACGCCGCCCACAATGCCTGCATCCTGACCATCAGCCCTGTGCAGCCTGAGGATGACGCAGATTATTACTGCTCTGTGGGTTACATATAATAGGGATGGAGCACGGGATGAGTGCCTCTTGTCTGCCTCTCACTTCTGCACCCTGACTTTGGGGCCCTCTCTAACTTTCTCTGAACCTTGATTTCCTCCTCTGTAAGATGGGTTAGTAATATTAAACGTGAACAATAACATTCTCAAGGCCATGAGATCCCTGCTGAAAAAGTGACTGGGAGTGTGGGGGGTAGGGATTCAGGAGATTGTTACAGAAGAGAAAGCACCTGAGACCCTTGAGGCAGGCCCGGGCTCTCCCCTGGCCCCTAGGGGGCTCAGACTGGTGGCCTGGGCTTCCTGTGACCTGAGGAACTGGAGAAAGAGAAAAAGGAACCACTCCTTGCTGCTCCTAGTTCCACATGGCTGGTTGTGGGCCAACGCTCAAGGGGTGACTGGACGGAGTTCTCATGGAGCCCAGGCTGCTAGCTCGGAGGCCAAAGGGGAGCTCCTGCCTACTCCCCGACCGATGCTGGGGTGCGGGAGGACTCAGAAGCACCTGAGGACTAGGTGGACGGCATCTCTTCTGTCAGAAACTTGTGTTTTACTGGTCTCCAGTGATAGGGCTGTGCCCTGCTCCCCACCTCCAGGCTCTCCCACAGGGAGGGACGGCCTTATCTGAGCAACTGGGCCCAGAAGCAGAGCTGAACGTCTGGGTGTGGGTTGGGGGTGGGGGTGGGGGTTTCGGCACATACTCCTCTGCCATCCCGGGTCCCCTAACAGGCGCCTTATGTCTGGAGGTCATTCATCCCTCAGATGCACTGGAGTTGGGGATCTCCAGGGAACAAAGAGGGTCCCGCCTACACTCTCCTGGGCCCTCACTGGGCCACTTCTCCATATCTCAGTCTCTGTTGGTACCGTCCGGGCAATCAAGACCAAGGCTATCCAGGGAGGTGAATCAAACCGGACCCCTGGGCCTGTGCGGGGTGACAGGCTCCCACAGCTCGGGGAACACCTTCCCTTCTCCCGAAGACCCCAGCCGCCCCAACGTCCTCTGGCTTGCCCCCACCCCCAGGGCAAGTGCAGTGAGAACTCGGCCGGCTGCCTGTGGCTCTAGGCCAGCCCGCCCCTCCCGGTCTCAGTTTCCTCTTCTGCACTCCCGCCAAAGCCTGCCCAGCTGTTTCCCCCACGACCAGCATGCGCTTTCGGAACGGTCCCGGGATCAGTCCCAGAGCTTGGGTCGCGAGCCAGAGCCGCCAAGCACGCGGACTACCGGCGCAGCGGGACCACCGAGACGCGGGGACCTCCGCGCGGCCTAGAGCGGTCCCGGAAGTGCCCGCGGGCGGGGGGCGGGGCTCCGGGCGCTCGGGCCGCCGCGGGCTCCGCGTCAGCAGCAGCTGCAGAGCGAGGCCGGGTTGGCCGCGGGTTGGAGCAGCTCAGGTGCGGCCCCGCCCCGCCCGCTGGCGGCCCCGCCCCGGCCCAGGTAGGCGGCCCCGCCCCGGCCCAGGTGAGTGGCTCCGCGTCAGCCAGTGTGACCACCTGTCCCTCCGGTGGCCTCGGGTGTAGGCGTCCCCCATCGGCGGGAAGCATGTAGGGACTTCAGCGTCGCCGCTGGGGCGGCGTGTGCGTGTCCGCGGCCGCTCGCGGGCCTTAAACCAAGAAAGCCTGACCCGTCCGAGGGTCTCCCTGGTGCCCAGGCCCTGGGGGTTCCCCGAAGCATAAGGTGACGGATGCAGGAGAAGCCGAGGAAGGTCCCGAGAGAGGTGGGAAGGTGGGGTCCCATACTTTTGGAGATCTTCGGCCCAAAAATATTTAAAACGTTGAGAGTTAAAAAATTGCCAACTTTCTAAACAGAGTGGAGACTTCGGCGTGTAGGTGGTCCGTAATGGGAATGGAAAACCCCTAAGGAGGGAACTTTGAAAACACCAGGATTTAACAGGTGGGTGGAGGAAGAGTTGCAATCACAGATACCCAAGAAAAAAGAATCAGAAAGCATGAAAACTAAGGGGGAAAACTTTCAGAAACGAAGGAATAAAGCAGGGGTTGGGAGTGGGCGGTGGGGGGTTCAAACCCTTGAGGTGTTCCGGGAGGCAGGGTGAGTTTAATGAAAGGGTAGACCCGAATTATCACATCTCCCAGGTTTTCAAGAGAAAGCCTGAAACTCAGGGAGTTTTCAGTATTGGCAGCTAAGTCAAACAAAAAGGGAAAGTTCAACTCTTTGCGAGCCAAACAAAACGTGTCTGTGGCAGGATCCCCAGGCTGCCAATTTGCAACTTATGAAATGAAGGGTTTTGCGAAGGGAGCTATTGGTGAGCACTGCCAAAAGGGGTGGGAAAGTAAAGTATGAGAAGAGAGGGGTTGGCCATAAAGAGGTCATTGGATGCAAGAGCTGAAGACGCTGAAGACCCAGCTGAAACTGGAAACTTGAAATTTGTCTCTGTGCAGTACATAGTACACAGTCATATGATTTTCTTTGGCAACATTTAACATCTTAGGAGGACTTGACAGAAGAGGTTGGTAGTTGGCAGCTGGTTACAGCAGGGCAAGGAGGTGAGGAACATGTTGCTGGTCAAAGTCCACAATAGACAGAGTCTGAGCTAGGTGGGGAAGGGTGGACTGGAAGAGGAGAACCAGGGAGAAATTGGTGGGTTGTTAGACCTGATAAGGTCGATTCAGGGAGCCTGAAGGACTGGAGATTATGGTTCCTGAAGAGGAGGGGGAGGCGAGTTAAGTGGTCCAAGAATTTTTGAGAATCCTTCAGTTCTGTGCTTCTTTTCACACCTGGCCTTTTTACCACCTGGAAATTCATTTTAAAAACTAAACCAAACCAAACCAAAAAACATTTCCAATTAGAAATGAGTTCCATCATGACTATGCTGATTTAGTTTAGCGTGTCTTTTGAGCAGCTCAATATCCACGCGTCAGTGCACTGCTAATAGTACCTGGGTATAGAGTTGTGAGGGGTAAGTGCAAATATGCCTGTAGAAGGTCTAGTAGTGCCTAGCACATAGTAGATGCTCAGTAAACACGAGCTGTTGTGGCACCTGGGGAGTTTCCCTTCATCTTGCACAGCTATTTCGGAATGGGATCCTGAGGCCGCCATAGTGGGTTGGGGAGCCAGATGGGCAGTCCCTATGGAAACAACCCCCATCAATTGGAGCAACTCTTTTTAATCTTTTCTTTATTTGTATCTCCCAATTTATTTGAATAAAGAATTCTTTGCTCCCTTCCCCCCAAAAAACTGTGACCATCAGTTCTAGCACAAAAACAGATGGCTTTTCCTCCATTCAGTCATGTATTTATTCAACACATGTGTGTGGAGCTTGTCCTGGAGGGCTGGGGACTACAAAACAAAAGAGCACAGTACCTTGCTCTCAGGGAGCTATCAGGCAGCTCTCAGGCAGCTATCAGGCAGCTCTCAGGCAGCTATCAGGCAGCTCTCAGGCAGCTGTGGCTAGAGTCCTGACGACAGATGTTTGCTGTTCAGGGCCGTGGGTGCTGTGATGGATGTGTGCACTGAGCTCCACGGGTCACCCGGGGTGTGTGCTGAGATTGTGAGAGTTGTAGGATGCAGAAAAGGGGACATTTGAACCGAGTCTGGGAAGATGAGCCAGTCTGAGAAGGGAGCGGGATCTGTTAGGAGGAGGAAGCAGCAACTAGGGGTGTGTGGAAGGGGAGGCTGGAGATGGGGCTGGAAGGGCTGGGCCAGGTGTGAAGGGCTTTGTGAAGGATTTGAGCTGCTACAAGATCCTGAGACAGACGATCAGGCTTGTGTTGGGGTATTTGACACACTGGTGTCAGTGTAGAGAATTCCCAGAGAGAGGAGTAGAAGCTGAAGGTAGGTGGTCAGTATTGAAATACTTCTGGGGAGTTGCACTGAGGCCTGAGCTGCGACCTGACAGACAGGCAGAGACCTCGTAATAAAGCCCCAGGAAATGGACAGACTAGACATATGGGGTGAGAGAGGGAGAAGGTCTAGGCTGACTCCCAGGGTTGTGGCTTAGGCTCCTGGCTGGAGGGAGTGCAGCCAACCTAGTGTGGGAGGGAAGTTTGTGCTCTTTCTCAAAACCCCCGACCCCAACATCCTCCAGTTGCCCCTTTTCCAAGTGGCTCCACTTCCTGCTCTAGTCCACCTTTCAGGACAACCTCAGCCTTTAGATTCTAGACACTACAGTGTGGCACTTGATTCTGTCTGTCTTTTTTGTAGTTTTTTTTTTTAATGTTTTATTCTTTGAGAGAGAGAGAGTGTGAGTGGGAGAGGGGCAGAGAGAGATGGGTATAGAGGATCCAAAGCAGGCTCTGTGCTGACAGCAGCAAGCCCGATGCAGGGCTCTAACTCAACAAACTATGAGATCATGATCTGAGCCGAAGTTGGACGCTCAATGACTGAGCCACTCAGGCGTCCCTGTAGTTGTTTCTGATAAATCACACTGTTCTCTAATTCAGTGAGGATCATCTCAAGGGTAAGATCCTATCTTCTGCTTATTTTTGTTATCTCCACCATAGAGTATGACACAGGAAGGAAGCACTTACTAGGTGCTTGCTTTGCAGACTTGACAATGTCCCTTGGTTTCTTTTCAGGTCGCGAGAACAGTAAACGTGTCCTTAAGAAGACTATCTTTCAAAAACAGTCACTGGGGGTGATACTAGATTCACAATGGAGGTTCCCCCAGCAGCCAAACTTGATGAGACCTTTGCGTTTGAGGACGGATTAGAGATGCAGCAAGAGCTTTTCCCAGAGGAGGACCTGGGGGACCCTTTTCTTCGGGAAAGAGGCTTAGAGCAAATGGCTGTTATTTATAAGGAGATCCCTCTTGGGGAGCAAGGTGAGGACCATGATGATTATGAGGGCAATTTCAGCCTGTGCTCAAGCCCTGTTCAACATCAGAGTACCCCCCTGGTACACAGACCCCAGGACGATGACCTTTTCGGCCAAGCCTTCCTCCAGAAATCAGACCTTAGTATGTGTCAGATAATCCACAGTGGAGAAGAACCCAGTAGATACGATTGTGAGAAGACGAGCAGGGTGCATGCAGGACCTAACGAACCTCACAGAACCGCGGCACCAGCAAAACCGTATGCGTGTCGGGAATGCGGAAAGGCCTTCAGCCAGAGCTCCCACCTTCTCCGGCACCTGGTGATTCACACCGGAGAGAAGCCCTACGAGTGCTGTGAGTGCGGGAAGGCCTTCAGCCAGAGCTCACACCTTCTCAGACATCAGATAATCCACACCGGGGAGAAGCCCTACGAATGCCGGGAATGCGGAAAAGCCTTTCGCCAGAGTTCAGCCCTCACGCAACACCAGAAAACCCACACGGGGAAGAGACCGTACGAGTGCAGGGAATGTGGGAAAGATTTCAGCCGGAGCTCAAGTCTCCGAAAACACGAGCGCATTCACACGGGTGAGAAACCTTATCAGTGTAAAGAATGCGGGAAATCCTTCAACCAGAGTTCCGGCCTGAGCCAGCACCGCAAAATCCACACCCTGAAGAAGCCGCACGAGTGCGAGCTCTGTGGGAAAGCCTTCTGTCACAGGTCCCACCTCATTCGGCACCAGCGAATCCACACGGGGAAGAAACCTTACAAATGCGAAGAGTGTGGGAAGGCCTTCAGCCAGAGCTCCAACCTCATCGAGCATCGGAAGACGCACACTGGCGAGAAACCCTACAAATGCCATAAGTGTGGAAAGGCCTTCAGCCAGAGCTCGTCCCTCATTGAGCACCAGCGCATCCACACCGGGGAGAAGCCCTACGAGTGCGGTCAGTGCGGGAAGGCCTTCTGCCACAGCTCGGCACTCATTCAACACCAGAGAATCCACACAGGGAAGAAGCCCTACGCATGCAACGAGTGCGGCAAAGCCTTCCGGCACAGGTCAGCCCTGATCGAGCATTATAAAACCCACACCAGAGAGAAGCCCTATGAGTGTAACAAATGTGGCAAGTCCTTCAGGGGAAGCTCACACCTTATTCGGCATCAGAAAATCCATGCTGGGGAGAAGCTCTAGAAAGAGGAGCTCATACCAAAGCTTAAAACCCTTTCCCAGATGGAGCCCACAACCCATTGCTTTGTCTGTGAGACCCCGCTCACCCTCCCTGCTCCCAGGGCCAAAAAGAAACGTGCCAACCTAGGTGCTCCTGGCCACCCACGCTAGCAGCAAGGCCCCGTCTCACCTGGGCCAGGCACCCCACGCTTAGCAGGTTTGTGGAGTGGAAGGGAGGGTGGACTCACAGGACGGCAGCTGACAAGGAGGCATGCCAAAAAAGAGAGCTGGCCTTCGGTTGTTCATGTTTGACTCCCAAGCCCAGAAGACCGAGTTTTGCTTTCTCTTCCCCTTTGCCGAAATCCAGAAGAATAAACGCCAGAGGGAGAAGGTTGAGTTAAACACACAAGAATGTCAGGTGAACTCTTTTAACATCAGGCTGCAGTCTGGCACTTTTAGAAGACAGAACTCTGCTCATAGTCCAAATCAGCTGAAGAAAGATGAATCCAAAAGTAGATACATTAGCAGCAAAATGGAATCTTCCACCTGGCTTGGGCATTGGTGGGGACAACAGAAACAGGCTACAGAAGAAAGGGAGGGTCCGGAAGGATTCATTCTGGGGTTGGGGGAGAGGGTGGCAAGCCCCTGGCATGGTCTTTTAATCTATGTTCTGGGTTAGAGTGAGGTTGTTCTCTGGCAGGTGGCTCTTTCACAAGAGGGTCAAGGTTTCCTCCCATGGGCCAGAGGACACTGCCTCGGACTCAGCCTGGCACAAGGCATTAGTGATAATCCCCCCACAAGACCCAGGGCTCCCAAGACCATGCTGTGCCTTGGTCATCAGCAGGGCCCGTTTCTGGTCTGGTGGTTCTGTGGCCACCTCTCTGCCCTCCAATGCCGGGGGACGTAGGAAGTGGGGCAATTCAGTCAGAGGTCCTAGTTCTGCCCCTTCCTACTCCAGTGGCCTTGAGGAGGCTCCAAGGCTCCAAGGCTTTCCCTGTCTGTGAGATGGGGATGGTGGGACCTGGCCATGTACCTCTGAGAGTGCAAGCCTCCTGTTCAGAATGAAACCACCCACAAAAGTGCTTTGGTGACTGGCAGTTGAACGTGGAGACCCAGAGTGACCCTTGTCCCACACAGAGATCGGAAAGGCAACCCTGTCTGTTCCCCAGGTGGCCAGACTCACAGCAGGCCCTCTCACTGAACCAGGGCTTAGGCTTTCCTTCACTCCCTCCGCCCTGCACCCTGAGCTGTGGATGCTGTGTCCCAAACGGGGACCCTTCCCATCCTGAACTTCCCCCTAGCAGCAGTGTGGTCGTTGTGGCCTGTGCCCCCATGCTTTGGGCTGTCCTCTCCCCGGTGATTGTTCCAAAAGTACCATTGCCTGTGTCCTGCCAAGACCAATTCAGTCAGCATCCCCAGAGGAGGGTGTGTTTTTAGGGCTCAGACAGTGGTGTGTTTTTAAAGCTCCCCAAGTGATTAGAGCATTCCAGGCAGGGTGTGAACCCTGTGCTGGGCATTTGTGCAACCCCAGCATCTCCCAAATGTCAGGCCTGCTTGCCGTGAGCAGAGCTTGAAGATGGCCATTCTGTCTCAGTCCCCATGCCTCCCACCCCCCCAGGAATGGGCTCAGGCAGTGCTGTGTCTGGCTAGTTGCTAAGTGTTTGTCCCAGGTCCTCAGGCCTTCATGTGGCCACCGGGATCTCTTTGGTACTGCCTTCCCCCAGGCTCCTCACAGACGGTCTGAGCTATTTTGAAGTTTTCCAAGAGTTGATGGCTGGAATCCCATAACCTTGTCCTAGTAATGCTGCCTATTTCAGCTAATTGAGGGATCGGCTTGGCAGTTACGTATAGTTTTGAGGAATAAAAATGGGCAAGTCATAATTGTTACTTAGTAAACGGGGCTTGGCAGGCTAGAAGCATTCAAAGGACTGGTCTCCAGATGGGGGATCTCAGTGGGAGTCCCAGCCTGGAGAACAGCAGTTGTTCCTGTCCAGCTCCTCTCCTTGAGGGAGCAGGTGAAACATATCGCCTCGCCGTTGGTCAGGTCCCCTAGAACCTGCTGTACCACTGGCTATACTGGCCTGACGGGGTGGCCCCTCGGTGTCGTCAGCAGGCAGCCTGTGCTGAAGGTCTTCAGTCATTTACCATGAGTACAGAGAGAATTGAGACCCCTGTTCAGCATGGGTGGGACAGCAGGCCCCTGCCCCAGATCTACCTCCTTGGCATCCCCTATTTGGCCTTGCCTTGGCCAGGCCTCTCCTTATCAGGCAGTCATCTGGGTCCTCCGTTTGCTGTCTCTCTCCATGTGCCTCTGCACACCCCAGCCAAATTGATTTTCTCAAAGCATCTCTTTGCACATGTCACCACTCTCCTTAAAGCCAACCTGCAGGGGCTTTCCTGCGCATAAGCCCCCATTTCAGCCAACCTGGTTTGCCCCTTCTGAACAAACCACAGGAGTTCATGCGACCGGCCCAGATGCTCTCTCCACTCCCAGCTTCTCTCCACTCATTTTATCCGATTCTTGCATTTTAGAATATGCACTTTCTCCTCCTCCTCCCCCTACCCTCTCCTCCTTTCTTTTGACCATTTATGGAACACGGGGAATGAGACCCCCTTTCTGAATAGTTGACAGATTCTCACAGAACGACGGTAAGACCAGGTACTTTTTTTTCAAAACATGAGCAGAACCTAGTCACTTCTGTTCACATTTCTTCACTGTTTTACATGTTTTCAAATCCTTCGTTTTATTTAGGTTCTTGAACGATGTAATATACGAGAACATCTTGGTAATATTTTAATCGCCCTTGGATTTAGTTGTCATTTTTGTTTGGTTGTCTTACTTTTTTCCTTCTTATGACAGATGTTGAGTGTTGTAAAGCTCCAACTTTTGGTTTTGTTTACTAATCGAATTGTTTTGTCAAAGTGTATGTATTCTGTCTGCTCTTTCTCTCTCTTTTTTTTTTTGACTTAGTACTTCACATTTCTAAGATTAATTATTTAGATATAGCTAATTGTATTTTTAATATTTCTAGTAAATGTGGTTACTTTGGTCTACGACTTTTTCCTTAGAGCTTTTTCTGCACTCTGTCAGTTTGACAGTGCTATTTTTTGTTATTAGGAATCTCCTTTTGGCCCAACTGTTATTTTTTTATATTTCCAAGTAATGAATGCATAGGTCATCGCTGTCATCCAACTGTACTGTGGTGTCAACATTTCTAAGTGTCCATAGAACTTATCTGGGCCTGAATATACGATCCATTTTTATAAAGCATTTGTGTACTCTCAAGAAATGTGTTTTTACTCTATCAGTTCTATTTGTGAACTCAGTTTTTAAATTACTGTATTCAAATTCACACCTTCTCTGTTGTTTACTTTACAGTTCTTAACCTGGGGCCTGCAGACTGCCTAGGAGTCCGTGAGCATGCAGGTCTATTTTAGAGGTTGTGTAGAGGGATTGAACAAAGCTGTGTGGCTATGTCCATGAATGAATTGTTCGGGGCTGGGGGGGGGGTGGGCGATCTCTAGCATTCACAGCATTGTGGAAAGGCTCTTTGACCCCAAAGTAGTTAAGAACACTCATTGACCTGGTCAAATCGGGGTCTCGTTTTGTGTTTCTTACTCTTACGTATTTCTGTTTCACTTTGTTTCTATTTTATGTATGTCGTTGCAATGTTAGATGTGCAGTTCTCTCAAATCCTTTTTGAGAAAGAGGCAGGGTATCACTAAGTAAGTACCGTGATATTTGGAGCATATATATTGACAGTAATATATTGAAAAATTGTGCCTTTTAGTGCCCTCTTTGCCTCTCTTAAAGCTTCTAGCTGAAATTTCTCTTTTCCAGATATCATAATTGAAGCCCCTGTCTTTTTTCACTTTGCATTTGCATGAGTTTAGCTCAGCATTTTATTTTTAATATTTGTGTATATATTTTGCTGTATAGCTTATAAACAGCAAAGTGTTGGATTTTATTTTCTGATTCTTTCTATATTTCTTTTTATGTTAGAAATTCTCATATCATTGTCATTTAGAGTAAGGTATAACTTATCTTCATATTTATATTTTAATATATATTAACTCATTTAACCCAAAAGGTCATGCTTCTCTAACCCCCTATCTCTAGGAGTTATTAACCATATGTGGAGTATTATCTCTGCGTAGGCTAGAGTGTCTGCCATTGGGCACACCTGCTTCTCCCTGTCTTTGTCAATGCTAGGTTCTGTCCTGACCCCACTCTTACTAAAGTCACCTCTGCCTGCAGTGTTCTTGGCTGTAACACGGAGGAATGCTGCTGCCTCAGGGCCTTGTGGAGCTCAGAGGAGTAAGAAATACAAACCTGCATGGCAAACTGGGGGCATAGAAGATTCTTAAGATTATTAGCATTTTGAAAGGTTTCTTTCATTTTCTGTTCTTACTCCCAAAGTTCTTTCAACATAACCTAGGACATTACATGGTGCTTTACTTTTTAGAAAATATTGCCAGCTATAGCATAGAATTAAACATCACAGATCCATCCCATGCTGAGTGAACCCATATGGTAATTTGGCCTCATAACCTCCATCCCCATCACCTGCTGTCCCGGGTGGGTCCCCCTGTCAGCCTTCCCTTTCCCCCTCTCTGCGTTGGGGGGGAGGGGAAGCACTGTCATAATTGGAAAGGGTCAAGAATATGGTCACTCTGGCCACTCCTCTTGGCAGGTGGGGAAACTGAGGCCAACGACTTACCAAAAGTGGCGAGTTAGTGTTAGATATACCTGGCAGCCACAGGGAAGAACAATTCTGGATGTTTTGCTGGAGCCTTGGTCACTTGTTGCCAGGACTTCTCGGAGGGGGCAAGTGGTTTAGTTACTACCGGCCAAAGTGAAAACCATATACTCTGAGTGTGCTGAGTTGCTCAGACCTTGAGGGGCAAGTTGACATTTGCCAACATTACACAGGTGGATATATATATTTGCCAGAATGCCGATGCACAGATTTACCTGGGGGTGGGGAAGGAGAAGCCCTTTTCAAATGGGAAAATCCCATCTTCAGTATCTAATAACCCAGGAAGCTGCATAGAAAGTTGCCTGGTGAGTGTGGAATTGGGGTGTCAGGACGTGGACCATCCCTCCTGTAGTACAGGCCATACACTTGCACAGCTCTCCGAATGCCGGTAGGGGGCACACGCTGAAGACCTCCAGTGTCTGTGGCCTCCCCCCGGGGAGTGTCCTCCTTCTGAGGTCCAGAGCACCGTCTGGTGACAACCTGCAAACTTGTGAAAGGCTCTCACGAGAGCTCCCCAAGTGAAGTGTCTTCCTTTGGCCACCACCCTTACCCAGGCTAACTCTTCTCTTCCCCAGAGATAACTGGATGCACCATTCTTTCTGCTTCCTGCACCTCACCTAGGTCTTCCAGGTCTACACCGGAAGCGAGAGAGGGAGTCACAAGCAGCTGAGTAACAATGTGTCCCTTATGTAACCCTCATGTTGCCTCATCTTCAGGAAAAGGAACTGGCACCTTGTGCAGTCCTGGATAGGTCTTCTCCCCAGACCACAGGCACACCCAAAAGTGAAGAGCTGTCCTGGCTTCATGGTGGGAGTGAAAAGGGGGTACAGTTACCTTCTTGGAGGCTGGTGGGGATTTATCCGGGTCTTATAAATAAAGCCCAAGGCCTCTCCCTTCTGACAGCCCATCCTGGAAGTCTCCGATAGGGGCCTCTCTGCCCATCTTCCTTTCTATCTGACAGTCCTGGAGGGGAGGAGCCTGCCACCTGGTCCCACACAGAGCTGTGGAGCAAGTGCTGTATGCACAGAAGAGACTTACTCCTGCCTGTTCTGCATGTCAAGAATGCTTTTCAGCCCTCTATCACCTATTCTTTTCTCCAGACTCGCTGATTTCAAGCCAAGAGCTAGAAACCACCTCCTGCTGTGCCTTGTGCCTTCTCATTCGGTGATTCCCCCCGCCCCCCAACTCTCGCCCTTAATATCTCTTGATGCCACTTCCTCCGTCATTTGCTCACACCTTGGGCTGCTGCCATCCACTGCTGGCCTGCGGCACAGCCCCCTCCCTGGCCTCCTACCACTGGCCAGACTTCCCCTCTGGGCTTTCTCCCCTTGGCAGCCAGAGTAAGCATTCCACACTCAGTCTGATGGGGTCACTCCCTTCCTCAAACACCCCTGTTGGTTTCTGTCAACCTAAGTGTCGAGGCCAGCCTGTAGCCCTTCCCGATGTGATACCCTCCTCCTCACCCAGGCCCTCCATGCTCCAGCCACACTGAACCCCTATGTTCTGGAACATGCCTTCCTCAGGAACATGTCCCTCAGGGAATATCCATATCCCACCCACAGAAAGAGCATGGGCTGAAGATGGGGCATCCTTCTCCAGGATTAGCTATTCTGAGAAGGCCAGGCTCCCTCCCCCACACCCTTCCCCAGCCCTGTGCTGTATTCTAGGTGTCAGGTGCAGCTGGACCAGGGAGGAAGGGCAAGTTTAGGGTGAGGGCCAGCACTCGGGTTAGTGGAGAATGAGAAGAGAGAGTGGGTCCAAGATAGGGTGACTCTCCTTTATGTCACACTGTGATGCTTTCACCTGGCATATTTACAGACCTCCTAAGAATGACTGCAAGCACCCCAACTTTGATTTTGCCTAACCCCTCACCCTCCACCGCCTAGCTCTTGAACAAGACAGCCAAAGCTCAGACCCTCACAGTGACTGAATCTCATCTGGTCCTTGGTTTCTTTCCACTGTGATGGAGCCAGAGCCCAGCAGGAATTTCAAGGGAAGGCTGGTTCACAGGATAGTGAAGTGGGGAGAGCCTGGTGTCAGTTTCAGGATGACAACAGGAGACCTTGGCATTTTGTGTTCTCAAGCACTGAAGGAGAGAATGCTGGCAGGAGACTGTTTTTCCATAGCACCTGCAGCAGGAGAGCGACAGGGAGGGAGACGAAGAGACCAGCCAATCCACAGGGACAGAGGAGAACTGGCTGGGGCAGCAGCAGCAACAGCAGCAGCGGGTTCTCCTTGTCTGAGACCTCAGTGCATTCCAGGGGCTAAGTATCTGACATGAAGCAAGAGGTCACCAGGGGGTGCTGGGAGTCTGCCTGGCAGAGATCAGGGGAACAGGACCGCACCCTCCTGCGGGGTGCACACCAGCCTGTGGGATGCCCAGTAGCTGCCTCCCCTCTGGCCTCTCCACAGGAGCAGATCTAGCATCTCCTTCTCACCTTTGCTTCAGCCATTCTACAGGTCTGAAGCCAGACCTGCCTGGGGGAAGCCCACCTCCAGCTGTGGGGTCACAGGAAGCAAAGCTTGGGGACTCCTACCAGATGTATGGGTGCTACCAGATTTTTTACACATTTCTGCCAGTAACTAACAGAACAAGAGGGCTATGAATGGAAAAGGCTAGAGAAGACTTGAACAAGACAGTTAACCTCCTAGCCATCCATGGAGCAGCACATGGAGTGCAGAACACATTCTTTCCAAGGGCACACGGAACAAAAAGTGCACACATGCTGGGCTGTAAAGAAAAGAAATCGGCAGATGTCAAAGGGCCGAAGTACAAATTATGTTCTGGGAATACAACACAGTGATGCTAGAAACCATAAAAATGTAACCAGAAAACCAGTTTGAGGTGCCACTTCTTCCCCTCACACAGGTTCACCGGCCTGGGACACCACCAGCAAGAATGCCCCACCCCCAACTTCAGGCTCTGCTAGTTTAGAAGTTTTCATTCCCAAGAGAAGCAGCCTTCTTCCAGGGACACAGTTAAGACGCCACTGTGAACATCTCATACCAGTGAACAATTGGGCACGGGTGATTGGCCTGACTATTGGGTATTGGGGGGCTGGGAGGAATGTGTCTGGAACTCTTAGGGCCTCAGAGTATCTTCATCCCATGATGACAGTTATTGCCAACTACTCCCGCCTCCTTCAAGAAGGAGTGCTCATGTCCTAGACCCTCAGGAATGGAGATTTGGGTTACCCACTGGACAAGTAACCCTGACCAGCTGAGGTGCTTGCTGAGGGCAAAGGGAATACAGAATGGGCAGTGGAAACAATAAACACCAGCTCCAGCCAGGCGAACAGGCACAGAAAATAGTACTTACTGGCATGTCTTTCTTATTTCTACATGAATATTTATTTTAAGATTAAAAAAAAATTTTAATATTTAATTTGAGATTAAGAGACCATGTAGGAAGGGGAAGGGTCAGAGAGAGATGGAGACAGAGAATCTGAGGCAGGCTCCGTGTCGTCAGAGCAAAGCCCGACACAGAGCTTGAACCCAAGAACCCTGAGATCATGACCTGAGCCGAAGTCAGAGGCTCAACTGACTGAGCCACCCAGGTGCCCTAAGAGTCAGGTTTATCCCCATTAGAGGTAAGGAACCCTTACATAACATTGCTGTTTCCATACCATTCCAAAGTCATGAGTGACCCAAAAGGCATACGAAATATCAGTGTAAACATTTGCAATTCATCATTGATAAGATACAGCCTGAGGAAGGGGGTAAATCTCAGCCTGTCGGGGAAGTAGCTAAAGGTAAATGTGTGGTCTCAAGACCACGAGGCCTTTGGTTTTGTCCAGGGGCCTCCATTGCTGAGAGTTGAAAATTAAGAATTTTAGAAGTGTTTCTTCTAGGTGTCTCATCTGGGGTGTGAAAGCTGGTTGTCAAACTAATTATATCTGGAGGGGACATAGTTTCCCATTGGATCCTGGTCTTTTTAACTAAAAGAGAAAGATCCCAGTTCAGCCCCTTAATTAAACACGGCATTAAGGTGACCCAAGTGTTTTCAACATCTAAAATAAGACCAGAATTCTCTTTGAAAGCAAGCAGATGTTGATTATAATACTCACAACAGGTTCATCTGATTTTTGTGGGCAAGGCTGAATTTCATTCGAATCAACAAGCTTACGAAAAGTTACTGTAAATGCTCAGTGGAAATCTTCAGTGAGTGTTCTAACATTTTTGTCAAAAGTGAGGTTTTGTTTTTCTCTTTCAGGATGTTCTCACTGGGCAAGTTTCATCCCCCAACGTTTGGCCTGGCCCTTCACCAACAAGCATTAGATTAACTGATCTAAATCTGAGAAATGAGGTTGGTAAGTTTCAACAACTCTATTAAATTCCTCAGCAAACTTATGGGGGTCCTCAGTCACTTTAGGAAACACTTTGATTATGGCTCCAAATTCGGTCTTAGTCCAGGGAACAGAAGATATTTGGCATTGATTTGGATCCTCAGAAGATTTCACTTTAAAGGGACAGGTTCTGGGGCACCTGGGTAGCTCAGTAGGTTAAATGTCCGACTTGGGCTCAGATCATGATCTCACAGTTTGTGGGTTCAAGCCCCATGCTGGACTCTGTGCTGACAGCTCAGAGCCTGGAGCCTGCTTCAGATTCTGTGTCTCCCTCTCTGTCCCTCTCCCACTTGCACTTGGTCTCTCTCTCTCTCTCTCTCTCTCTCAAAAGTAAATGTAACATTAAAAAGTAAAAGGGCAGGTTCTGATAGGTTCAAAGTAGGAGGGAGCAAGGAGAGGTTCAGGAAATTTGGGCTGGATAATTGGATGGGGAAACTGAGGGAAACAGAAAATAGAGGAGATGGAGGTGGTGCACGAGACAAGGAGGAGATGGCACCCAAAGTGGGGCCTGAGCATGAAGTGGCTGCTGTCTGAGGGGAAAAGAGGCATAAGATGCCTTTTTGTCTTTGCCTCAGCCTAGAAACTGTATTTTGCAGACAATTTTAGATTCCTGATAATATTTGAAAGCTTCAAAATACCCATCCAAATAGAACTGAATACCATCCCATTCAGTTTTGACAATTTTAGACACATGGCTGCCTGATTCAGTTTTGAGAAAAGGAAGTATGGGGAAGCTGAAAATTCCCCATGATGGCCTGCGTGGCCTCAAATTCTCCATAATGGCCATGGGTGTTCTTTAATTACTTTGGATCAAGTCAGTCCTTTTAGTTAGGCACGTTCATGAGGAGAAACGACAGTTTTTAAAGATAAAACTGGCCAGGGTCCCAGAAGGGGAGGGTCCTCTTAAAGCATTTTGAGGACTGGGACCCCATTTCTTAGAGGTTTTTATCTAGAGCAGAAAAAGTCATAAACAACACAGTTTTAATAGGCGCAGCCTGGTTCCAAAAGGAATCAGACCAAGGGCCAGGACAGTTTCAATAGAAACAGTGTGCTTCTAAAAAGGAATTGGACAGGGGCGCCTGGGTGGGTCAGTCAGGTGAGCCTACAACTCTTGATTTCGGCTCAGGTCATGATCCCAGGGTCTTGGGATTCAGCCTGACATCAGGCCCTGCACTGAGGGTGGAGCTTGCTTGCTTAAGATTCTTCCCCCCCGCCTCAGGGTGCCTGGGTGACTTACTTAAGCATCCAACTCTTGATTTCAGCTGAGGTCATTATGTTACAGTTGGTGAGCTCAAGCCCCAGAGCCTGCTTGGGATGTCCTTTCTCTTCTCTCTCTGCCCCTCCCCCTGCTCGCTCACACATGCGCACTCTCTCTCTCCCAAAATAAACTTCAAATTAAAAAAAAAAAGGATTCTCACTCTCTCTCTCCCTCTGCCCCTCTCCCTCACTTGCCCTCTCTCTCTAAAATAAAAAAAATAATAAAAAGGAAATTGGACCGAAGGCCAAATGAGTACTCTCAGAAAGGACAAAGCTCTAAAACTGATCCATATGAAACCTGGAAAGCTCAAAATCCAGAAAGCGGGGCTCCAAATCCAGGAAAGACTTACCCTCAAACTCATTAAGAAAGCAGTGAGCTCTGTGGGTACCAGCAGCTGTTGGCTCACCAGCCTTGGAAATTGTTGGGAGGGTCTTCTCTGGATCCTACTTCTGATCTCCAAGTAATGTTGACCTTAAAAAAGGATTTCATGTTATCAGCAAAAACAGGTTTATTAGGGGATAGCAGAGAACTGCAATTCAAGCTAGGGCAACAACCATAGGCTAGTCCAACAAAGGAGAGGGACATTATTATAGGGAGAAGAAGGAGGGAGTTGGGAGGGGTTGTTTTGAAGGAGCACATTCAAGAAAGACCAGAGCTCAGGGTGATGAAGGCTTCAAACTGGGGGAGTGGCTGGGGTGGTCAGGTTCTTGTAGAAGCTACAAGCACAGCTTTCTCTGTTGGGACCTGTAATTGATGATTCTTTCCTGTTGGTGCTTCTGTTGCGGATCTGTAACTGACAACCCTTGAGTCCAGTGGTTAAGTCTTGAGAGCTGCTGCACTCCATTTCAGCAAGGTTTCCCTTTATTCATTTTCACAAACTTCTCTGCAGCTCTGGTTTTTCTTTGAGAGGAAGAGAAAGGCGTGTGTGCGTGTGAATCAGCTTGGAGAGGAATGAACATCACCTGCATATGTTCACACTTGCTCACATAGGGACACCTACAAACACTCACACCCCACATACACTCCCTCAGATAAGCACTTCCTCGACTCCTCACCCTCCTGTCCAAGCCTCACACCGTTTCACTCTCATTTATTGGTCCTCTGGAGCCAAGGCAGGACCCTTCCTATACACGGAAGAACTTCGGGCTAAGAAAGAGAACCCCAAACCAGTGGGAACCTGGTAGGAGAGTGGGCGGGGCCAGCGATGATCCGCAACTTGAGGGGAGGAGGGGTTCCTTGGGCTCCAGGACCCTCCGGCCTTCAACCCCAGAAGCCCGGCTGCCCTGCACTCACTGAGGGACGATCAGCTTCTGCCCAAAGTGTGGGTCCCAGGGACGTGGTCCGGGGTTCCCTGTGCTCTCCGGAGATCGCCCTACTCCATCTCGCTCTAGTCCCTGGCAGTCCCACTGGGGCTCCAGGACGCGCCTCACCCTCCTCGGCCGCCAGGGGTCTCTGTCCCCTAACTAGATGAGGCCGGGAAGGGCTCCAGCGCGCGGACCGAACACGTGGAGACCAGGACCGTGGGGCGGGCTTAGGGAGCTCCAAGTGAGGCCACGGGGAACTGAGGGTAGAATGGGGACAAGGACGGCGGGGCTTAGTGACCACCGATTGACGCCAGTGGGCTTTACCCGGGCTCCCAGTGCCGCGGATGGGGGTGGCGGGGTGGGGTGATGCACACCGCTGGGGCAGCAACCCGGGAGCGTCAAAAATCCAAGGGAGTGCGGGAACGTGAAGAGTGGGGCCGTGACCTGTCGTCGGTAAATTAGTCCGGCTGCTCCGAAGAGCCTGCTGCAGCTCATAGTAAAAATGAACATAGACAGCCCGTGTCCCCGCGGTTGCAGGAATAGAGAGACGTCCTGTGTCCCTGCAGTTCAGGTCTGCTGTGTGCACCAGAGATGCGCAGGGGTTCCCTGGGCCAGTGTTTGTGAAGGAGAAATGGGACCTGCCCAAATGTTCATCCATCTACCCGGGTGGCTAGTACCGTGCTGTCTATTCACACATGAGCCCTGAGCTCAGTGGTTAGAGCCTGCTTGATTATACGTGGGAAGTTAGAAGGAACAAGATATGTCGACATGATGTTCAGGTACATTTGAAAACTTGGAACAAAATGCAAGGTGCTCTGCATAAACTGCAAGGCCCCAGGGACACTCCGGCTCCCTCTCCTACCTCCCAGCCTTTCTTGTATCAGGCCACACTGGCCTCCTCACTGTTCCTTAAATTTGTCAGGCGTATCCTTCCCCAGGACCTTTGCACTTGCTGTTCCTTCTCCAAGGGAGCCCTCTTCCCCAAGCACCTTCCCTGGGTGATCCTCTCACTTCCTTCAGGCGTAGCCTCTCCTGACCATCCCTCTAAGCTAATAGTTGCCACTCTCTCCCCTTCACTCCTCCCTTTTTCTAAAGAACCCATCACACCACATACTATAGCATAACATGTCTTTGTTCTGGCCTCTGCCACCCACTGGAACTTTGCTTCAGGACTTGGTCTCAGCACAGCCGTGTCCCCAGGACCTAAAGCAATGCCAGGCTTTGGAGCAGATCAGTAGCTATGTGTGTAATGAATGATACTGGGTTTCTTTCCAGGAATAGGGAGTACATGGGACTAGGGGACAAAGGTGGGAACAAGGGAGTCCAGCTTGGCCTTCTCTTGGTGAAAGATGGGAATTGGTTGACCTCAGGTTAGGATTTGTTGCTTATGTGTGGTGAGTGTGTCACATCCATGTCAGTGTTCTTGGTATTTTTGTGTCCACCCCCCCCCCCACCATCTAGCATGAAGAGACCCCTCTTAGGGACCCTCTGGTCTGGAAATCCTCTTCCCCAAAATGCTTTCTTCCCTCATGTGGAGTCTGTGCACCCTGTGTGTGGGGGACATGGGGGTTCGAGACCCTAAGCTCCTCTGTCCCGGCCCCTCCCCTGGGAGAAGGCCCAAAGTTGGGGCTCTGGGAGGATCCTGGGAACCCGAATGTGTGTGGGTGTCTGTGCATGTGTGATAGGGCACTGTACAGGGATATCTTGGCTAAGAATGTAACCAGGATACCATGTGGCCCAGGGAGGACAGTGGGGTAAGATGGTGACATCCCTGTGTGGGTGACACCTCTGCACCATGCTTGGTGACCTCCTGACCACTTGGCCATCAATGTGGCGATGGTCAACCCGAAGTCAGTGGTGGGACTTGTGCATGGGGATGGAGGCCAGAGGTGTTGGCTGCATCTTGTATGGAATAGTGGCGCTGGTGGGACCCAGGACAGGCTGCCCGAGTGTGGTTAGAACCTCAGGTTCACAAGTGTGATGCATGCCCTGGTTTACCTGCCCCTGTGTGGGTGTGCTGTTCGGTGACCAAAAACAGCTCTCTGTCTATCATCTATCTATCTACCTATCATCTATTTGTTGTCTACGTGAAATGCAAAGTCAAGTCTGGAAGGGCATACACCAGGTACGACCAGCACAATCTCCAGGCTGTGCTGGCAATTTCTTTATACTTTTCTTCTGTTTTATTTTAAAAGAATCTTTATATTTCTCTTTGTAATCAAGAAAAAACTAAGCTGTCTCCATTTTTAAAGACAAAACAAATCAAAACAATGGGCTGCATGATGATAGAGCCCCGGAGAAACTCTCACTCGGGACTCTGGAGGTGTCGGTGGGCTGGCTCCGGGGGCAGACCTGCCCAGTGTCACCGAGGGCTGGGCGCACAGCCAGGCGGTGGCTCTCCACACTGGCAGATGAAAAGTAGCCTCGTCAGCATGGATGGGTATGAAAGACGCAGTGTTGAGAACGAGAAAACACTTGCAGTTTCACTGGATCTATAGGAAGTTCAAAAACAGGCGAAGCTGAAAAGTAGTTGATTCAAGGGCACCCAGAGGACATAAAACTACAGGAAAAAGTATAGAGATGGTTAACACAAGGGCTCCTGAAGTCCTGGTCACGTTCAGATTCTTAGGTGGCACATGACCGATTTTATTACTACTTGTTAAATTTTACAGATACATTTTATGTATACTTCTTCTGGTTGTTCTAGTTTACAGTTAAAATAGAGGAAGCATATCAAAATATCAGCAGTGGCTCTTCTGCGTGAAGTATGAAAGGTGAATTTTTTTCTCCTGTTCACTTTTCTGTACTTTCCAAGTTATTTGGAGTGAACTACTGTTATTTTTAAAGATCAAGATGAATAAATTGTATTTTAAAAAGAACTCAAAACCAATAAGGTGATTTTTCCTTATGTTGAACTGAGCGCGTCTGCATTCTATTGCTTCCACCTGAGCCTAAAGTTTAGGGGCCCCAGAGACTACTTTTCGTCAGGATGGCCCCGAGATAGGAGAGAAATATCTCCCAGGCCTGGATCTTTCCTCCCAAGATTAGCCCCTCCACGTCCTTCGGCTGACTCCAAACCTTTGAAGGCACAATACCAAAAGTGAACCATAATGTAAACTATAGGCTTTGGACAATAATGACTGGTCAATGTAGGTCCATGAGTTGTAACACATGCACCCCTCTGGAAGGGGAGACTGATGATAGGGGAGGCTGTGCATGTGTGGGGGCAGGTGGTAAACAGAAAATTTCCATACCTTCCTCTTAATTTTGCTGTGAGCTTAAAACTGCTCTAAAAAAATTAAGTGTTTTTAAAAAATCAACAGGCGTGTAGTTTCATTTCTGGACTCACAATTCCATGGCATCGATCCCTATTCTTATGCCAGTACTGCAGTTGGGTGACTGTTGCTTTTAGTAAGCATTGAAATTGGAAAGTGTGAGTTCTCCAAGTTTGTTCTTCTTCTTCAAGATATTTTTTTAAATTTCATTTGAGGGGGAGTGGGGAGAGGCAGAGGAGAGAGAGAGAGAATCCCATGCAGGCTCCATGGGTTCAGTATGGAGCCCAACGTGGGGCTCCATCCCACAACGCTGGGATCATGACCTGACCCGAAGTCAAGAGTTGGACGTTCAACTGACTGAGCCACCCAGGCGCACCTCAAGATATTTTTGGTTCTTCAGGGTGCTTGTATTTCCATATGAATTTTAGGATCAGCTTTTCCATTTCTGTAATGGAAAAGGCCACTGGGATTTGGACAGGGATTGCATTCAGCCTGCAGTTCACTTTGCAAGTATTGCCATCTCAACAATAGCAAGTCTCCAATCCAACAGTTGGGATGGAATATCTTTCCATGCATTTAGATCTTTTCAAATTTCTTTCAGCAATGTTTCATACATTTCAGTGCAGAAACCTCACACCTGCTTGGTTAAATGTGTTTCTAAGAATTGTATTCTTTCTGATATTATTGTCAGTGGGATTGTCTTAATTTCCTTTTTGAAATTGCTCATTGCTAGTGCATTAAGGTGGTGATGACCCCAAGCTCACACTCAAGTCAGCATCAGCATGAGAACCCAAGTGTTGGGTTCAGTCACTTTGCACAGAACTGCCAGGTGCCAAGTTTCTGTGTTTCTCATGGTTAGAATCTATCCACCCCCTCAAATATCTGTCCACCCATCCAATTACTAACCTACCCATGAACCCATCAATACACTTACTTATTTACTTATCCACCAATCATCCACCCATCTTTCTACACAATCCACCCATCAACCCACACATCCATCAATCATTCACTCATGTACACATCTATCTACTGACCCATCCCTTCCTTCCTTCCCTCATTCAAACTGTTTCTTGGGAGCCTTGCAGTTACCAGGTACTGAGTAGAGGATGAGATAAAGAGTCTGCAGACCCAGGAAGGGGCTGCACTCAGTGAGGGTCCTAAAAGAAGGAGGTGAGAGTCCCAGAGTTCCGCCCTCCAAGATTCCAGGATTCTAAGCCAGAGCTCAGGGAGGCAGCCAGGGGCCAGCACCAGGCCCAGGCTGGGGCGAGGAGAGGACTAAGTGTAGGGGGAGGACTCTGCTACCCTCTCCTGTGAGCTACACAAACCTCCAGCTATAGCCCTGAATCTGCCTGTCCCCTCCCTGGCCACACCTGACTCTGTTTGTCACCTGTCCCATGCCCCACTGACCATGGGCTCAGTTTCTCTTCCCCTTACTTCTCCCCTTTTATCACCCCGAGTTCTGGTTTAGGTCAAAGGATTAACTTTAGCTTGGGGGTTCCCACGGGTGGTCAACAAAGCCACTAGAACTGGAGGAGGCAACTTACCCCAACCCCCTTTAGCTTCATGCCTCACTGTCCCTGCAGGCCCAGGGCCTCCAAGCCAAATTCCTGTATTTAGGTATCCTCCGGTTTCCTGGCAGGCTGGCCCTTGAAGCCTCTCACCCAACAGTCCTTGAGCAGAGGGGACTGTTGGGACCTAGAAAGAGGAAGCAACTTGCTCACGGTTATATAGCATATCAGAGGGAACCCCTGGGCAAGAGCCCAGGAGATGATAGCAATAGCTGGGGCTTAGTGAGGGTCACTGTGGATCAGGCACATCACAGACATCGTCTTGAATCTCCACACCCACCCTGTGGCGGGCGGGGCGGGGGGAGACTAGTTATCTCTTCCTTGTACAGATGAGGAAACTGAAGCCCACAGAGGGGATGCATGTCAACCAAGGTTAAGGGCTGAGAAGGGCTGAGAAGGGCTGCACGTGGGTGAGGACTCCAGCCTGCCCCAACTTGGGGTCTGGGCTCCTACCACAGTCTTTCCCCAGGACTTTTGCCTGCTGGCCCTCCCTCCAGTCACCCATGGGGTAGAGGGATCGTCCCTGGGGTTGGCAGCCCCGGCTCACCCTGCCATCCACTCTTGGGCTTCCTTTCTGCACCTCTGAAAGGGAGTTGGGGCTTCAGAATGGTAGAGAGAGGTCACCCCATGTGAGCATGTCTGGTGCCTGGCAGAGGAGAGCTCTCCATACAGGAGGATCCCTGTGTGAGTTCAGGTAGGCCCCATCCTCTGCTGGCCTCAGTTTCCCCATCTATCAGATGGGAAGCCCCAGACTGGGAGTTGGGACATACAGGAGATGAGTCTGTGTTGCTCTTTGGTATGTTAACAATTTTGAGCCTCAGTTTTCCTACCTATGAAATGAGGCCATGATCTTGGCTGTCGGCCTCACAGAATCCCGGAGTGGCTCAGCTGAATAACATGTATCCCCATGTTTTATAGCTAGTATGGGGACAGTAAGGCCACTCTATAATATCTCAGAGTACAGTTGCCTTTTGGAACCACAGATCTGGTCAGGGCCAAGGCCTTCAGACGTTCTACCCCTGGTCTTGCTTCCTCTGAGCCCCATCCTTGCCCCTCTCCTAGGCGCTGGACACTCCAGCCCACTGGCAGGGCTCAGCATGTGCGTTCATGTCCTTGCCCTGCCTATCCCCTGCCTTTGGCACTGAGCACTCCTCCACCCTCCAGAACTCCTGCCCCCAGGATGCCACTCTGGCCTGCCTCCCAGCATCCTCAGCACATCTCTTCTCTGCCTGGTGGTATCGACAGGGGCCATTCAAGGAAGGAAAGTGGACATCTCAGGAGGGGGCTAATACCAGACAGTGAGGCCCCAGGTCCAGGGAGGAGCTCAGACATTACCCAGGAGTCCATGGACTTCCTTATTGCCGGTGGCTGATGTGGGCCATGTGAGAAAAGCAAGCATACGGACATGGAGGAGGATGGTCTGCCTTGGTTCTGCTGTTTCTATCTCCTGTTTGGGAATATTCTCCAGCAATTCTGGGTGAGAGTAAAACTACCTCTCAAAAAACATGAGGATGTCTTCTGCTGACTCCTTTCCCACAGGATGAAAAGAATGTTGTTCATGTTTCAAGATGGTTGAGATCAGGACACAATGTGTTAAACCCCAGTGAGCAGAGAGCATGATTTCTGACTGAATAAAGGACTTTTTATTGAGCATTGATTGGGTACAGGGAAAAGGGCTTGGATGATCCTGGTGGGAGGAGAGACCTTCCTGGAGGTCCATCTGCTGCACACCCTCTTGGGTGGGTGGGGTTCTCGGGCACCTAAGGGCACTCTGCGGGGACCACAGTCTTCTCCACGGTGCTCCCCTCGTGCGTGACCTGGCAGGTAAAACTGTTGTGAGATTTCCACTTGTCAGGTGACAGACTTAGGTAACTGCTGGCCACATACTTGTTGTTGCTCTGTTTGAAAGGTTTAGTGGTCTCCACGCCCTGGTCAATGGGGGTGCCATCTGCCTTCCAGGTCACCGTCAAGGTGCCGGGGTGGAAGTCACTGATGAGGCACACCAGAGTGGCCTTGTTGGCTCTGAGCTCCTCAGAGAAAGGCAAGAAGAGCATGACCGAGGGTGCGGACTTGGGCTGACCTGTGTGGACAGAGGAGAGGGTGAGAGACACAGGGAGAGTCCAGGCTTTGGGCAGCCCTTCCCCCATCTACAGCCTCTGTGATTGTTCCCATGGTGGCCATGCTGGTTCATCCAGGAGACCCTCCTTTCCACTCCAGCCCTGGACAGCAGGCAGCCCCCCCATGCTCCCAATAGCCCTTCTATGTCACCTCTCCCAGGTGGGTGAAAGGTGCATCTTCAGCCTCAGTTTCCCCCTCAGCCCCGCATCTGGCCCCCATATAACTTCATTCTTCTGGATCCGGGTACTTCCCCTGTGAACTGCAGTCTACCACCCAGCCTGCCAGCACAATCCTGATGACTGACGACTTTAAGGGGCAGTTGTGTAGTTTTGAGCCTCTACTCAGTCCCCACTTGGTCATCTCTTGAGTCTAACATGCCTTTGAGGAAGGCAGGAGGCCAGCCCTTGGACAGGTGAGACACCTGGGGCCCTGGGATTATGGGGCTCCAGGGATAGAAGAAACTGCCCATGGGACCTGCTCCTTTGTTTTCTTTTCTTTTCTTTTCTTTTCTTTTCTTTTCTTTCCTTTTTTTTTCTTTTCTTTTCATGTTTATTTATTTTTGAGAGAGAGAGAGAGAGAGAGAGAAACAGAGACAAAAAGTGAGTGGGGGAGGGGCAGAGGGAGAGGGAGACACAGAATCCAAAGCAGGCTTCAGGATCTGAGCTGTCAGCAAGGAGCCCAACACGAGGTTCAAACCCACTAACCATGAGTTCATGACCTGAGCTGATGTTGAACACTTAACCAACGGAGCTACACAGGTGCCTAAAGACCCACTCCTTTCTGACCAATGTCCTGGGAGGGCCATGCTTCTGGTCACCTCATCCTGCATCACTCACATCTCTGTGTTCCTGTGTCCTCACAGCCTCACAGAGGCCCCAAGTGCTTCAGCCTAGAGCAAACCAGACTGCTCTGTCCCCCTCCCATGGACCTCCCCTTGGGTTGCCCCTCTGTGTTCCCGGAGGATGAGGTCACAGCCCCAGCCATGTCCCCAACCTCCTAGATGGGCATCAAGCCCTTAGCCAAGACCCCAAATGACTCTTTCCAAGGCTGCCCCAGTGCCCTTGGTCAGAACCAGTCTCTGGACCTCACACAGGTCTGCCCTGGAAGAAGGGAAGGAGTCCCCATTTTTGGACCAACGTTTCTAACCCAGGCCCCTAGGACCTGGCCACATTCAACTGTCAGACTCTAAAGGTAAATGCTTGTACCATTGAAATCCTTCCTGCTGGTTTCCCTGAGACCAACCCATCTCCCCCAGATCCCATAAATTTGCTAAGAGGTCAATCCTTAAGGGTGGGAGGCAGACAGGAGGAGCCCCCAGAGAAAAGTAAATTTCCTGAGACAATAGAGGGGTGGGACAGGTTGGGAAATATGGTAAGAGTCACTTACCTAGGACAGTGAGCTTGGTTCCTTCACTGAAAACAACCCAGGGTGACCGAGTTTCAGACCAAAACCCACCGGGCCAGCACCTTGGGCCTGCCCCATGGGGGCCAGGCCAGAACAGGAACCTGTGATGGGCACAGGGCTGTAACAGGTGGGGCTGGGCATCCAGCCTCGCAGAAGCTGTGGCACACCTGGATGAGCCCACAACCTAGAGGTGTCCCTGTTCCCAGCTCTCTGTTTGAGGCAGATTCCACCCATGGTCTTATGTATTACCCCCCTTTCCAAGGGTGTCCTGATCATCTCCTGATCCTCAGTGCTGACCATGACACTACATGCAGTAGGTGTTCAGTAAATCCCTGAGTGCCTTATTGCATCCAAACATCTCTGCCAGAGGATTGGACTAGTGGATTTCCACCTTAGAGGGTGGTCCAGTCAGCTGTGATTGGTTTTGTGATGCAATATGATTTTTGTTTTAAAATAATAAGAATATTACATATATAACACAAATAAATATAATAAAATACATTTAAATACATTTAAAAATGTAATATTTATCTCTCCATCTCTCCTGCTGTGTATAGTGCCATTTTATTTTTCTTTCTTTCTCTCTCTCTTTCTTTTTTTTTCTTTTTTCTTTTTGTGTATGTGTGGTAAAACATACATAGCATAACATTTTACCAATTTCAGTCATTCTATAAGGCTAGCGTTACACTAATATTAAAACCAGACAAAGACATTATAAGAAAACTACAGAACAATATCTCTTATTAATATAGATGCAAAAACTTCAACCAAGTCTTTGCCAATTGAATCCTAGAATGTATTAAAAGAATTATATACCATGACCAAGTGGGATTTATCCCAAGCATACAAAGCTGGTTCAGCATTTAAAAATCCATTAATGTAATCTATCATGTCAACAAGCTGAAGAAGAAAAAAATCACATGATTATATCAATAGATGAAGAAAAAGCATCTGACAAAACCCAACGCCCGTTTATGACAAAAATTCTCAGTAAACTAAGGCTTAAATTTCCTCAAGTTGCTAAAAAATACTCACAAAACCCCCCTACAGTTAACATCATATTTAATGGTGAAAAACTTGAAGCTTTCCTAATAAGATCAGAACATGGTAATAATGTCCCCTCTCACCACTACTTTTCGATATCATATTGGAAATCCTAGCAAATGCAATAAGACAAGAAAAGGAAATAAAAGGTATGCAGACTGGGAGAGAGGAAATAAAACTGTCTTTGTAAATAATGCGATTATGTAGAAAACCAAAAGACCAAAAGAAAAACTGGAACTAATAAACAATTAAAGCAAGGTTACAGATACATGAATAATATACAAGTCAATTACTTTTCTATATACCAGCAATGACAAGTAGAATTTGAAATTAAAAACAGTACCATTTACATTATCATCACCTTCAAAAGGAGCTACTTAGGTATAAATCTAACAGAACATACAAAATCTGTTTGAGGATAACTGCAAACTCTAATGAAAGAAATCAAAGAAACCTAAATAATAGAAGAATATTCCATGTTCATGGATAGAAAGACTCCATATTATCAAGATGTCAGTTCTTCTCAACTTGATCTATAGATCAATGCAATCCCAATCAAATTCCCAGCAAGTTAGTATGTGGATATTGGCAAACTGATCCTAAGGTTTATACAGAGGGGCAAAGGACTCAGAATAGCTAACACAATATTGAAGGGAAAGAACAAACTTGGAGGAATGACAGACACTACAAGGCTTTGAGAATTACTATAAAGCTACAGTAATCAAGACGGTGTGGTAGTGACATAAATACAGACCTATGGAATAGAACAGAGAGCCCAGAAATACACTCTCAGACATACAGTCAAATGATTTTTGACAAAGGTGCCAAGGCCATTCAATGGGGGAAAGGACAGTCTTTTTAACAAATGGCGCTGGGAAACATGGATATTCACAGGAAGAAGAATGAAGTTGGATTCTTACCTAACACCATATACAAAATTAACTCAAAATGGATGAAAGATATAAATATAAGAGCTAAAACAATAAAACCCTTAGGAGAAAAAGCTAGAGGACAAAAGCTTTATAACATCAGATTGACAAGGACTTCTCAGATATGACCCTAAAGGCACAGACAATAAAAGAAAAACTAGACAAGCTGGACTTCATGAAAATTTCAAAATTTTGTACAACAAAAGGCACTATCCACAGGGTAAAACCCACAGAATGGGAGAAAATATTTGCAAATCATATATGTAATAAAAGATTAATATCCATAATATATAGGGAACTTCTAAAACTCAACAGGAAAAAAACAAACAACCCATTAAAAAATGGGCAAAGGGCTTGAACAGATATTTCTCCAAAGATACATAAATGGCCAATAAACACATGAGAGACACTCAGTATTACTGATCATTAGGTAAATACAAATTAAGCCTACAACTTAGGCGAGATACAACCTCGCACTCATTGGGATGGCTATTAAAAAAACAAACTAGAAAACAAGTGTTGCTAAGAATATGGAGAAATTGGAACACTTGTGCACTTGTGCTCAAATACTGCATGATTCCACTTATGTGAGGTATTCAGAGTAGTCAAGATCATAAAAGTAGGAAGTAGAATGATGGTTTCCAAGGGCCGGGGGAGAGGAGAATGGGGAGTTATTGTTTAAAAGGTATAGAGTTTCAGGGTGCCTGAGTGGCTCAGTTGGTTAAGTGTCTGACTCTTGATTTCAACTCAGATCATGATCTCAAGGTTTGTGGGTTTGAGCCCCTCATCAGGCTCTCCGCTGAGAGTGCAGAGTCTGCTTGGAATCCTCTTTCTCTCTCCTTCTATCCCTGCCTCTCCCTCATTTTCTCTCTCTCTCTCAAAATAAATAAATTTTTTTAAAGTATAGAGTTTCAGATTTACAAGATGCAAAGAGTTCTGGCAATGCACAGTGGTGATAGCTGCACAGCAAAGTGAGCGTATTTAATACTACCAAACTCTACACTTAAAAATGATTAAGCTGGTATATTTTATGTTATGTGTCTCTTAACACAATAAAAAATCATATTTAAAGACAAAATAAGGGGCGCCTGGGTGGTTCAGTTGGTTGGGCATCCAACTTCAGCTCAGGTCATGATCTCACTGCTCGTGAGTTCAAACCCCACATTGAGCTCTGTGCTGACAGCTCAGAGCCTGGAGCCTGCGTCAGGTTCTGTCTCTGTTCCTCTGCCCCTCCCCTGCTTTTCTCTCTCTCTCTCTCTCTTTCTCTCTCTCTCTCTCAAATATAAAATAAAACATAGAATAATAATAATAAACACAAAATAAGACACACATTATCTTAAAGAAATATTGGGAAATTTAAAAAAAGAAGAAAGTTAAAGTTAAAATTACTTGTAAGTCCACTATGGATAGATAAACATTATTAGCAGTTTATTATATTTTCTTCTAGTCTTTTAAAAAAGTATATTATTGGGGTACCTGGCTGGCTCAGTTGGTAGAACATGGAACTCTTGATCTTGGGGTTGTGAGTTTGGGCCCCACAATGAGGGTAGGATTTACTTAAAAAATTAATAAGTGTATTATTCATATTTTTAAAACAAAATTTATGTGATATTTTTCTTCTTCTATAAGATTTTAATAATATATATTCCCCTCTAAGCACTGCTTAAGCGATGTCCCATACATTTTGATATTTTGTATTTTCTTTTTCATTCAATTCAGTTCTCTAAATTTCCACCTTTAAGAGTTTACAAAAATAAGATAAAAACATAGAGGGAGGCAAACCATAAGAGACTCAATACAGAGAACAAATAGAGGGTTGCTGGAGGGGAGGTGGGTGGGAGGATGGGCTAAATGGGTGATAGGCATTAAGGAGGGCACTTGTTGGGATGAGTGCTGGGTGTTATATGTTAGTGATGAATCACTAAATTCTACTCCTGAAACCAATACTACACTGTATGTTAACTAACTTGGGTTTAAATTAAAAAAAACATGGTAAGATAGAAATTAAGGGTAGTTCACCATATGTATGATCAGATCGCTTCCTAATATATAGGGCAGATGCCTCCTATCACAATCATCTACACACTCTAATCCTCTCCCAAGCAAGATAAAGCAGGTCATCTGGATCCACTGGGTTTTAATCTTTCTATCAGGCTGGCGGTTTCTGGGGAGTATGATCTTAATATAGCTGTAAGTAGAGCCTGTGGTTGTGAATCTACTTCCATACTTCGCCACTGTAAAGTTGTTTTCCTAGTTAAATAGAGTGAAAGACTCTATTGTGATATATAGGTTCAATAAATCTTAAGTCCTTACATAAAAAAATAATTTAGAAAAACAATAAAATCAACCCCAAGTAGAAGAAACAGTGAAGAGCAGAAATCAATGAAACTAAAACAGAGAAACATAGAGAAAATGAATAAGATAAAAATCTGATTCTTGAAAAATCAATACAATTGATTAATCTCTAACCATACTGAGTAAGTAAATAAGAGAATACAAATTGTCAATATAAGAAATAAAAGGAGTATTACTAAAGATCCTATAGTCATTAAAATGCTAGGAAGGGAATATTAGAAAAAACATTATGCCAATAAATCTCACCACTTAAATGAAATGGACCAATTCCTCAAAAGACACAAACATTTAAAGCTCACCTGTATCTATTTTATTTTTTAATGTTTATTTATTTATTTTGAGAGAGAGAGAGAATCTCAAGCAGGCTCCACACAGCACACAGCGTGGAGCCCAACATGGGGCTCTGCTCTGACAGCACGGATCCTGCTTGGGATTCTCTCTCTCTCTCTCTCTCTCTCTCTTTTTTTCTCTCTCTCTCTCTTTCAATAACTAAAGAAGCATTTTTAAAAACAGAAGTAAGATTTCAAACCAATAACTTAACTCTACCTTAAGGAAATAGAAAAAGAAGAGCAAGTTAATTCCAAAGCTAAGAGAAGGGAGGAAATAATAATAAGTAGAGTAGAAATAAATGAATTAGAGAATAGAAAACAATAGCGAGCATGAGTAAAACCAAAAGCTGCATATTCGAAGTTTAAGAGCTTTGAGAAACCTTTACTAGACTGACAAATACAAAAGAGAGAAGACTCAAATTATTAAAGTCAGAACTGAAAGTTGGGACATTACTACACACCATGAAAAAGTAAAAAGAGTTATAAGGAAATAATATGAACAACTGAATACCAACAAATCTAATAATCTAGATGAAATGAAAAAATTCCTAGAAAGACACAAACTACCAAAACTGACTCAAGAAGAAATAGAAAACCTGAATGGGCCTATAACAACTAAAGATATTAAAATGGTAATCAAAAAACATTTCCACAAAGAAAAGCCCAGGACCAGATGGTTTCACCAGAAAGTCCTACCAAACATTTTTATTCATTTAATTTTAATTTTTCATTTTTGTGTGTGTGACAAATATTTAGAGAAGGTAACACCAATCCTTCACAAACTCTTCCAAAAAATAAAAAAGAAAGAAACATATCCTAACTCATTCTATGAGGCCAGAATCATCCTGATACCAAAGCTGAACAAAGACATCACAAGAACCCTGCCGACTAATATCCCTGATGAATACAATACAAAAATGCTCAACAAAGTACTAGAAAAGTGAATCCAATAGCATATTAAAAAGAATCATACAGCAAGTGGGGCTCATCGCAGGAATGTAATGGTGGTTCAACTTCAGAAAATCAATCATAATGATGGAATGAAGGATGAAAGCCACATGATCATCTCAATTGATGCAGAAAAGTATTTGACAAAATTCAACACAGTTTCATGCCAAAACACTTTAAAAACTTGGAATAGAAGGGAACTTCCTCAACTTTATAAAGACCATCTATAAAAAATCCACATGAAACATCATATTCACTGGTGGAAGACCGAACACTTTCCCCTTAAAATCAGGAACAAGACAAGGATGACTATTTTTGCTCCTTCCATTCAATACTGTACTGGTGAATGGCTAAACAAAATGTAATACATTTAAAGTGGAATCCTTCCCAGCAATAGAAAGGAACAGGTTATTGATAAATGAGATAACCTGAGTCAACTGCAAAGGCATTATACTGAACTAAAGAAGCCAGACTTAAAAGGTTCTGTACTTGGAATATTATAATTCAGTTACGAAAAGCATCAAACTATGATTCACCCAACAATCTGAATGGACATCCAGAAAATTATGCTGGGTGAAAAAGCTAATCATTTATAGAACAATCTTGAAATGACAAAATTAAGAATGAAGGCCAAATTAGTAGTTGCCAAGAGGTAAGGAAGGGGCTTGGAAGGGACAGAAGTGGGAGTGGCAATAAAAGAGCAAGGTGAGGAATCCGTGGAGAGGGAAACATTCTGTACCTTAACTGTATTGATGCCAATATCCTGGTTGTGATATTTTACTATGGTTTTACAAGACATTACTACTGGGGGAAAGGGAACATGGGACCCCTCTGTATTGTGAATCTACAATGATCTTGAAATAAAAGGTTTAATACCCCAAAAGTTTTACATACCCCAAAAAGCTTACATACCCCAAAATTCCATTTGTATGATATTCTGGAAAAGGCAAAACTATAGGATCACAGAGAGATCAGTGGTTGCCATGGTTGGGGTGGAGAGACAGACTGACGACAGAAGAGACATAGGGAAATTTGGGTGGGGTTGGAAATGTTCTCTATTTTGATTGTGTTGATAGTTACATGATTCTATGATTTCATTAAAATTTATGTAACTACTATATGAAAAAGAGGAATTTTACTCTGTGTAAGTTAAAATAAAATAAATAGAAAATTTGACATGGAACAGATTGTAACCTGGTTTTAAAAAATCCTGGTTATGTGGGGCTCATATCCTGGGTGGCTCAGTTGGTGAAGCATCTGACTTCAGCTCAGGTCATGGTATCACAGTTTGTGGGTTTGAGCCCCATGTCAGTCTCTGTGCTGACAACATGGAGCCTGGAGCCTGCTTCAGATTCTGTGTCTCCCTCTCTCTCTCTGTCCCTCCCCTACTTGTGCTCTCTCTCTGTGTCTCAAAAGTACTTACTTTTATTTACTTAAATAAACATTAAACATTTTTTAAAAATCCTGATTATGTTATTGCAATACATATATACATAGGACATGTATATATGTACATATATATACATAGAATGAGTTTATTATTCCCTTCCATGGACACACCATAGTCTATCGTTGGACACTGAGGTTATTTCCACTTTCTCCCCATGAACACACTTATAATATTTAGCAGAGGTTCTGATTATTTCCTCAAGATAAATTTCTAGAAATGAAATTACTTGATTAAAAGAAATGTAGATTTTTTATGAATCTTGGCAATTGATGTTATTTGTTCCAAGAATTTCGTCTCCTACTCACCATCCACGAGAGCGCCCATTCCTCCCCTGTCGACCCTCTGGTACCATCACTTTAAAAGTTTTTTTTTTACGTTTATTTATTTACTTTGAGAGAGAGAGAGAGAGAGAGAATGCACCAACATGTGAAAGCAGGATGGGGCAGAGAGAGGAAGAGAGAGAGAATCCCAAACAGGCTCCACACTATCAGCACAGAGCCCCATGCAGGACTCCAGCTCACTAACTGTGAGATCATAACCTGAGTGAAATCCAGAGTCTGGCACTTAACTAACTGAGCCACCTAGGCGCCCCTGGTACCATCACTTTAAATTCACTTGCCAATTTCACAGGTGGTCTTGGTTGCTGTGTGGACACCCCCCTCCTTGCTCCTCTAATCTGGAGTGGAAAAATCCAGAGCCATTTTTCCAAGAGAAGAGTCTGACTGTATTCCTTTCTTAAGTCCCTCAAGGTCTTCAGGAAAAAGCACAGGTACATGAAACCCCCTGTGGTCTGCCGCCACCCTCCTTTTCCCCTTCCCCAACTCCCTGACTGTACACCTCACTCTCCCTTTGCCTGAAGAGACCCCATCACTGGCCAATGGCCTTCCATCTGTAAAACCAGCTTGGGCATCCTCCCCCCTCCCACTTTACTGCTCCAAAAATTGTCTAGGGAGTCTGTCCTCAAGACTGCACGTGACCCCCTTGGTTCAGGCCCATCCTGTCTGACCCACCAACCGTCACTGGCCCAAAAGTGAATTGACCTCCTTGGGAGAGACCAATGCCTTGCAGACCACTCCTTCTCTTGGACCATTTTGTTAAAATACAGGACAGCCTGGTGCAGTCACAGCATTCTCTTAGTTGTCTGATAAAAAGCCGGGGTGGGCCATCTTGGCTCTTCCTTTGCTGTTCCCTCCTCTTCCTGAATCTCCAACTGTCTGTCCAGTCTGCCTGGGACACTGCCACAACCCCTGCAAAGTCTCTCTAGGTCTGGATTCCCACCCTCACCCGCCCAGGCCTGGCCATGCCCTTTCCTTGCAAACATTCCCTGGGATCCCCCAGATAAAGTCTGTCCTGTGGGGATTGGTCCTCCAGGTCAGAGGCTGGTCACCTGTTCAGCCTTCTCTCAGACCATGTTGGCCCCAGTCCCCACTCACTGCAGCCCTGCAGATGGCTGACAGCTTCCTGAGCATTCTGTGTCTGTACCACCTTGTCATTGTCCTCATGTGTGGTTGTTGCTTCATCTGCCCCCCTCTCCCACTGGACCTTGAGTTGGGGCCAAACCTTGCTCCCCTGGGATCCCTCAGCACAGGGCCTGACCCCAATGGGGGCTCCATCTTTCCTTGTGTTTTCCTGGGCCCTGCCAGACACCAAGAGGCCAGTCCTCATCTGACACCCATAGGTACTGACCCACCCTCCCTGGCTGGACTGCTGGTACTGAACAAAATCAGTTCATCTTATTCTAGTCTTTCACCAAGGCAACCCCAGCATCCCTGGGTGGGTGTCAGGCTACAAGGCCCTCGCTCAGTTAAGACCCCTTGCTTTACAGAACAGGCAACTGAGATGGGGGGAGGCAGACTTGTCAGTCCCACCAGTTAGATGGGAGTGGGGACACCTGGAGACCATCGGGCTTGAGTGTTGGCGTCTACACCAGCTGCATGACATTGAGCAGGTCACTTCACCTCTCTGGACCTTTACCCTCAGCTGTAAAACGGAAGTGACAGCGGGCTCTGTCTTATGGGGCTGCTGAAGGAGGTTCTGCCCGTAAAATGATAAGTGCCCACAGTGAACACGCTATTGTGTCACCCATTATCATAGATGGACACAGATGCTTGGCACTTTGTCCAAGAACTTCCTACTACACACAGAGAGGAGGGGCCTGGGGTCACTCAGCAAAGGGGACTTCCCCAACGAGGGCTTACACCTTGAGTGGGGTCGGGCTCTTAAGGGGTCAGTCACAGGAGGCGGCCCTGGCTGAAGGTCCCTGGCTAAGGGTCTGGTGACCTGGGGACAGCAGGGAAGGCTCACTCCCAAGTAAGAAGTATAGACTGGAACCTGCGCCCTACTGCTCCAGGGAGTGGCGCCACCAGGGGAAGGGAGAGGAGATGGCTCATCAGCTGAGAGGAGGAGGTCTGGGCACCCTGGGATGACAGCACCCACCACCCCCATGGACGTCCTGCTGCTGCCTCCTTGTTTCTTCCTCACCCAGAAGGCCAGGGTGAGATGAGTGAGGCACTAGCCTTGGGCGCAAAATTTAAGAGTGCCAAAAACTCAGTATTTCAGATAAATCATCATATTTTAATACAATACTAAAAAATAAAAATTAATACAAACAAATACACCCTGGAAAAATGTCAACACTTTAAATAAAGCCAGTGTCTGTCCAGGCTGCCTCTCTTCTCACTGATTCTTCCTTGTCCTCCTCACTGCCACTCTGTGTCCCATTCCCAATTCTGGCTGCAAAAACCCTCTCCTCCCTCACCCATATGACTCATTCAGGCCCTTACCTGTCCCATAGGCTCCGAGGGCTGCTTTCTGCTGGGGCTCCAGGGCCTGGGGCACTGCTCGGTGGTGCTGCTGTCATTGGGGGCAGCTGGCCATGGGCACCCATGGCCAAGCCCAGCAGCAGCAGGGGCCAGCACTGCTTGGGGCCAGGGCTCTGCCCCCTGGGGGGCTCACAGCCCACCTGGCCTGTCCCGGGCCTCATTCACCCTCAGAATCAAAGGACCTGTAGGCTTGAGCTCCCTGGAAGAGAGTCAGCAGGTGCCCCTGGTCCTTCTTGCTGGCAGTGGCTGTCCCAGTGCTTTCTGGCCCAAGTGGCCCCGTCCTCTGCCTGGACTTTCTCTCCAATACCCATGGCTGTTACTCCTGGGGATGTCTCCCAATGGGCCATCGGCCAACTGCCCTACTGTGGTCGCATCCATGGCTCAACCGCCTACCACCCCAGCTGCCAGCCTGGTCTCACCCCTGGGACCCTGGGTGGGGCGCTCCTGCTCCTGCCTTCCTTCCCAGAGGGCTCCTGGGTCTGCGGAGCATCTCTCCTGGGACTGGAGGGACATGGAATGCAGCCAAGTGCCAGTAGATCAAGAGTCACCTGAGTTCAGTGGGCTGGGGCTGAGGCTGCTGTTCTGACCAGCCTGGGGGCAGGGGTGGTGACAGGGGAGGAAACAGGTGTAGTTTAGCAAGAAACCAATGTTCAAGTTCAGGAATCATGCTGTAATTATAAATATGGTGTTTAATGCACCATGTTCAGCACCTCATGGATGTCATCTCTCTCTCTCTCTTTCTCTGACACACACACACACACACACACACACACATGCACACATACACACGCTCACACCCTCATAGATTTTATCCAGAGGTCATCATTATGAGCACAGCATCTGCACACTTCACGCAGTAGTGGCTTCTGTGAGGCCCCTTTCCCATCTCCCCCCAAACCCCTATGAACTGTCAGTCCAGGAACTCCATGCTTTGGTGTGGGGTGGGCAGCGGCAAGGAGGAGGGATCGAGCACCCACATGGGGTGATGAGGGTCCGGCTCTGTGCTGGCACTGCCAGGAGGGATGCTCCGCTCACCTCCTGGGTCTCCAGGCCTCTTTGTGACATGAGGCTGGCGACACTGTCGGCTCTGCTCACTTTCGGATCTGTGGTGAGCTCTAAGTGGGCAGATAATGGCTGTGAAAGTCCTTTTTCTCCCATTAGTTTTTAAAAACATTGTGGTAAAAGATGTATGAAATGAAATTTGCTATCTTAACCTTTTTTAAGTGCACAGCCCAGTGGCATTAAGCACAATTACATTTTGCGCAACCCTCACCACCATCCATCTCCAGAACTTGTTCATCTTCCCAAACTGAAGCTCTGTTCCCCTTTAAACACTAACTCCCCATTCCTCCTCCCCACACCCCAGCACCTGGCAACCACCATTCTACTTTCTGTCTCAGTGAATCGGACTACTCCAGGGACCTCAGATACGTGGAATCATAGAGTATTTGTCCTTTGAAAGTGCTTTCTAAACTGAGAAGTTTCCGCAAGCATAACACATATGTCTGGCTGTTATGATTATATTTATTATTGTCACCACCAGCTGGTCCATCTGGCGCGGCTGAAGAAAAATCATGGCCCATCAAAAAATAATGAATTCCTAATTATATATCAACTGTCACTTTTCAAAGCTTGTATTGTAACTCAGAGGGTTGTGACATCGTTCAGTCAGTTACAATCAGCATTTTGCAAAAGTGAAGCAACCTAGAGGAGACAGGAGAATGGAGAGCATCCCGTGCAAGGGGAGGGATGGTGACAGTTCGTGGGATTTTGCTTCAGTTATAGAATACATAGATGTGCTCTGGATAATGATGGAAAATGTATTTCTTTTCTTTTTTTTAATTTTTTAAAAAGTTTATTTATTTATTTATTTTGACAGAGACAGAGACAGCGTGATTGGGCGAGGGGCAGAGAGAGAGGGAGAGAGAGAGAATCCCAAGCTGGCTCTGTACCATCAGCACACAGTCCAATGTGTGGCTCGAACTCACAAAACCAGGAGATCATGACCTGAGCTGAAATTGAGAGTCAGACGCTTAACTGACTGAGACACCCAGGTGCCCCTATTTTACTTTTTTTATTTATTTTATTTCTATTTTTGAGAGAGAACGTGCACATGAGTTGGGGAGAGGGACAGAGGGAGAGAGAGAAAGAATCCCAAGCAGGCTTCACTCTCAATGCAGAGCCCGTTGGAGGGCTCTAACCCACAACCTGGGATCATGACTAGAGCCAAAATCAAGTGTTAGACTGACAAAGCCACCAAGGCGACGCAGGGAAAGGAATTTCTTACGGGGAGTTTTGATTCAAAAACTTGTGGAGAACACTCTCCTGTGACCCACTGTGACCCAGTGGGACCCACTGGTGACCCACTCATAGCTGTGCATATGAGACGAAGCTAGTTGTTAAGTTTACCCTTGCACCTCACAGTTGGCTGACCTGGTGTTCATGTTTGAAACCACCCTTTGTTTTTGGTCTTCTGTGACCCAGTGTGTCCTGGGGCAATGTGGTCCTGGTGTCTCATCTATCGTTACGAGGCTCCACTATGGTCTCCCAGAGTGAATTTCATGGGTGCCATACACCCTAGGGGAGCCAGGCCATCCCAGGCATCCCCTTGACATCTGTCCAGCTGTGGTCCTGGGATGCTGTAACAGACAGACAGAAGGACGTCTGGGTATCACATGCAGCTCATGAGGGCCACAATGAGGTCGGACTTCATGGAGAATTGTGACTCAGCTTGGATCCCTCTGTCCCCCACACAGTGACTGAGCATCCCTGAGGGCCAGGCATTGCATCCTGGGGACCTCAGGGTCTGCAGGAAGATGGACAAGGCACTGAACAGTAACGGGAGCAGGCACCCTAACAGACATCATGCAGGGGATAGGGACAGCTCCTGGAGGCCCCTGATTCAGCCTAGCTTCTCCTCATTGTGATGCTTGGCCCATTCCTGCCTCTGACCTTGGGCTTCTTGCACCTTTGGAGCTGGGGCAGGGTCTGCCCAGGGGTTCAGGTTGAAGCTGCTCCTCCACCAGCTCCCCTGTGTGTGTGTGTGACACTTACCCACTGCCCAGGGTTCAGAAGCTGGGGTTCCACCTGGGACAGCCCCAGGTCTCAGGGAGAAGGGGCTGTCCCTAAGCACAGTGACCCTAGCTGCGTTCCCACAGCCTCTGGCCAGCCACTGCCACAGACCACATCCTCCTGTGGTAGCTGAGATTGAAAATCCAGGTCTGGCCAGATCAGGGGACCTCTGAGGGATGGGATGGGCCTTCTCAGCCATTGCAGCGGCAGATCTGATGCAATAACCCAGTCCTATCCCACCCCCTCTCTGGACTGGATTCAGGCCTGGCCTGAAGGCTGTTTGCATTTCAGGTATTTCTTTAATATTTATTTATTTTTGAGAGAGAGAGAGAGAGAGAGAGGGAGAGAGAGAGTGTGAGTGGGGGAGGAAAAGAGAGAGAGGGAGACACAGAATCCAAAGCAGGCTCCAGGCTCTGAGCTGTCAGCAGAGAGCCTGACACGAGGCTTAAACTCACAAACTGTTAGATCATGACCTGAACTGAAGTCAGATGCTTAACCGACTGAGCCACCCAGACGCCCCCAGGTATTACTTAAGTCTTGTTGAAACAGACAAACAGGAAACAAAGCCAATCCTATTCACGGACCTATTCTAAAACTGCTTGTCTTGGAAGTTTTAATGGAAGAAGAGTGATCACAAGCAATGTCAAATGTCTTTCTGTTTCCCTTGCAGCAAAGCTCAGAGGGGTGGTTCATGAGACTGAGGAAACCAAGGGAGGGCAGCAACAGTCCCAGCCAGGAGTACATGCCTCCAGGTCCTGCTGGGTGAGGGCTGAGAAAGTGGAGGGTGCAGGGGTGGTGGGGTGGGGGTAACCACCACCCCCAGGTGCAAAACATCAGTGCCAGGGCAAACTGGATGCAGGAGGAGGGAGCCGGCTCCCAGGCTTCAGGAGGGGCAGTGACAATCAAGGAAGCAGGGCTGCGAAGCTACATTTGGAGGGTTGGTTGAGATGTCAAACTAGCCCAGACCTAAGTAGAAGGGAAGCGGTCTGCAGTTTTAGAACCCAGTGGAGCCAGAGACCAATGGGAAGTGATGTTCTCTGCTTGCCCACATTTGTGGTTTCAGTGAAAGTGTCTCAACAGGTGAGGTTGAAACAGATAATGAGAGCCAAGGAAGTGCTTCTCAGACTTTGATGTGTATGGAATGGCAGGGATCTTGTGAACATGTGGATTCAGATTCAGCAGGTCTGGGGTTACCCAAAGAATGTGACTTTTATTATTTATTTATTATTTTTTTTTACAAGTTTCCAGGTGGTGGGGTTGCCGCCAGCCTATGGACCACACTTTGAGCCACAAGGTGCAAAGGCAACTCCGTACTGCCCCCTGGCGGCCTCGCTGAATGGTGTTTGCACTTGTCCAATAGGTAATGGAGGTCAGCGGTGGTCACCTGGGGCCAGAGGGGCGATCCCCAAGGACAGATCTGATGTCTGCCGAACTGAAGCCGAGACTGAACTGGATTGTCAGAGGGTAGAACCTTTGGAAGCCCACGCCTCTTCGTGTGCGTGTGCATACTATTGAGACGCAGGACTTTTCCACACTTCCCAGTTAGAAGGTAGTCCCTGGAAGTAGAGGGAAGGTGTGGTTCGCCTATAATGAGGATAACACTTCCAACTCCTCCCTCAGCTGCATTCCATATAGTCCTACGTAGAATTCCTGCTCACCATCTTCTGGCCCTCATACCATTATGCCTTAGCTCCATGGTGACAATCGAAGCCTCAGGGGAAGAGAGCAGGAGGCTTGCAGAGGATGGCAGTGTTTTCCTTAGACTTTAACTCTTTTTCATATTTTTCATTTTGAGGAAGTGACGTAAGGTGGGGTCATGTTATCCTGAACTTACCGTCAATTGTTTTTCTTCTGGGAGGGTGAACTAAAACATCTCGTACCCTCCTCCCACCCCTTGATCTGATCCCAAGTATCAGAAACCATATTCAGGGGGCGCCTGGGTGGCTCAGTCAGTTAAGCATCTGACTTAGGCTCAGGTCATGATCTCACGATCCATGAGTTCAAGCCCCACATCGAGCTCTGTGCTGACAGCTCAGAGCCTGGAGCCTGCTTCCGATTCTGTGTCTCCCTCTCTCTCTCTCTGCCCTCCCCCACTCACACTCTGTCTCTCTTTCTCAAAAATAAATAAACATTAAAAAAACAAGAAACCATATTCAGGATTTGTTCAAATAAGCTCTTTCATTTAGTAATAGTGGCTGGAGACTCTGATAGTCCTCTTTCTTTCTTTCTTTCTTTCTGTTGTTTTTTTTTTTTTTCTTATCTGTTCATTGACACTGTTCATTCTGGATTCCTTAGGAATCTTTTTGTGTTGTTGCTGTTGTTGTTGTTAATTTTATGAAGTTTAAAAATTTCCAGTATACACCATACAGCGTTATATTAGTTTCGGTTCCAAGACTCCACTTTCAATAATACATAGAACAACTAGACAGAAGATCAAGAAGGAAATAGAGGATGCGAACAATGTTGAAACCCAACAAAAGCTAACAGACATTTCTAGAACAGTCCATCCACTCAACAATAGCAGTGTACACATTCTTCGCAAGATCACATGAAACGTTCCCCAGGAGAGACCCTATGGTAGATGATAAGACAAGTCTTACTAAATTTAAAAAGATGAAAATAATACAAAGTATATTCTCCATCCACTAAGGACAGAAATAAGCAAAGCAATCACAGAAGAAAATTTGGGGAATTCACCAATGTGTGGAAATTGCACAGCATGTTCCTAAACAATTAATGGGGTCAAAAGAATAAATCACGAAAGAAATTAGACAATATTTATGATGACTGGAAATGAAAACACAACATACCAAAACTTACGGGCAGTGATGTCTGGGATATTGTGTCAAAGGCACAGGCAACAAAAGAAAAAATAGACAAATCGAACTACAGCAATTAAAAAACTTTGTATGAGTCCAAGGACACAGAATGAAAATACAATACACAGAATGGGAGAAAATATTTGCAAATCATTTCCATGATAAGGGATTGATATCCAGAGTGTATAATTCCTACAACTCAAAACAAAAAACCCCAACCCAGTTAAAAAATGAGCCAAGGACTTGAACAGACATTTCTCCAAAGTAGATATAAAAATGTTCAACCAGTACATGAAAAAATGTTCAACATCACTCATCACTAGGGAAATGAAAATCAAACCCACAATGACATGCCACTTCACATCCGCTGTGATGCCTACTGTCAAAAGAACAGAAAATTACAAATGTTGGTGAGGATGTGGAGAAATTAGAAACTTTGTCCACTTGGTGGGCATTTAAAATGGTGCAGCTGCCCTGGAACACAGCATGGAGGAGCCTCAAAAAATTAAAAATATAATTACCATATAATCAAGTCATTCCACTTCTGAGTATATACCCCAAAGAATTGAAAACAGGATCTCAAAGACATATTTGTACACCGGGGTTCATAGAAGTATCATTCACAGAAGTATCATTCACAATAGTTAAAAGGTAGAAACAACCTAAGTGTTCACCGACCTATGAATAAACAGAATATGGTCTATCCATACAGTGGAACATTATTCAACCATAAAAAAGGCATGAAGCTCTGACACCTGCTACAACATAGATGAACTTTGAGAACATTATACTAATGTAATAAGCCAGACTCAAAAGGATAAATGTGACTCCACTTCTATGAGGTTCCTGGAATAGGCAAATTCATAGAGACAGGAAGTAGAATTGAAGTTACCAGAGGCTGATGGAGGGGGAAATTGGAATTGTTGTTTAATAGGGGCAGAGTTTCAGTCTGGGAAGATAAAAAAGTTCTGGAGATGGAGGGTGGTGATGCCTGCACTCTATTGTGAAAGTGCTTAGTGTCACTGAATTGTTCACTTAAAAAATGGTTAAAATGGTACATTTTATTCCACATGTGTTCTACTACAGTAAAAAAAATTAAGAATTCTTAAGAAATTATGTCTGACTGGACTAGAGCATTTACCTTCCACTATGTCCTATTTCACCATCGCCTGCATGAGTGTGGGGACCCAAAGATTGCTGCTGGATACTTGCATTAATCTAAAAGAAAGAGCAAAGGTTTGATGGTTCGTTTTATGCATCAGCTGCCATAATATGCCCAGATATCAGATTAAACATTATTTCTGGGTGTGTCTATGAAGGTGTTTCTGGAAGAGATTCAAGAGCTTAGCATTTGAATTGGTTGACTGAGTAAAGCAGATGGACAGCTTCCACACCCAATATTCCCAACGTGATAAGCATCATCCAATCCATCAAGGGCCTGAATAGAACAAAAAGGCAGGGGAAGGTTGGAACTGCTCTCTCTGCTTGAGCTGGGATATTGATCTTCTCCTGATTTGGACTGGAATCTACAGCACTGGCTCCCCAGCTCTCAGGCCTTTGAGCTACACCACGAGCTTGCTGGGCTTCCAGCTTGCAAGTAGCAAATGATGGGACTTAGCCTCCACAGTCACATGAGACAATACCATATAAGTCTCTAGATATCACTGTATCTATCTGTCTGTCTGTCTATCCATCCATCTATATCTCCTATTGTTTTTTTTCCTCTGGAGAATCTTAAGTAATATAGAAGCTAAAAGTGGGCACTTGGGGGGTTCAGTTGGGTAAGCAGCCAACTCACATGATTTGGGCTCAGGTCATGATCTCACGTTCATGAGATTGAGCCCCGAGTGGAGGCTGCTTAGGATTCTCTCTCTCTCTCTCCCGCTCCGTCCCTCTCCCCTGCTCATACTCTCTCTCTCCCTTCCCCCCCCCAAAAAAAGAAGGTAAAAATCAAAGTCAAGAAGAGTATAGGGGTTGAGAGTGGGGTAAAATTTTGTCTGAATGCAATTTTCCATCAAGACTTTTTTTTTAATTTTTTTAATTTATTTTTGAGAGACAGAGAGAGACAGCGCGAGCAGGGGAGGGTCAGAGAGAGAGGGAGATGCAGAATCCGAAGACAGGCTCCAGGCTCTGAGCTGTCAGCACAGAGCCCGATGCGGGGCTCGAACTCGTGAACTATGAGATCATGACCTGAGCTGAAGCCGGACGCCCAACCAACTAAGCCATCCAGGTGCCCCCATCAAGACTTTTAAGTATGAAACAAAATCTATTATTTTGCTGTTTAAATTTTCTACCTGTACATATGATAATCCACCACAAACAAGTTTTTGGCTGAGTTAGGGCACATGGGGAATGTAATTTAACCAAGAGGGGAGGGAGAAGGATCTGGGGGTATTTCCAAGAGACAGGAAGAAAGTAGGGCTCTGGGCATCAGGCTGAGCAGGTGTTAAGATGAAGGTGAAGTAGAAGATATGAGGGGGAGAGACACAAGGGAGTGGCCCAGACGTCCCCTGGAGGCCGAACCATGATTGCTCAGTGGGCTCCTGTGTGTCCAGTCAGGAGGTCAACCAGTAGAGAAGTGGAGCTTGTGGTTTCAGATGAGTGACACAGTTTGAAGTGATGGTCACTTATTCGTTCAAAATACCCTAGTGCTTAAAATGCCAGGCATTGTTTCCAGAAGCTTGAGATGAGTAAACCAAACAGGCAAAGGCATGGGACCTCTCCTGTGTGCTGTCCCGTCCCTCACCACTACACCCTCCACTCTCCTGAAGGAGACTTTCTGAGCCCCTGCCTTGCTTGCTCAACTCTATAGGGGTCTGTGCTCCTTTTAGTCCTGGTCTGTGGTGGCTCTGGGACACCTCTTCCAGGCAGAGGATGAGGCTGACTCCCCCAGAGGCTGATTGGGGCCATAGGAGCAGCTCCAGGAGACTCGGTGACCCGGGCAGAGTCAGCAAGACAAACACCCCTAGTGGACCAACCCTGCACCTCTCTCCCTGCCCTATCCAGCACCGATGGGAAGATGAGACCCCAGCTCATTCCCCACCCAGAGGCCCCTGACAGAGGTTGACTGCAGCTAAACCTTTGTCTGACTTGCAAATAGTCAAAAACACAATACCCAAGGGACAGCCTTGAAAAAGACATCTGTGTTACGTGCGGTAAATGAGATTCCTCCAAGGTATAGAGGGTAAGCAAAGCTCTTAAAAATATTTATATCAGAAACCACTAGAACACACACAAGACTGACACACGCATGTGGGTGGGGAGAGGTATCTCAGGTTGTGCAGATCCCTCTGTCTGACTCCTGCCCTTTCTTGCACCCAAGAGGTTCTCCCCTGGGTTTGACCAGCTGGTTTATGTAGGTAGTTCCCTCAACCGAAACGTAGCCGCAATTTTGAAAAGAAATAGAATTTGAGCATTAAAACCAAAACCAACCAAATAAAATTCCCTTGTGGTAACCTTTCCATTCACTCAGGGAAAAGGCCAAAATCCTTATAATGGCTTCCAGGCCGTCAGCCTGCCCATCACCCACCTCATTCCTTCTCTTCTCAGTACTCCTGGTCTGGCTGATCAGAGGACAATCCTAGAACATCCTGAATGCCCTTCCATCTGAGGCCACCTGCACTGGGTGCTCCCACTGCCTGGTCTGGCCCTCCCCTTGTCTGCCTGGCTCACACCCTCTCCACAACAGCTGATGCTAAGGTGTCATCCCCAGAATGGCCTGTCCTGCCCCTGACCAGGGCAACACTCCCATGACCCTCTGTCCCAACCCTGCTTTGTCACCCCCTTACAAATGATGTATTGGCTTAGTTGTTCAGTTTTTGTCTCCTTCCACCAAAATGTGAGAACCCTGAGGGAAGAAAGTACTGCCTGCTGACAACTGTGTCCCCAGTGCTGGACGTGATTGTCAGCCAACACTCGCTTAGTGTCTGTTGAATGGAGGAGAAAAGTTCTCATCTATTAAGGAAAAATAAAGAGGCAGAGGGTGGGCGAAATGGGGGAAGGTGGTCAAAAGGTACAAACTTCCAGTTCTAAGAGAAATAAATCCTGGGGACGTAATGTACAGCATGGGGACTATAGTTAACAATGTTGAAAGTTAAGAGAGTAGATCTTAAAAGTTCTCATCACAAGGGAAAAAATTGTAACTACGTGTGGAGATGGTGGTTAACCAAACTTATAGTGGTGATCAGTTTGCGACTGATATGTATATATAACTATATTGCACACCCTAAAATGAATACAGTGTTATTTCAGTTATATCTCTATTAAAAATATATTTTGATGTATGAGGCACTTCAAAAAAGATGATATTTCGAATATTAAATGAAATTCAAGGTTCTGTTTATTTTGGAGTATTTATATTTTTCTGGATGTATAACCTTTCGGATTATAGATACATGGTTGATTTTCCCTTTATTGTGGTAATGTTTTGCCATTTAATTAAACCGTAAGAAGCTAGGGACCCCTGGATGGCTCAGTTGGTTAGGCATCCAACTTTGGCTCAGGTCATGATCTCACAGTTTGTGAGTTCAAGCCCCACATCGGGCTCTGTACTGACAGCTCAGAGCCTGGAGCCTGCTTCAAATTCTGTGTCTCCCTCTCCCTCTGTCCCTTCCCTGCTTATGCTTTGCATGTGTGTGTGTGCATGCGCGCGAGTGTCTCTTTTTCTCTCTGAAAAATAAATAAAGCTTAAAAAATTAAACTGTAAGAAGTTAATACATTTTACTCTTCTTAACAGCATAAATAACTTGAAAGTGTTTTATTTATCTTAGCCAATAAGAGATACACATTAGATTCAGCATTCATAATATAATTGCTTGTTCTCCGAACAAATAAGAGCAGAAAAGACTCATTGATCCATTAAAGGGTGAAGCACAATATAAACACATATTTAAGTCTTTTGTTATTAAGCCTTGCAAAAGCTTGTCACATTAAAAAAAATGCAACTACCTATTCTTCTGTATGTAAAAATATCTTTCAGATATATTGAATAGCTAACAGCAAAGCCAAATAAACAACAACAACAAAAAAAGGTATTATTAAACCTAGAGTTAGGAAGGGTTATGTAACAAGATGCAGGCTCCAAGAAAGAAAAGATGAAAACACTCGGCTGCCTAGAAATCCATGTTGGCCATCCCATCTCTCAGAGCAGCATTGGCGTCTCCAGGACTTGAATCAATATCTGTCCGATACTGGGGTCTTGGATCTAAGAAACCCCTCAAGGAAAGACTGAAATTTGACCTGTGACCAGCAGGGTCACTGTGGCCTTGTCCCAGAGTGTCCGCTACTCACAACAGCCTCCAGGTCTGATGGAGACTCAGTGGCTGAGTCCACTGCACCTGGACTTGGGTGCTGCCCCAGCAGCTGCTTCCTGCCTACCCCTGACACGGGGAAAATAGGTCTCAATCAGTCTGGTGTTCCAGATCACTACTGATTTTGAAGGGTGCTTCTCTGTCTCACCCTCTCCCCAGCCTATACCTGCTGCCACCACCTAAGTATAAAAACAAACAAACAAAAAAAATCAGCCAATCGTTATGGGCAGTGCTCATGTTTTTTTGAAATGTTCTCATTTCTGCTGACTTTCCTCTATTCTCCATGATGTTACAAACTATAAACCAAAATAAATGCATTATCAGATTTCTCTAGAGCAGTTTTCTCCTCCTCAGACTCTTCTTGGTGACTTTGTACTTTTTCCACTGAGCTCAGCCAAACCACATTAGCAGAATTCTCTTCTGTGCATGTCTTGGCTAGGGTGAGGTGTAAGAGAACATTTATGTAAGATCTGGAAGTTTAATGCAAAGCTGTAATCATTGTTTCTTTGCCAGCTGCTTCCGCAGGTCACTGCCAGCACCCAGGTTAAGGTGAGAGAGTTGCTGATGTCCTGGTCCACACCTGGTTTTTTTTCCTAACTGTGGATCTGGATGACCTAGAGAAAGCACGGGCTCAACACTAGAAGAGAGACAGTAGAAGAGGACAATCAAAGATTGCTCCAGTGGCTTGAACCACAGTATGAGGTCCATCCTCACAGTAATCCCTTGTTTTGCATCCCTCACAGAGATTCTGCCTCTCTCTCTCTTTTTTAAAAATTTTAATGCTTATTTATTTTTGAGAGAGAGTGGGTGAGGAGCAGAGAGAGAGAGGGAGATACAGAATCCAAAGCAGGTTCCAGGCTCTGAGCTGTTAGCACAGAGCCCAACGTGGGGCCGAACCCACAAATAACAAGATCATGACCTGAGCTGAAGCCAGACACCCAACCGACTGAGCCACCCAGGTGCCCCGCGATTCTGCTTCTCTAATCAACCCCAAATGACACTCATCTAGACCAGGACCTTTGATCTACACATCAGGACTCTCCATTTCCCTCTTATACCTTTCATATTAACATACTCCTCTTGGTCTCCAGGGCTAGTACCTTCATTCAACCTCTGGATACTGTAGTAGATGCTCTCAGGGACCTGCCTGTATTCCCTCAACACTTGCATTTCTGTTTGACTTTTAGTTGCTATCACCAGAGCATCTCTGGCCATCTGCGCCATCTGTGCCTGTGTGCCAGGGAGGACTGGGATGCAAGAAATTATCTCCTCCCAGGAGCAGTTCTCAACCAATGACCGATGAGAACTGGTACGTAGACACCTCAATTCTCTCACCCTTCCACAGGGATCGCTCTGAGATATGTGTTCTAGAATGTTTCCCAGGAGTTCCCAGTGGGATTAAACTCCAGTTGCCCAAAGCGGTAACTTGTTTTTCTACCCTCCTTCCTTCCTATCCATGTTTCATAGGATCTCCTCCTAAATAAGCTACTTGATTCAGGATCCGATTCTTATAAAACCCTAAGTAGTTGGTCCTGTGATATGCGGTCATAAGAAGCAGATCTTCAGAGTGAGATTCTGGAATTGGATAGCTCACCAGCCAAACAGAAGTAAGGACCCCGTTAGTGACTCTAAACTGCTGGGTTCCCCAAGTAATAAGACATTTACCTTATTGTGGTAAGGTAAGGACCTGTGGGTTCAGATGGAAGGGGTCGCATTGACTAATGCAAAATCTCCAGCATTTGAGCGATATGGAAGAAATGGTCATTACAAAACTGCAGAGTGGGATGGCTGTTGCTAAATGCCAATAGAGCACTAGAAGAAAATGGCAGGCTCAGGACAGCCAACTGATGTGGGAGCCAGATGGCTTCTATGGCAGTGCTTAGAGACCTTTGTAACCTGTAGCCAGAGGGAAGGCCAATATCTGAGAGTGAGTGTAATGGAGAAACAAGGTGACCAAGTATGCAGCGCCAGTGTCTCTGACACCAATGTCAGGCAGTGATAGGGAAGACATGGGAACTGGGACTTGGCATGGGCATATTCAGCCGATACACTTGCAGACTTGTAAATCTGATTCTCCTAAAACCTCTAGGCTTCCTCCTCATCACCACAGAAGCTTCCAACTTCACCTGGATTCATTACAGAGACCTCACTTGAAGGCTCTTTCAGGATTATGCTTGTCTTACTCAAGAAATGCCCTCATAGCCCATCAATTCATTCAGACTAATAAGCAATGTCAGGTCTCAAAGTGGCCTGACTGAGGGGTACTCTCTCTAGATGACAGGAAGGATGACCAAAAAGGACCCAGGAAGTCATGTCTAGACATTGCTTGAAGGTCTTGGATCAAAAGGAGGATAAAAGGCTGGATGGGTAGAGTTTATTGATGCTGGTGCAGTCAGTCTCCCCCATGACTGAGACACCTAGAGTTGGTCCTAATGAGATGGCACTTAAAACTTGGATAAATGGGACCCTAGTATCAAAAAGATGGGGATGCTGGAACTTCCTCTACCTTGAGGAACAGGGTCAAAATGAGCAGATAGAGGTGTTAATGCTACAATGGATTAATTATAAAGGACCAGAGAAACACTAGTGGACCTTTTTCCAGAAGGCTCAGATGACTTTCCCTTCATGAAGTGAAGCTGATAGGAGGCACTGCCACTCTAGAGAAGCTCAGTGGTGGCTGTTCGCCGCAGGCTGGGGCACATGGTGGGGATACTGTCATGGAATTGGACTAGTCTATTTCAATGAGTATAGCAGGATGTCTCAGTGGCAGCATCAAACCACAGAGACCAGATGGAAATACTTACCATGAAGGCAATGTGGTGGCCTTATGCAAGTGCCCTACCCAGATTTCTTTTCAGAGCACCTGTTGGGGGGTGGGGCAGGAAGACTGGGAGAAGACATGTGGAACGACAGCCCTCATCTGTTTCATTCAGGCTGTTCTCATCACTTTACTGGCTGGATTACAAGTGATGGCCCATTCTTGCCCACACGGACACCCCTAATGGGCAACTTTTGATTGGGAACTCCCCATAACTCTGGATAAGATTTTCCTAGAACTGCAGTCTGAGACTCTTCCTCACCAATCCTTCTTTCCCTTTCTCCTTTCCCAGATGTCAGACCAGTAGAATGGTCTGGAGGCTATCCCTACTGACTCTTTCTCCTTTCCCTGTGAATCCTTACAACTATTTGCCATGAAAACTCTCATATATGTCTAATCCCATCTTGGTGTCTAATTCTCAGAAGATTCAAACTGACACAAGCAGAAAGGTTGACTCTGGCCCACAGGGAAATGTGGAAATGATTAAGAGACCATGGTGCACCTAGGTATCAGATGTAGAGGCAGTCACATATTGCTTGACTAATGATCACAAGTGGGTAAGCCACACCAATGATTCAGCCACACCAGTGGAGAGTCACAAACTCTTCCTAGTTTCCAGACATAAGCTATTTCCAGATCCAGAACACAGCAGTAGGAAAGCCAGGTCCACTTGAGGGAGGACCTTGCAATATTTCAGAAATCCTTCCCCAAGGGGATCCTCTCATTATTTACCAAAATAAGTGCCCCAGGACATGGGAATATATAGATATTTTGAAGGCTGTTGACATAGCTTCTGAGGTGACACAGAAATACCATCCTGTTAGTTTGCAGGTGACTACAATACAGAGTCATTATGATGGAAAAGGCCAAATGCAAGCTCCTGAAATCATGTCCCACCCCCACAAAGCCAATATAGGTAATCAAAAAACAATATGACATGCCTAGATGGAATGGCAGAATGTATTCCTACCCCTAAAACTTTAAAGAAGTAGATGTGGTGATCCCCATATTATTACCTTTTAGATCACTCATCTGGTCCCTGAAAATTCTAGTTAGATCAGGGATAAGAATGGTGACAAACTTAGTGGCAGTAAACTTAATCAAAAGGCAACCATAATTGTTCCAGATATAGTACCATTACCAGAATACCACAGCATTTACTGGGTGGAAAAAAATTTTTTTTGATGTCAGGTGTACTGAGACACAATTTACATATATGAAAACGCACCCTTTAGTGTATAGTTCTGAACAAATGCATCCAGTCTCACAGACACCACTGCAATCAAAATATAGAAATTTCCATTACCCCTAAAAGTCGATCATGCCCCTTTGTCATCACTCCACCCCTCCACCTCTAACCTCTAGCAACCAACTGGTCTCTTTTTTTGTCCCTTGAGTTTTGCATTTTTAGAATGTCATGTAAATGGAATCACACAGGATGTAGCCTTTTTGAAACTGAATCTTTCACATAGCCAACCACACTTGAGACATTCCATGTCTTGCATATATCGGCGGTCATTCATTCATTTGTGTGGCTGAGTTATTATTCCATTGGATGAATATTCCAGTTATCCATTCACCTATCAAAGAACATTTCTGTTAGAAATTTTTGGTGATTATGAATAACGCCACTATAAACATTTATATTAAGATATGTTTTCATTTCCCTTGGGTAAATATCTAGGTGTATTGTTGAATTGTAAGTAAATGTACGTTTAACTTTATATGAAACTGCCAGACCGTTTTCCAAAATAGCTATATCATTATGCAATGCCTTTAGTAACATATGAGTGTTATAGTTGTTCCACATCCTTTTAACTAGCTATTTTAACTAGGTGTGTAGTGTTACCTTGTTGTGGTTGTAATGCCTAATGATTGATGGTATTGAGCATCCTTTCATGTACTTATGGGCCTTCTATATATCTTCCTTACTGAAGTATCTGTTCAAAACTTATCCCTTATTAAAACTGAATGGATTATTTTCTTATTATTGAGGTTGAGAGGTCTTTATGTATTCTAGATAGAAGCCCTGTATCAGGTATGTATTTTGCAAATATTTCTCCCAGCCTGTGGCTTGTATTTCAATTTTCTTAACAGTGTCTTTTGAAGAACAGACATTTTTCATTTTTATGAAGTTATCAACTTATTATTTTATGGATAGATAGTATTTTTGCTTGTTACATCTATGAAATCTTTGCCTAACCCAAGGTCACAAAGATTTTCTCCCAGAAGTTTTATAGTTTAAGGGTTTCTATTTAGGACTATGGGATATTTTGAAATAGTTTTTGGATATGATGCTACCCAAATGTTTGTCAATGAGAGAATGGTTATACAAATGTGGTAATCCATTCCATGAAATATTATGCAGCCATAAAAGAGAGTGAGTTATTGATACATGCAGCAAATTGGATGAAATTCAAGGAAATTCTGCTGAATGAAAAAAGTCAGTCTCAAAAGATTACCTACTATATGATTCTGTTTCTATGACATTCTTAAAAGGACAAAATTATAGAGAGAATAGATTAGCGCTTATAGGGGTTGGGGATGGGAGGGAAGAGGAGAGGGTGTGGCTATAAGGGGGTAGCATGGAGGAGCCTTGCGGTGATGGTAGAGCTAAATATCTGGATCAGTGGTGATTGTGCAAAGATACACACGTGATAACATTGCCACACACATACAATATTCACACACATGAACAAATGATGCAGGTAGAGTTAGAGAAACCAGAATAAGCTCTGGATTATACCAAAGTCAACTTCCTGGTATTGATGCTGTACTATAATTATGGAAGATGTTAACATTGAAAGAAGCTGGAGAAAAGGTGCATTATTTTGCCACGTCATGTAAAGCTATAATTATTTCAAAATTAAAAGTTTGGAAAAATTCAGTTGCAGCTGTTTTAACACATTCTCCTAAAAAGCCACAATACCATGATCTCATCTAAGAAAATTATTATAACCCCCTAATACCTAGTATATGCTACCCACTCAAATTTCCACAGTGGTCCACAAGATGACTTTCACTTAGAATTACTGTTTTTTGTTTGGTTTGGTTTGAAAAGAAGATCTAATCTCAGTGCATACATTCTGGTTACTTGTTAGATATCTTTAGACTCTTCATTTAAGAACATCTACACATTTTCTTTCTTGATATTCACTTTTTGGAGAGTTGAAGCCAATTTTCTTTTCCAGCTATCCACAGTCTGGGTTTGTCTGGCTGTTTTCTGGGGCCCCTGTATTTCCTGAGAACTGGGAGTAAAAGCTGGAAACTAAACTATCTCCAGGTGTAATGTTTTCAGCTCCATTTGCATAGAGTGCTTCCCATTATTCTCTCCAGAAGGTACCCGTGTTGGATCATCCCATTAAGAGAGAAGCTGGGATGGGGTGCCCAGGTGGTTCTGTCAGTTAAGCCTCTGACTTCAGCTCAGGACGTGGTCTTGAGGTTTGTGGGTTCAAGACTGCATCGGGCTTTCTGTGTCAGCATGGAACTTCCTTCAGATCCTCTGTCCGCGCCCCACCCCACTCTGCTCCTCCACACCCCTTTCTCTCTCTCTCAAAAACAAATAAACATTTATTTTTTAAATGTTTATTTTAAAATATTAAAATATTTTAAAGACAGAAGCCAGGGTTGAGCCCTGCATTGGAGGTGACTCCACATTGGAGGTGACAGCCAAATTTCTCCAGTGGAAAGGTACATGTTCCCTTTGTGAGTAGACTGTGTGGGTGGCACGTCTGCACCATGCACATGGTCTGTACCCTGGTAATCAAGCCCCAAGGGATTTGGCACCCATATATGGTCCTTGCCTTAATCATTACTATAATCACATTAAGCATTGTGAAAGAATGATTTTTTCATTCCAGGGGTCATTATAGATGGATTAATCATTGTAGATGGATTAATGTGGCTTAGAGGGGGTGGATAAGACCCGGGACTTGGGACCAGATCTGGACTAGCCTCCAAAGGCTGAGTCATGAGGTGTCTGAATTTGATCCTTTCAATCTGTATAGTGCTGCCCAAGGCATAGATAGGTGTTGGTCACTTGGAAAGCGGCTGATCCAAAATGAGAGGAACCATGAGTGCAATCTACACTCTGGATTTTGAAGATTTTGCATGAAAACAAAAGAGTTGAAACCCTCTTATAGCTAATTTTTATATCGATTGCATGCCGAAATGATCATATTTGGGATGTATGGAGTTAAATAAAATGTACTATTAAAAATCGTTTAGAGGCACCCGGTGGCTCAGTTGGTTAAGCTGGTAAGTTGGTCTTGATATCAGCTCAGGTCATGATCTCACAGTTCATGAGATCATGCCAAGGAGTAGGGTTCTTTGCTGACAGCGAGGACTTTGTTTGGATTTCTCTCTCTCCCTCTCCCTCTGCCCCTCTGTCACTTGCACTCTCTCTCTCTCTCTCTCTCTCTCTCTCTCAAATTAATAAATATAATAACAAAAATCATTTCTCATTTCACCTGTTTCTTATTACCTTTCTTAAATAATGTA